>JAJHPF010000004.1:6600000-7100000 GCA_024447775.1 Carex cristatella | reverse complement strand
CTAGAATGGTCCACAGCACGAACAACGAAACTACAAGCATATGTGTTCAGTTCCGACTCTCTCAGTTTATGATATGCATGAGTTGCACTAGTTGTAATTGCAGATAGGGTGTTCATCGGTTCGGTTCGGTTTGAACAGTACCGAACCGAACCGAATCAAAATTTTATTTCGGTTTGTTCAGTTCAAACCGAAATATATTAATTATTTAATTTAAAGCAATTGTTTTGCAATAAACCGAAGTATATTAAGAAATAAATTGGAGTATTAAGAAATAAATCAGGATATTAAGAAATAAACCAAAGTATTTAAAGCAATTTATTAAGAAATAAACCGGAATATTAAGAAATAACCGGGACGGTCTGGACCAAATTCATAATATATAAAAGTTCGGTCGGTTCGGTTATTTCGGTTATTTCGGTTTTGAAAATTTCAAACCGAACCGAACCGAAGTTATAATTCGGTTTTAAAAAACTAACCGAACCGAACCATTAAACCGAAAAAACCGAACCATTAAATCAAAAAAACCAAACCGTTTGAACCGATCTAATTCGGTTCGGTCCAAAACCAATTAAACCGGACCCAATGAACACCCCTAATTGCAGAGCAGACAAAGAGAACAAAAGGCAGAGGAACTTTCGTTTGTGGCATCAGGGGTGAGAATTTCGCTGTCTGTGACAGCAAATCAGAACAGCAAGGATTCCAAATAGAGAAAATAGCGTCTAGAAAACTTGAACTCAGCATCTCTCTTTATTTCAGTGGTAGTCAACACACGCTGTGCTTTGCGTTTTGAATTGAATGACACTTTGTTGTAGTTTGATAGGTTTGTTTCTATGATTTTTTTTTTATCTTTTAGAAATTAAAAATTTTAATTTTCAAGAAAGGAATTGATTGTTTTCTTCTTCTTTAAAAAAAAATGGAACTGCATCAATGATACGGTTTTAGTAGAAACAAGTTTCTAAAAATCAAGAACAGAGTTAGACTTTTAAACTATGAGAATCAATCATATATATTTTTCAGTAGAGAATGATCATCAAAATGAGGATCAATTGAACTCTCGTTGCTTTCTCTTCTCACATCCGCCTATGATAGAAATTGGCGTGGTCGAATCTATTTTTCGAAAAGAAAAAACAATTAATTGAATATTTGAATTTTTAATTTCTAAAAATAATAAAAAAAATTCTATGATGTTGACTACTTGACTGGTTAGGTGATAGGTGAGAAGGTAACCTGTTTCAAGTAATACACACAATTGTACGCTCAAGTACAAGTGGTTTTAGTTGGTTGGTTGTTGGTTGGAGAAAATTAAACAAGAAGTTCCACTGTGTTGTTTTTATAATTTTATTTTAGTGATTCTATTGACTCAGACACAGTTTGTAATTAATTTGTGCCTCTCTCTAGTCAAGGAGTAGAAAAATACTTGGAGAATTTTAGCATGAGAAAATGTAGGTGTGCTAGTTTATTTATGCATGGTAGTTTGGATATTTCTACGCAGACATTTTCTATTATATTTTTTGGTATGGAGTGTAATTTTTAATTTAGAAAGATTTATTATAAAGAAATTGCTACCTAATTGTATCGGCTCTCACTTTTGTCGCTCTATTTTCCATAGTAATAATTGTTGACATGACTGTTAAAAGTAATTAAGTTAATTGCACAAATGTAGAGATTTAGAAATTAAAATTAACTTTATTTCTATATAGTGCTTGATATTTATTTTAAATTTCTTCTTCATTTTATTAATGTAGATGTAAACAGAGATAATTTTTGTAGAGCAAAACTAGAGTGTGATGTGCTCATCAAGAGAAGTTGGCGAGCACACCTCCAAAAAGCTATCGGATTAACTTTGAACTACGAATTCAAACTGTTAAAATCCATGTACTTCGTTAGTGATGCATGTACATGCAAAAATTTTAAAGTTTTGAATTTATTCAGCACATGATCAAGCAAACAAAACAATGAACATTTTATAAGTTATTTTTTAAATGTTTTTTGTATTCATTTTTCATCATTTTTTTTACCGCTTGATCATGTACTAAATGAATTCAAAACTTTAAAAAATTTGCATGTACATGCATCACTCATAAAGTACATTGATTTCAACGGTTTGGATTCATTGTTTGAAGTTAATCCAATAGTTTTTTAGAGGTGTGCTCACCAACCTCTATTGGTGAGCACATCACACTCTAGTTTTGCTCATTTTTATAAAACTAGTTCAAAGATTAATATTAACTAATCCGGGTACAAGGATTAAATTTTTAGTTGACATAAGAAAATTTGATATGAAAGTTGAAACATAGAAAAAGAAAGAAAAATAGAATAATCCAAGCGCACGAATTTTCCAGGTGTTCTTGGCACTGGCAGTGAAAGTTGAAACAAAGAAAACGACGTTGCAAAGAACATTTCAAATTTCTTTGGTTTATTGGTTATTTGTCTCCATCATTCCATCTCCACACCAACTGTCGTTTTTGCATTTGAGAAAATTCTAAATCGCGATTTGCAATCCTTGGGTTCTTCTCTTCTTCCTCAAAATTATGACACTATTTATGAGAGGGAAATGGCCATAAGAAATTGATGGCACGAGGAATTTGCATCGGCTGAGATATGTCAAATTTTTTAGTTGATCTATGAAAAATCGGGACTGTTCAAATCTTTATTATTGCACAATTTTAAAGCACAGTTGGCTAGAAGAAAAGATTCTAGAACTGTGGTTATTCAAAGATCGAGAATTTGAACCCCGCTTGTAGCTTCTGTGAAGCTTTAAACAAACAAAAAATATTGTCCCCTGCATTCCAAATAGTCACCGAATTTAATAGGGCTCGGCTTTACACAATCTGAAATTTTCGATTATCTCTTTTTTTTTTAAAAGTGAAATTTTCGATTATCTCAGAGGATATGAACTCTGCCACAATGGAAATTTTTGAATGAGATGCCGAGTACTATTTCGGAGAAATTGATAATTTTAACCGAGTCTCATGACATTAACGCACTGTTTGAGTTTAGCTCCAGACCGTTCGATAAGAATCCAAACCAATCCGTCCCACACCAGTATTGCACAGGGTCCTTAAATCAAATGGTCCAGATCTATATTCAAAATTTTGAGTTAACAAAGATCCGAATTTTAACTTATCGCTAGTAATACCTCTTTCCAAAGGTCCAACAATAGCTCGATCCAAAAATACCTATTCCATATATTAGCCCAAATACGATCCAGTACGGCTTTATTTTGTTCGAAGTATTGTAATTTCTTGTGGGTTTAAAATAAGTTACAGATAGGCTGGCAGTGTTAGAAAATGGAAAATAGAAAATACAAACTATATAGCATAGCACAAAACTGTTTTCACACTTTTTCCATTAAAAACAATACTGGTGCTATATTGTCAAGAAATGAAACATTCGTGAAATAAATACTTATTCAGCATTCAGCATCAGCTTATAGTTATGTACACAATACTTTATAAACAGCAACTTAGAACCAGAATCCTGAAGAATCATAGTTCCATGTCAAAACATCTCGAAAACTGAAACACAAAAGAAACAAAATTCAAATGAAAAAACAAAATAGGTATCCACCCATACATTTGAAAAATTGTACAATCTTATGAATTTCCAAAAGGTTCATCCATTACCTATCTAAAGAAGAACAAAAAAGAGCAAATAGATTACACCAATACACAGTAATCTCTTAGTAAGAATCAACTGGTTTTAATGGGCTCATACTTCTCACCCATACTACCACCTTTTTGCTTCTGAAATTGAATGTATCGCATTGTACTGGCAAAGAAGGCATCAGCCGAGGGATTTGATGTGGCATTCTCCCCTTGCATCTCAGTTGTGATAAGTTCAATGAGACCCTGGACAGCTGAGGTGGTAATTTGGGGATTTCCCTTCTCAAAGAAGTAAAGGTACCTGCAACACATAACAGGTGAGTTTTTTTTTTTGTACACTTTAAAAATGCTATAGAGGTGAAGAACTGATTGAGGCAGAATAAACCACAAGTGTTACATGCACAAGAGAAAAAAATGAGAGGCATCTCCTGGCATAATTTTTTGGTACATATGCTTGTCAAAGCCTTTTTTTTACGTAAATATTTCAAACTCCAAATTTCAATAACAAATCTGAGCCATTGATCTTGATCTTCTTTACCAGCTTGTGAAGGATAAATGACTAAAAGATTTTCTGGTACCATATCTTTTGGACTAAATGACATTATTGCTAAGGAATTCTACAATAAAAATTTACTTGTTGAGGATTTCAATGAAGAGGGAGGTAGAGCCACCACTTCCCCGTGCAGCATTAGCCATCTGCTGTGCAGCATTTGCTATTCTCAAGGCACGTTTCAAGCACAGAAGAACCCTAGTCAGGATATATACAACTAAGTAAGAAATTAAATGATCAAGAAACTGTCTCTCATTTTTAATTTCATAACAAAAGGTAATGGAGCAGTTTCATGTGTAAAATGTTCAATGCGCCATATACCCTACTGAAAAAAAAAATATCAAACACTGATGTGGACTTTCCTGATCCATATGAAATATAGGGTTCTTATATATGGCTCTATAAAATATGGAAAAGAATTTATGTACCCCTCATTTCCAAATTTATTATAGAGGATGCCCCAACTAACTCCAGCATTTCTACTTAACAAAAAATGTAGCAATATTGCCATAGCAGGATTGATGATATTTACTAAGATTTTGAGCAGCAAAATGACAATTTTCCTTCTTCATATAGGTCACATGAGTGGCAACAAGAAGAAAGTCACAACTACTTCAAACACAATTCTCTCTGATAGAGAAAGGATAGTTAGCAATATGGGTAAATTATAGGCAATTATGAGTACGAGGTATTAATGATATTTACTAATCTTTAGAGCAGCAAAAAGAGAATTTTCCTTCTTCAGGGCACTTATCTATTTATATAGTCGTATGAGAATTATTCTGACAGTAACTGGGGGACAATTTGGAATTGCAATAGGAAGAAACTCACAACTACTCAGACACTATTATTCTCTGATAGAGAGAGGACAGAAGGCCATATGGGAAGTTATAAGAAATCAGAATAAGGGTAGATTTCACATTTCCCATGCTTTACAGCTAAAGCAAGAGTCTAATTTGGCAAGGTTAGAAATGATAATTCCAGATTTTATAGGTGCACGTAAAAGTGCTTCCGAAAAGCAAAATTACACCAACCTTTCCCCATCCTTCACTCCATCCTGATCTTCAACCCAAAAGAGATGAGAACACGCATACACTGCTCTGCACTGGTCAGGCTTCTTTAGAAGCTTTGCTGAGTACTGCACAAGAGGAGATGCATGAAGTTACAAAATACTTAACAATAAACTGTGTAAAAGTAAGTAAAAGACAGCATTTGACTACATCTTCTGAATTAGAAAAGTGATATGGGAAGGGACTTTGGCAAATCAAAACTCCACATTGCTGTCCATGCAACACACATTGAATGCCTTTCATGATTTAGTTTTTAGTTGAACCCACATTCGAGGCAACTAAAGTGACCAGATTTATATCTAATTCAATAATAGAAAAAGGTCTAAGGGCAAATCACCATTCTTGCATTTGGGCGTCATGTGTAAGAACGAACAAAAAATTATGTGCATCGCAAAAAATAACAAATTGGGCGGTTCTTGCAATACAACAAATAATAGATGCAATTTTGAAAAAGTATCAAAATTAACTAGCTGCAATGATTAGGATTTTCCACCGATAGGAGATTTCTAACCAGAGTAAAAGAAAGCAAGAACAGCAATATCTCAAGAAAATACATAGAAGGTTTTGAAAAAAGGAGCATACCCCAGTTGCCTTATGAGTAAGTGTATCTCTGTTTTCAACCCCAAATATGTTCATTCGTTGCAATGTCCCTATTATAAGGTGAATAGCAGTCACTTGGGCTTTTGAATCCTGAACAGTAAGTCAATTAAATAAAAAGACAATTATTGACAAGTACTCAATTGTGAAAGGAATGACACAGGTTATGAAAATTGCACTTTTTCTTTACCAAACTGCATTGCCGGTAGCTGTAATATTTATGGATTATTTCCAATAAGGTAAGCAAAGGTATACACAAGTTATGCCTAACATTTTTTTGTATTATATTAAAAAATTGGATCATCAATGATTACAAGCAAACAGCAGAACCAACATCAGAATCGGTATAACCAGCAGAAAACACAAAAGAATGACTATTTCAGCTGGCATTATTAATCGAATAAAATCACCTCACAGTTGGTCCATGCAAACTTCAAAAGAAAATGCAATACCTATATTAGCTTGGGTACAGTTTATCATATTTTTGGATAAACAGACAATATTAAAAATATAACAAAAAAAAGAACAGAGAGACTTGTTATGAGAGAAGTTGCCTAGTGCATCTACAGGATAACCCCAAAGTTCAGCATGGTACTAGCAAATGTGAGAAGCATTCTTATCATAAACAATAGATCTTAGTAAAAAAAAATAACAACAAATCAGATATGAGCAATACCGCAATTTCCTCTTCGTACAAAATGAAAGCCTGGGTAAAGAACTCATATGCTACTGGTTCTAGGTCGCAATCATTTGCAGCCTGACAGATGAAGAGAGAAACTAGTCAGAGAAGATATCAAAAAGAGTAAAAAGGTCAAATGAGAATTCTTTAGAATACCTCAGCACATTGCAAGTATAGTCGCAGCGACAACTCCGGGCACGGGACTGAATATAATGCCTCAATAGTCTGAAAAAAAAATATCGTTTCAAATTTTACGCATGAGTTCCTCAAAGCTTTGCAATTATGCCCCAAGTTAATTCTACTCGGTTAACTCTTGGTTGCAAAATTAGGTCTAAACTAAGTCCCAACAGTGCAATTACACTGGATGATGCAACAAATCAGCCAAGAAAACAGAAATAATGTATACAATTTAATGTTTGATGATATTGACTGATTGTAATATTTAGTTCATCCATCCTTCCAAAATGTCCAAATCTAGTCATCATTTTGCAATCTGATCAAGAAAATAACCTGATTAAGGATTTGAAAAATTTTCTTAGGGGTCGTGGGGACATCTTCTCCAGCAACATCCCCATCCTGAGCTTGTAAACGCCTCACCAACTGCAGAAGAAAATAAAACATGTAGACACATAAAATGTAGAAAAAAAAATGAAGAAAATTTCAAATCAAATGTCTAATAATAATTCAATATACAGTCTATAGCTGTACTAATGTAAACATCTCTATTTATACAATACTTCCACATACAAAGGTACACTCCACAAAGTTAGGTTTCAACTCTCAAAACTCAACGCTGAGTACTGGTAACATCAAATAACGTATAGGAACAAAACTGAAAGAACCACAATGCATCTGATATATAACTTGAAAGGATACACTACCAGAGTTACTAAGCACAGGGCAAATCTTGAGTAAAATATAAGCATCTCAATTCCTTAGTAGAAAATATCAAAGTACCTTAAGAGCAGAGAAAACTAACGAAGGTACAGTGTAAGGAAACCGCTTGGGACCACCACGAAGAATATGCTTCTGCACAGTGCAAATAATCTGAAACAATGGAAAAGAAAAACAGTTTATCTCAATAGCTTCTCTGGAAACAAATGTCATTGACCTAGACCACATGATAATTTCATAGGATCAAGTACAGTTGCAATTCATGGTTACAGTCAAGTAGTATATGAAAACAAGAACGTGTTTAAACTAAAACAACAGAAAGAAAAGCCCTGAATTGACAAGGAAACAATTCATTGTGGAAGGGTTTGCTCAAGATAATAGGGAGAGAACAACAGAAAATAAAAATTAGCTGCCTTATAAATTACAGAAAGAAAAAATTAAGCTGCTCCTGTTAAACCATCCCCAAAGATATTGAAATTTGCATATAAACGAAGAAAAATATCAAAATAGCAACAAGAAGAAGCACACTAATTACAGTCTCTTTAGTAGGGGTGTCAAAGGGTATGAAACGGGTTGGGTGGAAGCATTGTCATACCCTTACCGTTAAGTTAACAAAAAAAAAAACATTACCCTTACACATACCTATAAGCTAACGAAAAAAAACTTACCCATACCCGTCTTATCAAATACGGTACGGGTCAGGTAAACGGATAAAAGGGTGCCATTGAATAGATATATACGGGTCGTGAATAAAACTATATCATATCATGCATCATCCCCATATAAATATATATCTATATATATAATTTTATTTTTATTAATTACCGTATAGGATAACGGGTACGAAATAGTCTTTACCCATAATGTTAACGCAAAAACTCTACCCTTACCCATACCCGATAAGATAACAAAAAAAACCTTACCAGTACCCGTCTTACGGGTCGGGTAAACGGATAAAATGTACCATTGACACCCCTACTCTTTAGGTACTGACACAACTAGGATATCATCATACACAATACGAACTGCTAGGCTTAAGATAATAGTAATTCATAATGTTCGGACAAACCTTTAACATCTCCTCTTGGTCGTCGTTGTGCAACATGTGGATAAGGCGGGCGACAGAGTTTTGCTCCTCTTTGAAATCCTCTTCATCCACATCATCATCCTGGGTCCCGTCCATGTCCCTAATCAGCCCTTTTATCAGCTCAAAAAGCGCTTCCACCTACAAAATCAAGGTTTGTCTTTTGATCCTTGTTGCTAAGTTCTCAAATTGGAGTAATTACGGGTCTGACTGATGCCTGAACATTGAGATATGGAGCCAATTAATGCAAACAATGCCCGAATTCAAACTTAATTTTGGGATCACATATCCCTTCTAGTCGAGCCGTGGATGAATTATTTTGATAGTGTGGTTTAATTCAGGTTGCACCCAAATTTAGTTAATTTCAACTTGATGTTAGCTTGTGTTTTTCTTATTTCATTTAAGCCATTATAAGTAAAACAGTCTTGTATGATGCATCAGACTAGGATTGGTAAAAAAAAGGCTTGTTTATTATGTTTCTTTTACTAGAACTCAGAAACTAACAATAAAAAAAATTAATATACAATTCAACTAATCAATAAGTCCATTTTCACAAGTACTATTTTGAATATACATTATTCAAATTAAGTGATACAATCAAAGAAATATTTCAAAGCTACTTAATAATCGGTCCAAAATAAGGTTTAGATACTTCTCAGCAAAAAACACAGTACCATACCATTGAGATTGAGGGCTAGTACTGGTATGAACCAGCTATATTACCTTATCTGAAGTAGAAATACAAGTTGTGTTCTTCATGATGCTTTGTATAATGACAACAGCCATGACCTTGGTTGTGGCATTATCCAAATGATCCATAACTTTGGGATAGTTAGAAAGCTCTAAAGCAGTGACAATATTGCTATACTTCTCCAAAGGTGCACTCAGAAGTGCAACTATCTGTTTGGTCGCGCGGCTATCTTGAAGTTTTTCTTTGCCTGATAGTTTCTTCACACACGCTCCCTGTTAAAACAAATTTCCACTAATTCATACTTAAAAACTGTTTGATATTTATTAACCAAACAGGTACTTTATTGCAGAATATACATAGATCTAATTGAAGAGGACATACCAGGACTTGATCAACATAATCGAGTCGATCAGGGTGTACACGAAGAGTAAATGTCAGAAGGGAGACATAAAGAGTTATTGCACCAACCACAGGCATGTCCGGTTGCGCTTCTATGACCTGCCATCAATATTTTTCTCGCATTTAGTAGACTAACATACAGGTACAGGAGCCCAATAAGAGTACCTCCACAACATGGAACCCAATAACCAAATTGCAAAATACTAAGCAAAAGAAAAAGAGTAAAAAAAACAGTGCTCAAATATCATCGGCAAAATATCAGAGATACTGTATGGTGATCAAGAGTCCCCAGTTCTATAAGGTGGTCACAATAAAATATTCTATATAACATAATGATAGGAGATAAAAAAACACACCTTTCCAATCGCACTACTAAATTTCGCAAAGGCTTCAACTTGCAAGAATTCAGGCAAAACCTGTGTGTATTCCAATTTGAGAAACAAAAGATGGAATTTATACAGCATATTGTGTTTCACAGTTGGATAAACACATACCTCAGCACTTGATGCGGCATAGTTTGACAACCTATCCATCAATTGTGATAGGACTGTTTTTATATCAACACCAGGCTGCAGCAAGAGCAAGAAATGAATTATCGACAATTCCCACCATGCAAAATAAAAAGGAGCAAGTTGTCTGTCTTTCTAGTTTATTTAATTCTATACCTTTTCCATGATTTATACTGGGGGGGGGGGGTCATAAGTATCTAGTGAACACATCACATTATCAATAAGAACTGGTACCGTATGTCCACTCAGTTTATATCAGTACCAGCTTCAATAATATAAAAAATCTGCAGTGGTTACCAGAACTAAACATGGAGCCAACCATATCAGAAAGAAGAGCATGAATTTCACCAATACTTGTATTAAGAAAGAAGAGCATGAACTTCACCGATTCTTATATTAAGAAAGTAAGTATTGCCAACCTGAAGCTGTGGGAATGCACTTAATAGTGTTTCCAATGTTTGCAAATGGTACTCATCAGGGAAAACTTGAATTATGCAATCCATCAAATAAAATTGTGCCAAGTCGTCTTTACAATTGACAACCTGTCGAAGCATTGGCCAAAAACTGTCTGAGAGCATAGACCAATACAATAGATTCAAAGTAATTACTGCCTCAGAGTATAGACCATTACAATAGATTCAAAGTAACTAAGCACTAGAGTTTAATTTTAAGGCCAATACATGTTAAAAAATATTTTTAACTTGAAAACTTGGATTAACAGTTCCATGTGGAATTTTGCTCCGTGTTGTGCATGTAAGGATGTAGTGTTTCTTCTAATAAGCTTACTACAACTTTTCTTGTGAGCATTGCATACGCTTTGTTGTTTCCATCTCTCCTTTTTCTTGATTGAAGGAAAAAAAAATGGCAAATAACTATAACCTGTTCCAAGATTCTAGGAAGAACAATTTCTTTGTACGTCTCAAGGTCAACACCTTCAATCTGACTTAAGACATGAAGATTTTTCCCCACCTATAAAGGAATAACAAATTAAACAAAATAATAAGGAGAAATTTATTTATATGCCAATCAAAACTTCTAACATTAGATATTGCCCCATCAAAACTTTAAAATGTCCTGCTTATCCAACCAAAACTAAAGTACCTTAAAAAATAGCCCCACTTATGGATTTAACCAACTTAAATCAATTTTTATTATAAATTAATATCAATTAAAAAGGAAAATGACTGTTATAACCTCAAACCCAAATTATCCAAGAAAAAAAAAACAGTTCCCTCATAAAGGTATTCTGTTGCCAACTTGGTTTTAATATGATTGATATGATTTTCTCATTGGGGTGGTTTCTTTATACAATCTCTGATCTTAATCAGATATTATGGTGATTTTTTTTTAATTGATATTAATTTAGTTATAACAGGGAAATGTCTAATAGTACAAGTTTTAATGCTGATATAACAATTTGTTCTCAATAATGAAATTGAAGTTTCATGATATAGATTTCAAAAGTAAAAGTTTGGAATTTGTTTATATTGTATTTTACAAGGTCACGTAGTTCGCTCCTTTCTTTCTCCCGCTTCTCTTTGTCTCTATGAGGCCCCTGAAAGCCATAAATAAAATGTCAACTAAAAGAGCCCAACGTATAGAAATGAGGGATGAAGCCCTCTGAAGTTTCTACTCCTTAATATATGTAGTGTGAACATACACATGTTTTAGCAACAGACCTAAAACTGAAAAAATTTATAGAGCCAAACATATCACTATTAGAAGAGTGCTTTAAGTCAGAGTTTCCTCAATTACTGCAACAAATTTTCCTAAATCAAGTCTCAACCAGCCAAATATTGTCAATTTAAGCTACAATTTAACCCAATTTAGCCTCGATATGCTAATACAATAATTAAACTCAAGAAGTGTGTTGAGTGATGACCCAGCACCAATACACACTCAGTTGGAGTTACTATATGCAAAGAATTAGATGAAGATGGACCCAAAATTAAGTATTTTTCTTGTTTTAATTCACAAACCTGTTGTTGCATCCTAACCCAGAGTTTGTTCATTTCTACAAAGTTCTGAAGAACAAATTCAATAGCATCATTTACACTGTCAGCATCCCTGTAGAGAAAATGAAATTTATAAAAATGCAACTCTAAATTTGTTCCGTAATTTATAAAAATGTTAAGTTCCAGTGCTTTTGTATTGCTCACCCTTCATACTCGCTTCCAATATCAGGCAATTTGTCACGACTAATCTGGCAGAGGTAACTCCTCAAGAAAAGGCCACGGAGAGGGTGCTGAATACCCCTGCACATCTCCACTAGGTCCTTCAATACGTCCTTTGCCGGAGCCTCTTTTGATTTTATATACACTGATCCTACTGTGCAGAGCAGATACCTACAAACCAGCATTTCTCTTTCATTTTCATTTACATAAAACAACAAAACTTAGTGGGGAGGAGGTGTTCAACCAGCATTCTCCCATCACAGGGGAGGCCAATACTAGAAAATTTTAAGCAAGTGGTTCGTCTTGGTATGGACAGTTTGATACCAAAAGCGAGCTTGGCTGTTTCACAGAGTGTTCATCAAAAGACACAATTTTGGTTGGAAAATGCAAAGATTGCCCCATTAGATTTCAATATGATTACTGAAACATTACTAGTGCGTTTGGACTGGTATGGACCCATTAACCAGTAAGACTGGATTTATCTTCTCTTTCACTGAGCTTTTTTGAGTGGCATAGCAGTTCATCCATATGCAAGAGTCAGGTTTGATTTGGGAATATAACATAAAGTTATGCGCAATAACCAATGTAATGAATGCCATTAATAAAAAGAAGGAAGGCATGCTTACAGTCTTGGCAGGACATTGCCGGCATGCTGAACAAGCTCATAGAGGTCTACAACAGAGCAGTTGCCACGAGTCGTCTCCTCTCTGAAGAACATCTCTAGCTTTCTCATCTCATCAAATGCTCTCATGTCTATGGTAGAACCATTGAAGTATGTAAATCAACAATTCTCAGTTGTGCTTATATATTGATAATAGTAAATTTCTTTTCTTATCGTACTACTAAGGCTGGACACTGATGTGTGACCCTTAACCCCCCCACCCCACCCCTCACTGTGGTAATGGTCATATGCTTTTTAAGTCCTTTGTTTCAGCTTTTAGACCTTTACTTGTTTTGCCTCTGCATGGGATCAATGAGAAAGTGGAAATGTGGGGAATTGCATGAAAGTTAGTTCCTTAACACAGAGAAGCTTCGCAATTGCTGAAGTTAACCAGTACAGTAACACAAAAAACATTGAAAATGACCAGACTTGAGCCAAAGCCGAACAAAACTTATAAGTTAAAGTTAGATCAATCATTTTACTTTACTTTAAAAAAATATAATACAAATTAGAACGACTTACAGAGCTCGTAATATTTGTGTGGGGAAAGGCGGGAGGTCCGAAGCTCTGACAGCATCTGCGCTGAGAACTTGAGAGCATCCTTCAGGTTGTTTGAATCCTATCGATTGAGATGAAAGACACGGTAAGAAAGTAGCAAATGCTAATAATTGCTTCTTTTGCGTAACCTACGAGTTAATTGGTGTTGTGTGTCACTTCCAAGTACCAAAGAGTACTGTAACAGTCACAGTGAGTGATTCATTTGCATTTTGCTTTGCTTGATTTCTTCTAATAATTAATAAGACATACTTGAAGGTATAAGTCTTTCTATAGGCACACATGAGGTTGTTCATTGCTGTTATCAAGTACCATACCAGTGCTTGACCGCAATGCTCAGGCCAGTAGTGCATTTTCTTGTATCAGAATATTAACATTAAGAAAATATTAATTCTTCAGAAAATATTAGCTTAACCGAGTTAACTAATAGACCTAGTCTGAATTGATAAAAATATATTCCTTGGACAATTGGAGCTCCAGTTCTCCTACAGTTTTAAACTTCTAATTCGAGTGTACTTGTAAATCAAGGATTCATGTAGTAAAGATCTCAAGCCAAGTTGCTTTCAATCGCCACAGAAGGGCGGAGACCTCATAGTCAAGGCTGAAGTTATAGATAGCATAGAACTAAGATTAGGGTTACGATTAGAACTTACGAGAGCACGGTGCATGTAGTAGGCATTTTGCTGGACGCCGGCGATACCCTCGGCGAGCCACTTCTCCTCGTCCTCCGCCACCGTGTCGACGTGCATCTTCGCTTCTTCACGGCGAGGCGACCGATCTAGCTCTCCTCAAATCGGAGATCTCTTCTATATCAGGAAACGAGATATCTGTGTTCTTTTCTTGTACTTTGTGTTTGTCTATGATTGTTTCAGTGAATCTGGATTCGCATGTTATAATTGAGTTGTTTATGGTTTCTAATTTCTATTTCATTGTTTCGGTTCTTTTTTGGGTCAAAGAATTTGGGATCTGTTGCAGAGAAAAGAGAGAGTTGACGAGTTGGTGATGTCTGATTCGGTTCCGCCCGATCGGGTTTGGACAGGATTGCTAGCCGAGTCAGCCTACACTTGGTTCACTCGAGCACGATTGATATATTCGGGTAAAGATGCCGAAGAGCAGGTTTGGCAATGAAGTGCACGAATCCTAGACTGGGAAAAATGGCATGGCGGAGCCTGTTCTATCACGGAACGGTACGGTTACGGCATAGCATGACACGTGTGACTTTTTCGTGCCGTGACTCGCGTGTCACGTGCTGTGACCATTTTTTGAAAATTTGACACGGCACGGTACGTCATGCTAAAAATTCGGTCATGGCACGGCACGTGATCGCGCGAGTCACGTATAATTAGGACTGTTAAGTCTTGATCAAATAGTGAATCTTGAATAAACTAATCTAAATTATGATAAAATAGTTAAATAGGAGAAACGTGACTAGCTACGTTTGGACACGGTACGCGAATGATTACGGCACGAGAGTCACGGCATGCCTCGCGTGCTGTGACCGTTCGTGTGCCGTGACTACCCCTCCATATTTTAGTCACTGCATGGCACGAGACCAAAGTCATTGTGTGTTAATCATGGCACGGCACGGAACAGCACGTTTTTTTCACTCTAACGGATCCGACAGTGCTCTCTAACTAGTAAGACTCTATTATTCAAATCTCACTGTTATTAAAATTCGTACATTAAAAAAATCACATTAGAATAACTTTGTTCTCTTAAAGCAGCAGAGTCGGTTCGAAGTGCACCAGTCTGTCCAGTCAACACCTTTTCATTTTGCATCTATTGGGTTTGCACTGCAGAAAATATAAATATTTCTGTCAATATATTTACTTCTATATTCATGGATGATCGGATTTAGATTTAGTCAGGAGTGAGGGCAGAAGAAGATGAGTAATACTAGAATTTCTTTGGTTATTCTGATTTGTATAATCTTCAGCGATAATAGCAATAAAACATTAACTTCTGAATGTATATATTCACAAATTATATTGAATTCACACGTTTAAAAAATTGAAAATTCTTAGTATATAATTAGAAGACTAAACCTGAACGTGTGTTTTTAGTGGTTTGGGTTCGTCGTGTTTGTTTATGTATTGAAACAAAATTAGCTCTTTATTAGCTTTCCAAATGTGTAAACATTAAATTTGTTGGTGATTTTTGGCAGATCCTAAAAAAAATTGTGTAAATATTTATTTATGTATTCAAATTTTCAACTATCAGAACGCATGAGTTCCGTCAAAATTTAATCCTTTGTTTTTCTCGACGAGTGCAATTAAGGTCTTGAGCTCGTTATATTCTAATTCGGCCAACTTGAACTATGTTTCAAAACATCTTGTATAAAGAGGAAAAAGTGAAAGGAAAGAAATATGTAAATTTGGAATGAGAACGGAACTAGAAAAACTAGAAAAATTTGATAGAGGTGGTTGAAAATTAAAATGTGGTGAGTAAGACTTCAACCCAAAACCACTGAACTATAAAATAAAACTTTAACTATCAGACTACAACTAAACATTTGTTATTTATTAACAATAGTTGGACTATATAAAAAATTAGAAAAAAGATAAAATTTAATTAAGTTTCTATGTACATACTTAAAATTTTAAAATCATAGTTAGATCTGCGCCTACTCCACAGTTAGATCTGGTTACGATATCATTCTCCTTTCCTCTCCTTTAATCGATGAATTGAAGTACGTTCTAATGTCAGGTAGTACCTACTTCTCCACAAGTCCTCCACAGCGTACCCTCTCCTGGTATGAAACGGCCTAAGAAAAATCAGAAATTCTAATAAAGATTTATAAACACAATCCTTATTATATAACTAAGGACAACTTTAGGCTTACTTCGATAGTAACCGAAAAGTTGCAGAATAATATCTCAGAATTTTGTAACACTGCTACTCAAAACAAACAGGCACAATAATTCTTTATTTAGCCAAAATCCAGTGCTTTTAATAGTATAACTATATTTTTAAACATTCATCCTCGGACAACCTTAGAATTTTCTTCAACAGTGGATAATAATTCTGAATGCTCCATTAATAAATAATTGGGGGCAAATTCAAGCAGGGAGAAGAAGAGGATCTTTTTGTCATTTTGAAATTTTACTGTTAAATTGTTTAGGAAAAAATTGTTATACATGAGATAACCAATAATTTTAATTCCTGATGGAAAATAATTCCTATTTAAAGTTTTGACAGATAGATTTCTAAACTGCAATGTTTTGAATTTTGAATTTCTTAAAAATTAGGATGCTCCAACCTCACAAAGTAAATAAAATAAAAAACGGAGGGAACTTGTCAAAATGTAAGTACCTAGACGCAATTATAAACTAGCGTAGGGTCTAAACGTGCAAAAAGGTGCTTCCTCAGTTCCTCTCGGAGCACAGCCGAAGCATCTTTCCATTCTTTCCTAAACTCCAGTCTCTCTCTCAACCTCCAAATTCCCAATTTCCAAGCCCTATTCCTGTCTATCGCTTCTCTCCGTCTCTCACTTTCTCTCTATCTATCGATCTCCATCGGAAACGAGAGAAACCATGGGAGCTCTCTCATCATCTTCATCGGAGGTCGCCAAGTGGGTCCCAGAAGACGACATCTTACTGAAAAACGCAATAGAAGTACGTTTTTTTTTTCTTTTTGGGTGTTATATTATTTTGGTAATTGTAAGGAGGGACGGGGGCGAAAAATTCATGGAAAATTGCGTATAGGCATCTCATGCTTTGCCGAAATTACAACGTGAGATATATACATGTCCTTTCTGGTACCCCTTAACACTCACTTGGTATACTGGGGCCATAAGCCTCTGTTGAGACAGAATATAAAAGAAAATGAGCAAATGAATGTATGGATTTATAGAAAATTTTGCTGCCCCTTTGTAACTTGAGAGCCTTAGGAAGTATAGTATACCATATACCATAAATTGCCTTTAGTCCAACCTCCGGTGTGGATTCTTATAAAATAAAGCAAATATTCAGGTTTTATTCAAAACTATTCTACCTCATTTATACTGTTGAATTGAAGCAATATTAAATTAGAATAGTTAAAAAGAGATAGATGAATGGGGGCGGGGGGGGGGGTTGTTTCTGTATGTGCTGGTTGATTTTCCTTTTCAGTACAAAAGAATACCTTTTTTTTTATTTACGTGATATCCTAAATTAATGTTTGTTTTTAATCAATGTAGGCTGGTGCTTCTCTGGAGGCATTAGCAAAAGGGGCTGTGAATTTCACTCGTCGCTTCTCCTTGAAAGAATTACAGGAGAGGTGGCGGGCCCTACTTTATGACTCAGAAGTGTCATCAGAGGCCTCTGCTCGAATGATTGAGTATGAATCCAGTACTCTCTCAAACCCTTCCATCAAACCGGACCCTAACCCTAACCCTAACCCTAGCCCAAATCCTTACAAGAGGAGTGCCGATTCAGTCAGGAGCCGGTACTATTCCATGCGCAAGCGGGTTTGTACGTACCAGCCTGCAGAGACTGCTGCAGAGAATGATTTGCAGTCTGATGAAATTTTACCCTTTCTATCTGATCAATCTGGTGGGGGGGCCGAATTTGAGCTTCAACCTGACTATGCTGATAGCCTCCTTATGTCTCCTAAGATATGCCCAAATATTGAAGATAGAGAAGATTTAGAAATGGCCGAGTCGGATGGTGATGGGAAGAGTGGATGTGAACCTATTTCACGGGACCCCGATCCAATTTGGCGATCTATCCAGAGAGAGGAGCAGCAGGAGGCGCTGTCTCAGGTCAAGGAGGCCAGATCCAGCAGTGAATTAATGAATGATTATATAAATTTTTCACCAATGGACTTCGAGATCTTCATGGATGACGGGGAGATTGCAGATACATCCTGCTCCATGTTTTTGGACTACCCACAGGATGAGGTGGCGGACCAGACAGGTGGGCCTGTTGCTGACCTGCCTGCCACTGAGTCAACTTGTGCCGATGGCAATAATGTAATAAATACAGTCTGCAGCTCAGTTCCTGCTGAGGTCATCCCACTCGAGGAGAAATTCATGGTTTGCGTGTTGAACACTGAAAGTTGGGATATACCCGACAACTCTCATTTGAACTTTGATGATGTATCGACAAACCCTAATCCTAACCCTAACCCTAGCCTTAATCCCAATAATAGTGTTAATAAGCATAAGTTAGACACGGTTGCCTCCTCTGCTATGCCATTGACTGATGGGAGACCAACTACTGGAGGTTTGATCGGAATGAAGTCAATGGAGACGGTGACTCCTGCACCTTCTTTGATACCAGTGCCTACCAGTCTAGAACCTTCTATTTTGCCACAAAAGGTGCCTATGGTGCATCCTTCCAATGTCATTAGACAAAACAGTACCGCTTCAAATGAACTAAACCCTGCATTGAATAACGTTACTGTACCTCAAGATATGGGAAATCATGAGATTTGTGAAAAACCGAATAAAACAGAACCAGATCAGGCAGCTAATCAGATGGACTTTTACTCAAACACGGTACATTTACCTATGGGGGGTAAATTTGATGTGTCTGAGAAGTGCGAGCCATCAACTCAAGCTGGCATGATAGTAGTAGCAGGAGAACACAATATATCAGGTCTGGGTCCCAGTCCAGGTCCAGGTCTAGACCTAACAACTGCATCCGCTTCAGACCACGAAGAACAACAAGCTTTTGAGGAGAGCGACAATGAAGTTCCTAGTTTTTCTGACATTGAGGCTATGGTATGGGTCATAAATCAGCATTTTACATTTTTTTTAATTTTTATTTGAAGCAATATATTGCCAGAGGAGGCAGGAATTTAATCTATGGGGGTCAATATGCTTATATGCATATAAAGATTTATAGTTCTCAAACTTATTTTTTTCTTGAAAAAAAGTATGAAGGTCAGCTTAAATTTTTTACAAAATAAATGGGGTCAAATTTAGCAAATACTTGTAGCAATTTTATCTTCAATATTATAATCTATAGTACAAATTTAAAGGGTCTGTAGAAATAAATGGAAGTCAATGGACCCCCATTTAGCAAATGTTGACCAGCCCCTATATATTGCAATACCTGCGGATGATACTCATAGTTCTTTGAGTTGCTATCATAATGTTAGAGAAAGATATGTTTTTTTAAGTTTTGACAGAATACACCTTTATCCTAATCAACATTGTTTCCTTTTTCCGGAATCAAATTAAAGTCCAGCAAAAGAATTTGAAATAGCAGTATTTCAGTTTGCATGGAATGATTAATGTTAAATTGGTTTGTTAATATGAAAAAGCTGAAAATATTCGTTCATTTTGTACTTGACCATGGTCTTTGAGTGTTATTTTCAAGTATTAAAAGTGCAGGCATGATTATGATATCCTATTACATTCTTTGTATTATAAAATCTTGGTGCTAATTTGTTATTTTCTTTTGATTTTTGCCATTTGATGTAGATACTTGACATGGATTTAAGCCCGTTTGATCAGGAGAATCATCTTGCAAAGGAAGGTAAGGATAGCTAAGTTGCTTATGCAGCTTGATTTTCTAATTCTGTTTGAATTTGAATGCTAATATTCTTCAAAACTAGTTTTTTTTTTTTTTTTAATTTGTATTCGCTTGAACCTAAATTGTGGTGTAATTGCACAATGAATGGATTGTGACTTGTGAGGCTTAATTTGGCTTAAAATTTAAAAAGTTTGACACTGATCAGGTCATCTCTCAATCCTAGGAGTTGACTATTATGGGGAGAACAAACTGTTTCAATGAAGCAACAATAATGCTACTTGGGCTGATAGATATTGTGTTTGTACAACTAATGGATTTGCACCTATGATTCTTTTGCAGTTACAAGGTTCCACTGTGCGGAGAGTAGAAAGAGCCTCATGCGCCTTGAGCAAGGTGCCAGTTCCTACATGAATCGGTCCATTTTATCTCGAGGGGCATTTGCAGTATTCTATGGCCGAAATTTGAAGTACTTCATAAAGAGTCCTGAGGTATTTTCAAATAACAGATGGGGAAGACCTATGGAACCTTTTACTGTAGTAAATAACAATCCCTTTACAACTTTCTGATACTTTGTTAGAGAAATATTTTGTAATTGAGCTGATTATTTTTCTACAATGAAGGTTTCAATTGGAAGAGAGACGGAAGATGTGAAAGTTGACATTGACTTGGGAAAAGAAGGACGCGCGAACAAAATTTCCCGCAGACAGGTTTTCACCCTGTTTTCATTTTTACTTGGAATAACTTTTGTTATTGCCTGGAATAATTACAAGACATCTCTCTTAGAATTATTTGAAGTGGTCTTAATTACTATTTAAAAACTCAAGATATGAAAGTGCAAATTGCCTAATGTATTTTTGTTTTATAATCCCACACTAGGCATTCCTGTAACTTCTGGTTAAATTTACATTTTTAAAATAGTTAATTTTCGTCTTATATTGGTGCCTTAGGCGGTGATAAAGATGGATGAGAGCGGCTTGTTTCACATAAAAAACATTGGCAAGTGTTCCCTCTTTGTGAATAGTAAAGAAGTACCTGCCAAAAAACGCATAAACTTAACTTCTAATTCTCTTATTGAGGTATTCTTCTCTTTCCCCCTCTCTCGCTCATTTGATCAGGATCAATTTTGTTTTTTTTTTTTTTGGGTATTATGGGCTATTCAGGTTATCATTAGGTTTGTTTGAGTTTTTGAGTTCAAGGTCATTTAGGTTTGTTTGAGTTCTGAGTTCTGGTTATTGGGCCAGAGAGTCACCATTTGCCAATTCATCACTAATACACTCAAAACACTGCCAATTGAGATGCTTAAACAAAGAGTTCCTGCCAAAATAGAAAAGATACTTCTTTTTTAAAACATTTGTACTGTAATATTTGTGCTTGTTTATCAGTTTATGTTAACTATTTTTTTTTAATCTTGTTACAGATAAGGGATCTAAGGTTCATATTTGACATTAATAAGAAAGCAGTGAGTCGGTATATTTTTAACATGCGGCATACTGGCGAATTCCACCGTGCAAATTTTGAATATATACCAGATTCAAAACTATTTTAGGGCTAATTTTAGTAGAAATTATAATTTTGTGGTTCATTTTATTTTCCTTCAAATGCTTTGTAGCATTGAACCTTGCAATGCCTTATGGCAGCATAAATAGTGCTAAAGTTTATATTACGAAATTAGCGATCTTTTTACTTGGTGGGAAATTTTTTTCTAAGATGCGTTTGGCAATCTTTTGTGTTGTAGGTTGGTTTTGTTTTTTTCTTTTCCTTTTTTCTCATCAACTCTTCACAAAAATATGAAAAATAATAAATTCGATCGGAGTTCCCCCCCCCCCCACAAACCCAACCAAAGTAAATTCACATCCGGACTGAGTACAAACTGAATCGGACGGTTCAAAATTGCAAAATTGTTCTTTTTAACTTGGGACGAATCTCAAAGTACAAGTAATACTCTCCTGTGCCATCTTGAGCAAGCACCGGCCGAGAGTAAATTTGGGCGGTCCATTTCAATTATGTTGAGTCAGGTACCTCCGTACCTGGATAAGTATCCTCTCAGATGCCTGACTCAACACAATTGAAATGGACGGCTCAGATTACTCTCAGTCAGTGCTTGCTTGGGATGGTGCAGGGGACAGTATTATTTGTGCTTTGAGATTCGTATATCAAGTGAAAAAGAATAATTTTGAGCTGTCGGATTAAATTGTACTGAGTCTGGTAACCTGAGGGGATGTGAATTCCAGGTACCTGGGAGGATACGGATCCCACCAAACTCGTTTCTTGTGCTGTTCTTCCTTATAGAATAATTATATAGAACCCTCCATTTCCATCCCCCTTCATCCCGCAGTCTCTAAAAAAGAAAAGTCGCTACCTAATCTAATTTTTTTGTCTTTTAGTGGAGGTATATGGTGGAACAACATTTTTCGCTGTTGGACGCCAATGATTAATACTACAATGAATAAAGTTAAATATTAGATCGATGAACGGTAAATACATTAAAGACTGAAGTTAAATACTGCAGGAAATTAAATATCAGAAGTTAAATACTGACATTCCTAAAGTTAAATACTAAGATATATGATACTAAATATAATCCATGCAACTTATTTATAATTTTAGAGATTAATACTTTTGACTTTAAAGATAAATACTAACGTTCATAATGTTAAATACTAACATTCCTAAAGTTAAATACTGATGCGCGAGATGCGGGGACGATACCAAATTAGTTTGTCATTTTTACGGGGATAGATTGTGTCGCCGTTGGACACGGACGGTTAAATACTCGAATGAATAGAGTTAAATATTTATTCGATGCATTATTAATACACTAAAGATTGAAGTTAAATACTGCAGGAAATTTAAACCATCAAATGTCGGAATCTAATTTTTTTGTCTTGTAGTGCGGGGATGCGGGGACATATATGTTAAATTTTTGCGGGGACGGATATTGTTTCGCTGTTGGGCAGACAATTAATACTCCAATGAATAGAGTTAAATACTTGTTCGATGCACTGTAAATACATTACATATAGATGTTAAATATTACGCGGAACTAGATTTTTTTGTCTTTTAGTGCAGACTTTTTTGTCTTTTAGTGCGGGGATAGAGGGGGGATGAAGGTGCGGAGATAGTTATCTGGGTTCTTTCTTATAAACTTCTTCCTATTTTGAAGTCTTCGTCCTCCTTGATTTTTATTTATATCCAAAATTAAACATAAATTGTTAAATATGTCCACAGAAGCTGGGTATTTATAAAAATGCTCAAATCGGTCAATTATTGGTTGGATCTTAATTTTTTTTAAAGTTATATTTTTTTTATTGAAATATTAGAAATATTTTATATATTTCTTCAAAAATAGATGTAATACTATATAATTTGATTTATTAGAAAGACTGCAACAAATAACCCAGATCAATATTTTTTAGGTCGGATTTTTTACGGCTATAAGAAAACTTTAAAAATATTTCTTGTGTATTGTCGGCAAAAAAAAATACTTTGAATATGAGTTATTGATTCCAGTTTAAAAGTCACTTCTAGAAAAATATATAAAATATTGTAGTCTTTCTATTTTTGAAAAGTTTTAAATTTTTGTATCTAGACACATAACTCATAAGATAGATGAATTATTTTAGATTCGTTATTTGAAATCCATACAATTGATTTTAAAATTGAGTTTACAAAGAAACTCGGGAACTAAGTTCAACCTAGTTATTCTCTATGCAAAATTTACAAATCTTTTATGTCAATTGTACGACAAAAACATTAAAATCAATTGTTCTCCGCATTTAACTTTAATGGATTAGAATCATTTAGTTTCCCTACTCGACCTTATCTGTATCATTTTGCATTTATCTTATTTCGGCCCGGGTTGGATACCAGAGAGGCCCAAAACAAAACCAGTATCATTCAAAATGTATCTGAACTAGGGGACGAGCTTGGGTCCGATGCCCATCGGACTCAAACTGGATCCGATGGGCATAACCGTCCGATCTACTTTAAGATTCATGCGCACAAATATTAAAACAATTGTTCGCAGAAATTAGAGCAATGCACACAGATTTTAAAACAGATCAAACGGTGATGGAGCCCATCAGACCCAAGCTGCTCCCTTAGAAAAGGGGATATAGACGGAACTGGGATCGCCAACTTTACGTGGTTAGAAAATTTATGTCCAAAGAATTGCTAGATGGATTCGGAATAGATTTTGATATTTAAATATTAAATATAGTTTTGTCCCGAGTTCATTTGGACTCATCCGACAATAATTTAGGGGCACAATTTCCTGTTTATAGAGAGTCAGAAAATTCGGTTCCATAGACGGGTACCATAATAATGATCCAGGCACACTTTGGATTCATTTAGGGCGTGTTCGCGCGGAGGGGGTGTACACAGGAATGGGCACGGGAAAAGAGAAAAGTTGAACTGATTTTTACTGTTTTTGGTGGAAAAAAAAATTAAGTTTGACTCAAATTTTTTTCTCACGGCGTGAATTTGTAGAGAAAAAAAAACCCATCTTCTTTCCAACAAATTATTTTTTTTATTTTTAAAAAATAAAAAATGTGCTCCTTGATCCTTCCATATATTTTAAAGTAAGGATAAGCGATTGACATCTAATGTCAACTTCAACGGCAAAAGCAAATATTCTTTAATATTTTTTACCGTACATAAAATCAAATGGATATCAGTTCTACAACCGGAGAAGCATCAAGCATAGGGGTGTAAACGGAGCGGATAATGCTAGTACTGTATCCGCATTCATTTTTCAACGAGCGAATACAAATACGGATAGTAAACAAACTTACCTAATTTGATTACTTAAATTGACAAAAAATTAATGGATTTTTTAAGTTTGCACAGTAACACTTATGCATGACTAATTATTTATTAGTTTAGAGAACCAATTCATTATCCTAATAGATTATATGATTTCTCTACCAAAATTCTTAGACTTAAACGAATATGTATGTTTTTTGGAAACTTCACAAGGGTGAAAGAGATTAAAAGCTGCTGAAAGATTAAATTTTGTATCCGTATCCGGAATATTTTTCCATATACTAAAAATATTTGTATATGTATCCGTAAGTATCCGTGTCCGTTTAATCCGGATACGAATTATAAGCGAATTCAGAGTGAATTATTTGCGGATAATCTGAATCCGTTTACACCCTTGCAGCCATCCGAAAATGAAAATAAATATCTTTATTGGGTTCCTCATGCTTTTATCTTTACAGCTTATTGGCATCCGATTCTGTTAGTATATTACGTCTACCTTTGTTCCCAATTAAAAAAAAAACTTTAAATGCGTTATTTAAAGTTGAATAATTTGCTTGTGCAGCCATTTTGATTTCTCTTTTGTTATTTTATTTGCAAACAAAAGAGCTCTGGACTTGAATAAATTTTTTTTTTTTTTTTAAAACATTAGAGATCAAGCTCTCATTTATATTAACCTTGATCGGTTACACGTTGGGTGGACTTGAATAGATTTTAAATTTGAATCCAAATTACACAATGTACGAGTTATATTTTTTTTTCGTATAAAATAATAATAACGATGTCAATATTTTATTTTTTTGCAGTTCACTATCCTGATTGTTGTGCTCAAAAGAACTGATTTCAATTAATTGCATTAATATTTTCATTTTTCCTGGAATAAATTCACCTGGTAACAACATACTTTGGGTCCCTTTTATTGCATGACTTAATAATAACCGTTCTTTATATCCCTTTCGCTTGATTCTCTCTACTAGATGACATTCACTATTAAGAGAAAAAAAAAGCAAACAATTTTTAATATGGTAATTTTTTTATTCTTTGTTGTCACTTGTCAATTTATCTCAGTAAGTTGACATTAGTACAAAAGCAGTTGACATTAGTACAAAAGCAAGATATCAATAATAAAGAATTACAGATCTAGTACAAATAATGTTAAATTTCGTCTTTTTATATAAAAAAAAGGAAGCAATTAACGGTCTCCTCCATTATATCCTTCTAACTAACTTATTCATAAAGTACGATATGGATTACTAACTAACTTGAAAAAACAATAACTACTTGAAGGACTACTTAAATTTGAAAAAATTTACAACCAGCACGTGCATGTATGAACACTTATGTGCGCAAGTATTCTTATATAATATATCAAGTATTCATACATAAGACATCAAGTATTTAAACAAAAAACTGGATATCAATTTTTTTTCTCTCTAGTCACACACCCATCTTTTATACATTTTTAGAAGTTGGTTTTTTCCATTTAATCTCGTCAATATTTCTGACGATTTGTGAGGAATTTTACAAATCTGAAACCATGAACGTTTTCTACGTAATTTTATTTTTTAAATGAGATCCATGATGAAGTACTTTCAGGTGCTTCACGTTCAAGTACTCATACCTCGGCGTGCAAGTATTCATACTAAAACATATAAAATATTTATTATATAACTTTGAAAGTATCATTTTTTAGTAAATATACAAACTACAAAGTATTCATACTAGAACATTGCATGTATACATATACATATGAACAAATATTCAACATATAACATATTCAAACTACAAATTATCATTACTAGAAAATATTCAAACTACAAAGTATTCATACTTAAACATATAAAATATTCATACTTACGCATTGAAATGTGAATTGTTATGTTGTAAAGAATTGAAGTGTGAATTGTTATGTTTTAAAGTAACTTTAATTAGTTAATTTGTTTGATATTTGAACGTATTGATATGTACCGAGGAAAGTATTTTTACTTCTACTATGCACAAGTACGAATGCCTATACACACAAGTATTAATATATACTATATCAAGTATTCATACCTAAGGTATTAAGTATTTCTAATAAAATATTAAATCAAGTATTCATACCTACGCATTGAAGTGTGAATAGATATCACAGAAAGTATTCATTCCTATATAAACTTATATTGATATATAAGAAAGAAAGAAAAATAAAATTATTTTAGAAAAAAACTAATGAAAAAATATACTAATCCAAACAATAATTTCTCTCTCCATCAATTTTTTTTGTCGTTTTCTAAACTGTAACAATTCATATATTACTACAATTCAAGAGAATTTCTCAATTAATATTATAATATTTTATCAATTTATCTGATTGTTCAAATTAATTTTATAATTTTATTTTCAAAGAATAGTACACTGGAGTGGGAGCAATTTTATCGTGTGCCAATTGTTATTTGAGATTCTCCCGTAGTAAATATTTATTTGACAAAGGCATCTTCAGTTCATTCTTTTTGTTACCCTTGTTTCACCGTGGACCAAACACCTTTTCAATTTCTATACTTAGTGGTCCAATATACCAAGTTCATTTAAAAAGATGTATCTATATTTTCCTTTCTTTCTCCACAGAGATGTTCGTTTTCATTTGCGTCCCAAATCAAACATTTTTATCTTCTAAAATCGACCACAATAAACCCAAATTGACGTCATAAAAAAGTAGAATCAGCCAAAAATTTGCTTAAAATCGTAAAAATCGGACTGATTCGGAGAAATAACTCGGCCGATTCAACTGATTTTCGGTGAGAAAAATGCTCGGGCGAGAAATCGGGTAAATCTCAGCTTGGACCAGACCGATACCGTTCCAACTCGGCCGGTTTTCCAAACCATGTCTTGAGTTAGCTGCTGTTGCTGTAATGGATTTGGTTGTGACATCTGAGACTAGGCATGAGGAGATTTTGATGGCGTGGGCGTGGGCGTGGGCGTGGGGTTTAAAGAACAGACCTTTGTTATTCTTAGATGGTATTGAGAGACAAGAGTGAATGATGTTGAGAGATTGGAGGCGAGCCATGGAATCGATGTGTACGTCTCGTCACCAACGGAGATGGAGTCGGCGGGACTTCAACAAATACTCTACATCCTGTGCGCTGCGTCAAGCAAAATATGCTATGTCAATATGCGGAATTGGCCCCACTTTGACCAGATAAGGGAACGACCGTGATTTTTTTTAATACCCAAAATATTTCCTATGCGGCTCTGACTGTTAGCATCGAGGGACAATTAGAAGAACAATTCGTGGGAGACAAAATCTTTACTCTAAAAAAACCTATTCAATTTCTTAAGAAACATCTACAAAATAAAAATTAAAAATAAATGTTGAATTTAAGAGAAATGCTTTTAAGAGTAGCACTTTTAAAAAAATAAAATAATAAAAACTCATGTCACCTTCTTAAAAGAAATATTGAACTTCTTAAAAAAATCTATTGTTTTGCTTCGTGCTTGATAAGTGCTGAGCCGATATATAATAAAAAAATCGTAGATATTGCTAGGGTAGTAATTTAGAAGTCAATCATAGGATAAATATATTCTATATGTTTTGTTCATGAATTGAATGATATCATTTTGTTTCTTGATTTATTATTGAATTTATGGATCTTTTTCGGCATTCGGAATCGAAAATTGTAGAGCTCCGTAATATAGATGATAATACTCTTAATTTGTCTCTAACCGTGGTAATTAGCAAGGAACACTAATTAACCATTTAAAGGTTAGTGTGTGGATTGAATGATGGTTAAGTTCTACAAACCATAGACAAAGAGTTGTCATTTTGATCACACAGATACATGTTGGAGAACATGGTATTAGACTGACTCATAAATGAAACATTATATGGTTTTGTGTTGGTGTCATTAATGTTTCATACAGTGTTAAGTTCTAAAGTATGAGATGTTCGTTTTTCCTACATGAGAAGTGTATATTCGTGAGTGTTGTCCAACGCTATCCGTAAAAGGTGGTTATACAGATGACATTTCAGTATGCATAACTTGTGCGGAGGGGAGATGTTTATCAAGATTACTATTGTCCCTCGTATTTAATACGAGTGATGGTGTCACTGGGCCCCTCGAGGAAGTAGGATTATCAAGTGCACAGTATGATTAAAGAGTTAATCATATATGATAATTTACTCCAGATCGAGAAAAGATTAGGTTTGCAAGGATGACACAAACATACCTTAAAACTAATCTGATACCATGAGACAAAAAAATTAACACGAGTAAATTGTTTACTGGATCGTGATGTTTGTATTGTACAAGATCATCTGTGTTAATTGAGTAGTCATAATGCATTCTGCCAGGTGCCGCTTATGATTTATAGAATTAAAATGAGTTTTAATTCTATTGCCAACATAACACGGATCCTGTCAGGTCACACCAATAGGAAAGACAACCAGAGAATTTTATAATTGATTATAAAGAATTATAATTAATTATAAAAGTCATAGAGATGACAAACAAATAAAAACTTATCTTAAATTTATAACGTGTTTGACACGTCGTATAAATTTATGATTACAATAGCACGATATATAATTATTCGGGATAATTATATACATATGTATAAGATCAAAATGTTAATTGAGAATTAATATTTTGGATCTAAAAGATGATTTAAATTTGAGACCAAAATTAAATTAGAATTTAATTAATTTTGAAATAAATTTTTAGCCCAAATTTAAATTCAAATCAAGCCCAAATCTAAATCTGATTTTGAGCTCAAATCCAAATATTAATTTGAGCCCAAAATCAAATTTAGAAGTCCAATAATGAAAACCCAAAATTCGGAATCTAAATAATTATCAAATTGAGTTAATTCCAAGAGTCCAAAAGATTATCAAATTGAGTTAATTTTGGAATCCAAATGATTATCAAATTGAGTTAATTCCGGAATTCAAATAATTATCAAATTGAATTAATTCCAAAAAGGGCAAAGGGCAAAATGGTAATTTCACCCTTTTCCTACATGAGACCAAAATATCTAGAGGGGCATTTTGGTCTTTTTACCTAACTATGGAGGTTTTAGAAACTCTATAAATAGGGGTGGAGGGTGAGGGCTTAAGGCATCCCATTTTTGTATTGGATTCGATTTTGATCGGAACCGATATTCGTGCTGTTGTCGCCATTGTTGCGAACGACGGCAAAATAGTTTTATTTGTCCCGCTAGTGAAGTACTGCTGGCTGAGGAAACACTAGTGCTCTGGTGATTCCTGGAGGACGGCTGACAGAGGCACCAGACGTCGGGTGCTTGCAGAGGTAGCAGCAGAAGCGCTCTGCAGTTCCAATTCGAATTTGGAACGAGGTACAAATATCTTTTAATTTATTTATGTTTAAATAAATTTATGTTTTAGAATTCAATTATAGGAGTAGGTCCTAGACTTAGGGTAGAAGTAAAAATTTTGTTTTACGTTTTTTCTGCACCTTAGGCCAAACCGGGAATTTATTCGATAAATCTCCCCAACAGATATAAAAGAATTTGTGAATCTGATTAGTAAGGAAACATTGATCTTTGATCTATTAACTTGTAGAAGCTGGCATTCATCTAATTATAATTGAGATTTCACGAACTTAATATAATTAAGATTTCACGAACTTAACATCAGAACCCATCATATTGACTTCAAACGACAAATTCAAACTATTAAAACAAATGTAATTCACAAATAATGTGATTATATGTCAAATTTACAAATTTTCAAATTAATTTAGTATAAAGTTAAGTGTAAAAAAAGAATGTATATAAATTAATTCTAATGTATTCAGTTTTTATTGTTTTCAACCGCTTGATTTTATACTAAATTAATTGAAAATTTATAATTTTTACATTTAAACACACATCATTCCCCTAATTCTACTCGTTATAATTTACCCCTTTCAAATTGCTATTTTTTTATGTGCTGACATTCTTGCAAGATTTATGAGCTGACAATATTTTTCACCACAGTAGAGGAAACGCTTTTAATTGGTCAATAGAAGCCACCTAGATTTTATGGGAAATAAATCTGCTGTCATTCTAATGGAATAATATGATCCTGTTATTTTGATCCCAACCATTCAACTTCGTTGAGATTCATGTATGAAAAAAATTCTTTACTGAGATTCGTGCATGGAAATTTTTTGAATGGTTGAGATTGAAATAGCAGGACCCTGTTATTCTATTGGAATCACAGCAGATTTATTTCCAATTTTATGAGGATCTTTACATTGATATATTTTGATCCATAGGTTTAAATTGAACCTTAATAGGAAATTAATTTAATTCTCCTTCTTCGTTGCTAGTAATTATTATTTAGCTTGCATGGGTTACGAATTTTGTATTTAGTAAGGAATTGAGGTGTCTTTTTAGGCTAAAATAAAAGAGATGAGAAAAGGAAAAAAAAAACAAGAATAATAAAAGATTGGCAAAGAAAAAAAAATCATAGATTTAGAAATGAAGTTCGAAAATTGAAATTGAAGACACTACATAATTAGTATCGTATAAATTGAATTTTTTCTGAAAGAAAACTAAAGAATATTTGTATTATACATATTAGGATATATTTTGACACTAAATTTTGTTCATGATCACAAATTAATTACTCAAGTTTGATTTGTCCTCCATAACCATTGATATTCTATTGATATTTTATATGAAACAGTTATAGAGTGATTTGATTGAAACAAATAAAAAATTCAATAAATGCATTAAGACAAATCAAATTTAAATAATTAATTTGTAACAAAATACAAAGTTAATGACTTCCAGCAAGATTTAACCCAAAAATGATAGTCTATAGAGAAATCTTGCAAAAGGGTTGACCTCCCTCTGCACCTCTTTCTCTCCACTCCTCTCTACTCTTTCTATAAAATTCTTAGGAACTTAAATTCACCTTTTATCTTCTTGTTATATTAATTATGTAGTGTTAATTTTATGTGGCATGTTAAAAATAAGAATAATTATATAAATCCCTACACTCCTTTTTTTTCTCTGTTTTTGCAGCTACAGTAGAGAAATGTTGTACTATAGTTCTGACTAATTATATGGTCCCCTTTCTCAGTTCCTGCCCTTGTTCCCGCATTAACCTTTATAGGTATAAAACTTAGAAAATAACAAATTAATACTTGCATACGTAACTTGATACGATGATACCATTTTTCAGTTCCTTAATGGTTCCCGCGCCAACTTTCCTCTAATGTAGTAGTGGGGACCTCGTATTTTTACATCAACCTTTTAATAACAAAAATAACCGACCTTATAGATGTAAATACTTCAGTGCATATGCATAAATACTTACAAAATAAGTTATTAATACTTGCAAAATAAGATATTAATACTTTGATGTGTAACTTAATGTAATCAAACACCTGAAGATTAAACTTTGTATAATGTATATACATATACATACTTCAGTGCATATGTATAAATACTTTCAATTCTTGATATTAATACTTTCAGAAGTGTTGATCGGTTCGGATGGACTGTTCGGATTTTGAAAATAAAGATAAATGATTGGGAGCAAATGAGAGTATGAAATTTTGGGTGCATTGGAACCCTCCTCAGGTATATGAGGAGGGTTCAAATGCACTCAAATTTCTATACTCCCATTTGCTCCCAATTTTTTTTATCTCCTTTATCTTCATTTTCAAAGTCCGAATAATCGATATGAACCGTTCAACATGATCATCATAATAAAATATGCATGGAAACCAAATTTTATATTTTTTGGAATTTTTTTACTATTTTTTAAGATATGTACAAAATCATTGTTTTAAGGAGATTCTGGACCATCTGATAAAGTGATTTTGTACCTATCTTAAAAAAATAGTAAAAAAATTTCAAAAAATATAAAATTTGATCTCCAAGCATATTTTATTATAAAATATTAAAATACTTGCGTATATTTGATTGGATCAATTTAACATTTTTTTTAGCAAAATGGTTGGGAAACTTAATTATGAAAACAGCGAAGTTTCAATAGAATTTCCAAAATATATTTGAGTAATATAACTTATTTTAAACCCTGCGTATCTTTTTTTATTTCTAATTTCTTCCTTGTGAAATATCCCCAAACTACAAATAATATAACTATAATAGGTAAAATCAAATCAATTTAATATTGAGATACAAATAACAAATATTTGAAATGTTAAACATACTTGTTAGAAAGCATAATTTGACTCTTCACATACATATAAAAAAATGAAATCGATCCATTTGTTCGTTCTAACTTTCAACAATTCTTTTGACAAATTAAAACGTACTTAAAATATTCGTATATAACCTTAATTAATTCAATTGATTCGTTTTTAACTATTTTTAATGTGAATACAATAAAAAGCTAAACGGCGCTGCCGCTATAAATGCCCAAATGCTCATTCCTTCTTTCTCAGGTCTCAGTTCTCTTTCTTCCCCTCCAAAGAAAAGAAAACGAGATACAAAAAAAAAAAAATGGGTAGTTTTATGTCGTCCGCTTATTCTACTCCAGAGGAGAGCGGATCTGAATCTAATGTGATAGCTGTGCACTCAAAGGATCGCTTCGACGAGCAGTTTCAAGCGCACAAGAACTCCAACAAGGCGGTAATTTGTTTGTTACTGCGTGATTTTTGCTTTCACATTATTCGATCTGGGGTTAATACGCCGGGAATACTTAAATTGGTGTTTTGTTTGAGATAATTTTGGGCAATTAGACTGATCTAGGTTTAATTGACTAGAGAGGAGATAAGGAAGCGATGGCTCCTATGAATTGTTTTTATATCAAAATTTAGGGTGCATATTAAAATCGAAGTAAATGCTTCAAATTGAAAAAAATAAATTGAGTTTTGCTAATGCACCTAATTTTGGTTTCCATTGACAAATTTGTATTTAACTGATAATAGCACTATTTAAGCCCAAACTAAACTTGAACTGCCAAAGTAAGCCTCAATTTCGTTCCACTTTTGCTTGTATTGACTCTCAGTTAATGCAATTACTTGATATGTGCAACTGACTTGTCATTTCCCTAACCGGTTTAGCTAATTTGGAATTGAAAGATATGTATCTGTACATCTGACGCTGTTTCCTTTATTCTTTGCTATTTCTACACAGTTGGTAATAGATTTCACTGCTACTTGGTGTGGGCCGTGCCGCATGATCGGACCTATATTTAATTCTCTCTCCACCAAATTCTCTCAAGCTATTTTTGTTAAAGTAGATGTTGATGAGCTGCCGGTGAGTTGCCCCCCCCCCCCCCCAAAAAAAAAAAAAAAAAAATATATATATATATATATATATATATATATATATATATTAGGTTTTGGCTAATATGCTACGCGTAGCTAAGAGACCTCCGTGCTACGGCTCAAAATTTGAATTTTATCGGTTGATCCAAACCGTTAGATATGTTATACATATTGAAATGTACTTGGAGACCAAATTTTATATTTTTTGGATTTTTTTTACTATTTATTAAGCCACTTTGAAAATCGCCGATCCAACGGTGGCTTAACCAAACAAAGGAAACCGTTGGATCGGCGATTTTCAAAGTGGCTTAATAAATAGTAAAAAAATTCCAAAAAATGTAAAATTTGGTCTCCAAGCACATTTCAATATGTAGAACACATCTAACGGTTCGGATCGACCATTAGAATTTTGAAAACACAAATTTTGAGCCGTAGCACGGAGGGGCTCTTAGCTACGCGTAGCACCGTAGCCCGGTCCTATATATATATATATATAGTAGTAAATTAATAGTAGGGTTTAAATGTCCCATTATTTTTGTGCCCCAATCATACTTTATATCTTTATTTCCGTTTTTAAAGTCCAAATAGTCAATTCCGTACCTCTCAACATGATATCTATATTAAAATATGCTTGGAGATCAAATTATATATTTTTTGGAATTTTTCTATTTTTTAAATAGGTACAAAATCATGTTTTTGGATGGTCGAGAATCTTTCTAAAAAAATAGTAATTTTTTTTCAAAAATATAAAATTTTGTCTCCAAGCACATTTTAATATGTAAATCATGTTGAGCGGTTCGTATTGACTATTTGAATTTTGAAAATGGAGATAAGGATGCCAGGCATCATTAGGCCACAAAAGGGCATTTTAACCTACTCATAAAAGAAAGAAAGAGAGAGGAACAAAGAAAATAAATAGAATAAAATAATAGCTTACACTAGGTGTGTCAATGACAGCCATTTACTCTACTTGTATCGTATTCGATTAGATTGAAATGGTTAAGGTTTTTTTTTTCATTAGTTTATTGGGTATGGGTAATGATTTTTTTTTTCTATTAGATAAACATGTATGGTATGGGTAAGGCTATTTCATACCTGTTGGGTAACAAATAATTATATAAAATAAATTACAAATAGATATATAAATATTATATTTAATTTTTTGTTTTTCATATTACTGTATCAATGTTAATCCATGAGAAAATGTATGTCTTTTGTTGTAAGAAGAATACTATGTTAAACATAGAGGTGCTATCGGGTCAGGTCGGGTCCGGATACTATTATATTTGGATCCGTACCCTAAAAGTATTCGGGTTCAAATTTCAATCCATACACTTATTTGTTTCAAATTGGGCTGGGTCCGAATCTGGATACCTATCTACCCGTAGATATTTCGGGTCCAGTCTTTCGGTTCCGGGTAGATAGATACCCATAACTTGTTTGTAGATTATCGGGTCCGGTCCGGATCCGAAGCGGTTTCGGATCCAAAGCGGGTATATGTCACAACTCCTAAGTATTTGAGAAATTATTTACATTTAAATATAATTATAATTTCTTAAACATATCAGTATTTCACATAATAAATCAAAAGATTGAAGAAGAGATAATTTTTAGAAAGTAAAATATTGGTAGACAAAAGATCAAGAAGGATATATGACAGATATTTGATTTTAATGAGATTTATTACAAAGGACATATCAAGCAATAAATTTTCATAATTATGGAGAGGATATAAGGCAAAGGATATATGCAAAATATGATATATGTTTCCAAAGCAATAAATTTCCAACGTAATAAATATTATAGAAAAAATTAATATGCAAACGTGATTACTGGAGTGGTGTGAGTATTATTGATTGGATATTAAATTAATATGAAAAATTAATATATGTTTTATCGGGTATTTATACGGGTATCGGGTCGGGTTCGGTTATGGGTCGGATAATAAATCAAACTCATATCCTACTCATTACAACATCGGTTCTAGTTCGGATCCGGATCGGATATTAAATTATTAAATTTGTAACTGTACCCATAATTTAATCGGTTATATTTTTTAAACCATACCCTATCCAAATGAACTGGATCCGGGTCGGATCCGGTTCGATTCCGAATTGGTTCCGGATAATCGGGTAAAAGTAGCACCTCTAGTTAAGCATATTACTTTTTTATTTGAATATTTTGTTATTTAGTTAACGAATTGAATTTTAAATTTGTTAGAAGCGAGATTTGTGTTTTGGGTTTTTTTTTGCTTTCTAAAAAAACTATTAGTTAGAATTGATTGTTTATTTGTATTTTAATTTTATATTAGTAATTGTGATTGCATATGTATGACATGATAAGTTTTGATGGTCTATTTGTAAAAATAATAAAACCATTATATTAGTATTATTCATTATTCACCCGTTATTCTTTCGTTATCCGTTAATCTTAACAAGTAAGGATATGATAGGATAGAATAAGACAAATTCTTAACGGGTAAGAGTAAGATATGGATAAGATCAACTCTTATTGAGTATGAGTATGAAAATGCTATCATCCTATTTGTATCGTATCCATTGACACCCGTAGCTTACACTACACATCCACACAGAGCAAACAAAAAATAATAATGAACAAATGAAGTGTCAATTTACAAAAAAAATTAAAAAGAAAAAAGAAAAAGAAAACATATGTTTTAGTTTGTTATGCTCTTTTCCTTTCTTGTTAAGTATAAGAGAGAAACAAATAATGCATAGTTGTACTTCAAAGGTTCTCCCTATTAAAACCTAAAGTTTTAGTGAACATCCAGTAGTTAATACAAAACACGGGGGTATTTTTGTAAGATTCATTGTTCGCAATTTTTTTTCAGGAGGTGTCGAGGGAATGGCAAGTGCAGGCGATGCCGACCTTTGTGATTGTAAAAGATGGCAAAGAGGTGACCCGTATTGTTGGTGCAAAGAAAGATGAGCTCGAAAGGAAAATCCAGATGTTTAGCTCCTAAGTTCTCCCAATTGTGTGTTTAATTTTAAACCAAGCGTGCCTTTGATGTTTGTTATATTTGTTTGGGCCTCAAATTGTTGTAAGATGATGCATGATTGCTTGAATAAATTGGGGGGAAAACCCTTCATATAACCTCTTGTAATCTCTGGTCCTAAATAGAGAGAATCATCAGGGTTTGAACTATGGTTGGATCAGTAAAAGTACTAATAACGAACCGTTTATCAAATGGATGATGAAAGAGCGGTCTGACTGGGCATCATAAGTGTTCAATCTGCATCAAGATTTGTGTGTACTTGATCTGTGCGGTTCTTGCTTTCACAACAAATTTTTATGCTGATCAAACGGCTTCAACCGATCGGATCGCCTCTGATTCCTTGTCAAATTAAGTTGTTTATTTGTTTTTTATTTTTTATTTTGTCTCGAAGTAGGTAAATTGCCTACTGTCGTGTCTCATTCTCTCGAGAACCTACGATATATGAAATTTGAGGCTAGACCTTTTTTTTCAAAAAAAAAAAAAGCTAAGAAAGTATTATATTCGTAAATTATCGTCTGAAACGAGAAGCAATCTCTGAGAAGCTCACTGTTATCAGTCGGTCTACTAAGGTCCCATATAATAATAATTAGAAACCACAAAACATCGCCTAGCTACACAAACAGCTATACTGAGAGGGACACAGAAAACCTGACACATGTTTTTTTTGTTTACGCGTAATATTCATCTCCTATTCGGTAATGATCTGTCAAGGGACACATGGCCTCTTCCAGTTTGTCGTTCAATCGAGTTCGCTACCTCCTCTGTTTCGTAATTACTTGCATAGACCCGGTATAATTGCGCAGTAAACCATCTTCGCTAATTGAGCGTGCTCTCTAACAGGTCAAAAATATCAATTAGAGACTGACATGTGGGGCCGAGACAATTATTCAGTCCATGAGACCGGTTTTCCTCTTTACTTCATTTTGCGAGGATGATCATCTACATTATTCTATTCTAAGTTGATATGAAGCAGGGTATGAACCAGATAACGAGCGGAGAGGGAAAGAGATACAAAACCGAGAACGAGGGAAAGAGAGATGAATGACGTGGCATCTGGTACAGGTACCAATGAGAAGGCCGGTATCGGTAACAGTGAAGAGGAGCAGATAGGTGGGGCCTACCAGTCAGAGATCAGGTACCGTGGCTGGAAAGCTATGCCATTTCTCATAGGTACGTACTTGCCATTTTGCTATTTACTAAATCATTACTTGTACATGCCTTACCAGCAATGTTGCTTCTATTCTCTCTCTCTCTCTCTCTCTCTGTCGCTCTTTCTTTGAATGTTTATTGATTTCATATAAAAATTCGGTGTACACTGGTACCTCTCTCGTGTAAAATAAACAAGTATAATTTCCTTCTTTATCATTTACAGGAAATGAGACATTTGAGAAATTGGGAAGCATTGGTACAGCCTCTAATCTAATGGTATATCTGACAAGCGTGTTTCACATGAGCAATGTGAATGCAGCAACAACCTTAAATGTGTTTAACGGTACGACCAACCTGGCGACCGTGGTTGGGGCATACGTATCGGATTCATACCTTGGTCGGTATACCACAGTCGGGCTCGGCACTCTTGCATCTCTTTTGGTAAATGATTGTATTCTTTGATGGATGCCTTAGTTTTAAAACAAAAAATTTAAAGGCTTATAACAAAATAATACGGATATTTACGGTATACATTTCCACAATTTTGTCTTTATCATTTATTTAACCAATCATCCACATAAACTAGCAAACAGATATATATATATTTTTTATTAGTTTTTACTTGTTCACGTATAAATTATTAACCAAGTACAAGTAACAGGGAATGGTGCTGCTTACTCTCACAGCAGGCATCTCAGCTCTGCACCCCCCAAAATGTACCATCGGCAATGACTGTGTCTCTGCGACAGGTCTCCAGCGTTTTGTCCTCATAACTTCCTTTGCATTCATAATAGCCGGTGCTGGAGGTATCAGGCCATGTAACTTGGCCTTCGGTGCTGACCAATTCAACCCAAATACTGACAAGGGCCGAAAGGGCATTGCTAGTTTTTTCAACTGGTATTTAGCTAATTAATATCTTTTTTTTTTTTAAAAATTAAACCAATAGATCAACATTCTTCAAACATCTGTATTTTGTGTACCAATCTCAGAATAGAAGAACACCCATGATTTGTAGTTTTTGCAATACGGTTGAACAATATCAGAACAAATTAGTATTAAAAAAAAATAAAGAATGAGAAATTTGCCCTCAGTTAAAATGAAACCAAGTAGATTTTTATCTATTTTACAGTTTTACAACCATATTGGATGAGCTTTCTTGACCAAATTAAGCTCCTGTTATTAACTTATTATATGGGATTTTAGAATATGAATTCTTGACTGGGTACCATGCTAGTCAACCTATTAACTTTTCATAAAGTTTTAGCTGAAAAACAAACAAATTATATTAAATTATATATTATCATCTCATAAACAGGTACTACTTCACATTGACCATAGCTGTCGGGGTATCATCGACACTAATCATCTACGTACAGAGCAATGTGAGCTGGTTTATCGGGTTCGCCATCCCATCTGGCCTCATGTTTATCTCATGCATTTTTTTCTATGGTGGTGCAAAGATATATGTCAAGGTGAAGCCTGAGGGAAGCCCATTTATCGGCATTGTGAGGGTTTTTGTGGCAGCATTCAAAAAAAGAAGGCTTAGTCTACCCGGTGACCCGATCCACAGCCTTTTTAAGGTCCCTCAAGTCAGTTCAATTGTGTCAAAGCTTCCATACACCGAACAATTTAAGTGAGTTTGAGAATTCTCACTTGTGATATCTAAGAACTTCAGTATTGAGTTAAAAGAATGCTTAATTGGACCGACATGTACATATCAGTAAGAAATTTTGATCTTCAATTTGACTTAGCTTGTGTCCAGGATTTTAATTGTGTGAAATATGTTAATAATTGATGAAAAAATTTCAGATATTATACCATTCCATACCTGGCATGGGACCTGTATCTGCATGCATGGTAGCTATTATGCATCACTAATGACAGACATAGTGTTATTAATTTTCCTTAATTTTTATACTGTACATGTACCATTATAACATACGGTACGGAACGAACAATGTATCACTAGGAATTACCAAACAACCCGGTAACAGTACAGTAATGACTAGCACCATATTCATCTCATACTCTTTTATATAACTGATTTATCTTTCCCCTTTTTCAAAATTAGGTGTCTCGACAAGGCGGCTATAATCGTCTCCGAATCTGACATCCTACCGAATGGCACTGTCAAAAACCCATGGAACCTTTGTGACATTCAACAAGTAGAAGAGACGAAATGTGTCTTGCGAACTCTCCCGATTTGGACCACCACCTTCGTCTATCACATGGCATTTGCACAAATCACCACCTATATAATCTTACAAGCTCTCCAGTCAAACAGACATATAGGTACATTAAACAGAAATAATAAAATCATTTTTCATTGCAACTCAGTATCATTGCATCACTAATGCACTAAATATAAATGGAAGAATATGAAAAGACAAAGCTTTCAAAGAATTTACTTTTTTGGCAAATTGACTAAATGAACTTGAAGAAAATTATCTCATAAAATTGAGTTCATCTTGAACATAACAGGTAAAAATCTCGAAATCCCTGGTGCCACCTTTACCATCTTTCCGGTGGTAGCACTCACAGTCTGGATCCTGTTATATGACCGGCTACTACTCCGGTGGTTACAAAAGATCCGAGGAACTGATGAAGGGTTTACATTGCTTCAAAGAATGGGAATTGGCATGGTGTTGTCTATCATTGCCATGATCATATCAGGAATGATTGAGGCAAAACGGCGGTACTATGCGTTGTATGCGCCGATTTCGAAAGATTTGGCATATGGTGGAGGAGCAATTTCATCATTGTCAAGTCTTTGGTTAATACTCCCACTGATAATTTTGGGGCTTGCGGAGGCATTTAACAACATCAGTCAACTTGAATTTTATTACAAACAATTCCCAGAGAATATGCGGAGTATAGCCGGATCCTTACTTTTTAGCGGGATTGCGGTTTCAAGTTATATGAGTGGCCTTTTGGTAATCATTGTGCATAGATCCACCAGCTGGTTATCTGAAGATTTGAACAAAGGGAGGTTGGATTATTTCTATTACTTGATCGCTTCAATAAGCGTGCTGAATTTGATATATTTCTTGGTGCTTGCTAAGTGGTACCGGTACAAGGGAGTGAACTATTACTCAGAGAGGCAGGCAGAAGCTCCTACTTAAGTCTTAAGTTGTAGAAATTAGTTATTCTATATTGTTGGTTATTTTATCTTTGAATTAGATCACATAATATAGTACTGACCTCTAATAAATGAAGAATTTTTAATTTTTTTGCATGTATAGAAATAGAAAAAATGAAGGGTAATTAATTTGTCTTCTCTACATAACTGTAAGAAATGAGTGAACCTTTTTATAGATAATTGAAAAATTTAGCTGCGTTTTATTTTGGTTTTATGCTATCCTGTAGAATGCTAAATACATGATTAGAAAATATTCGTATCACCTCGGAGTCTCGGACCGTCTAATCAGAATCCGCATGACTATTCCATCTAGGGTTGGATTGGCTCGGATTCCGATCCGACGGCTGTGATCAAAAGAAAACTCCAAAAAGGTTCTCGTTCTGATAGCACGAGGTCTCTCCCAAAAGAAATAAAAGATCTGAAACAATAAAAATCCAAATATTATCAGCCATGGCGCAACTATCAAAAGAAAAGGAACTTTAAAACTTTTCTCCTTTACTACCTACTTGATTCTACCTCCATTTTTTGCCCCTCTTTATCCCATTTTAAGCAACGGAAGGGAAGAAGCCATGGCTTCTCTCACTCTCGCGTTATCCCCAGCTGTGAGAGCTTTCTCTTCAGACATTAAGAAAACTCGCTCTTCTTCTCTCTGTGCTAGGTCGAATCTCGCCTACTTGTGTTCTTATTCTCCTTCCCAGCTTCAACGTAATTCAAAGTGTTCATCTTTCGCTCAATTAAAGGTCTGTTTTACCACTAATTTGTATGCACTTGAAATTAGCTACCTGAAGCGCAATTAATTATTACTGTTAATGATTGAAGTTAGTAGCATTGTTTTGAATGGAGCTGGAAATTGTCCAAATTGAAGTCCCTAATTACGGGTTGTACAGCTACTAGGTAGTGCTTTTTGCATCAAACTATACTCCTCCAAATGCCAAAATTAAAACTATTGGATTGCTTTATTCTAACTACATCTTCATTTTTAATAGCATCTAACATATGACCTACGATTCCAATTTTTACTGGTACATGCCTATACCAGTACCCACTGAAAACTCACCTGATATTCAATTTATAAGCTTTACACATTTTTGTGGGGAATTTTTCTCTATTTTCATGTATTACCATTAATTGATAAATAAGCCCACAAACATGAAATGAGGTCAACAAATGCCCACTAATTTTAGATAAAAAATTGTTCTTGATACCAGTCAGGACTGCACCAGTACATGCTGGCCGTCACAATCTTGATACAACTGACTTGGTATGAGAAAAACCATACTGACCAGTGAAAGGCTGGCTTAACTTCTAATCAACAAGGAACTCCTGAAGAAAACATAAATGAACAAAAGGAGGCAATGATACCGGCCAAAAGTCACTTTGCACAGTGGGGTCTTCTGTTAGAAACAAAAATAATATTTGTCAATGAAGTATGTTTATCTTGTTATTCAATGTGTATGGTATTATTTTGTAATTTTGATGGGTTTTAGTTGTTAATGTGCGAATAGAAAAAGAGAATTATAAATTAGAAAATTGGTTGAATTATAATTCTCTCTTACTCTACAAGATTAGTAAATATAAACTACATGTGGTTGATTTATACATTATTTTATTTAGTAAAATTTATTATAAAATTGATTTATTCAATATTCTATATGATTTTTAATTAGTAAATTATGACAAAATTAACTTATAAGATATGTTATATCTTTCTATTTAATTAATAATTTATATTTTAAAAATAATGGAAGTAATAATTTTAATTTTTATACTAATAAGATATTACAATTTGCAGGCTTATAGAGAGAGAATTACAGGTTCAGCACTACAATTTCAATCTCAACTAAGAGAACCCAAAGATACCGCTTCTAACAGGCTTCTTTTGTTTTCTCTGACTTGGGTTGCCGTCGCTCTAGTGGGTTTTGCCTTACCGGGTCTTTCCCATGCAACGGATAACTCGATAAAGGCTTCTGGGTTTGGGTTGAAGATCGCATCAGCTCTGCGCAAGTTGGGTTGGCCCGACGAGGCAGTTGTATTCACTCTCGGGACCTTACCAGTTTTGGAGCTCAGAGGGGCAATACCTGTTGGTTACTGGATGAAATTGGACCCGCTAAGATTGACTATACTCTCTATTCTGGGGTACTTTTTTCTTCCCTTGTTCGAGTTCATTCTGTTTCTTTTTGCTTTTCTATTTCTTTTTTTTTCCTTTTCAAAGAGGGTTCAAATGCCTCCATCTTTTGTGCCTCCATTTATAAAAACTACAATAGCTTGAAATATAAAATTTAAATGTCTAAATAAAACTTTTAGATATGATCAATATCATTTTCTCTATGCACACGTAAAAGATCATTGTATTTAGATTTTGTTTTGATTAGTATCAAGAGTTTGTAAAAATACACCAATGTAGATAATTTATGGATGTAGATTTTTCAACTTATTGATTAATATAAACCAAAATAAAAAAAGTGATAATTTTTTATGTGCATGTAGAGAAAATAATATAGATCACATCTAATTGTTTTATTTTGACATATAAATTATAGAACTTCTATTATTAGAATATAGAAAAATGGAGGCATGATGGAGACACAAAAAATGGAGGCATTTGAACCCTCCTTTTCTTTTTTTCACTTAGTGTTATTCACATGAAATGTTTGAGTGATAGTCTACATGAGCTTATGAATTCCAATGTATCTGAATTAACGATCCAGTTTTAATGCAAGTCGAACTGGTTAATATAAGTCAAGCTTTCTCTGGTAACAGTAATATTACATCTAGTCACTGTTATCAGGACCATGTGCTGGAATTTAATGTTTTGTTATCTTACAGTGATGGTGTTAGGATTTAGGGTTTGGTTATCTTTACTTCGTATTATTAGTCACTACTATTTACTTGTTTTTGAAAAACCGAACTGCTTGAAGCTTGATTATTATCCTTCTCCTCTTTACAGAAACATGGTACCAGTACCATTTATAATCCTCTACTTGAAAAAAATTGCCTCATTTCTCTCTGAGAAGATCCCATCATCCAGGGGCGTAATCGACTTTCTTTTCGAAAGAGCTAAAGAAAAGGCAGAACCGGTACGGGAATTTCAATGGATAGGTCTAATGCTGTTTGTAGCAGTTCCCTTCCCTGGTACGGGTGCGTGGACTGGTGCAATTGTTGCATCAGTACTTGGCATGTCCTTTTGGCCGGCTGTCTCAGCAAACTTTTTCGGGGTTGTGATTGCGGGCATTTTGGTAAATTTACTGATGAATTTAGGGCTGAAGTATGCTATTGGCATGGGGTTTGTGCTGTTTTTTGTCTCTACAGTCATGTGGAGTGTGCTTCGATCGGTTAAGGGGTCATTTAATGCAAACTAACATGTCAAGTGTTCGTTTAGCTTTTTGCGAAGAGAAGATTTTTGATGATTCTTTACCTCTAGTGGCCTGTTTTTAGTTAGATTTTTTAATTGTATCTGATGCAAATTTCCAATAAATTCAATTTCTTTTTTTTGTTAAATAAGCAATGAGGTAGATTTGATAAATCTAAAGGATTTCTTTGTCAATTCATTTTAAAAGATCAAAAACATCACTCACCCTAAATTTCTTTTTTATTTTTGTACTTGTTATGCTATTATTATTATTATTATTTGCATACCTTCATTTTTGATTGAAAGAAAGATCCCACTTTGCATATTTTACTAGAAATGGTCATTGCCGGGTATCAAAATGAGAAATACTCGGGAAAATTTCACAAGAAGAGAGAAAAAAATGGAAATAAAAAAGCTACCTGATATTCAATAATAATATCGTGTTATTATTATTGAATACCTTAATTACGCTGGATTAATTTGCTCCTTTTTCTGGGCCCAATTTGAGTTGGGCTCAGGATCTGGCCTAAGACCAGCCTTAAAATGCTTTTAAGTTTACTTAATTTATTTTGAAATAAAAATATAAGCAATGACTATCTCAACCCTGTTAAAACCCAAAATTGTCTCCTAAGCAAATGAGTGAATAACACACAAGTTACGTATGCATATGTTTATTTTATTTTATTTTGACTTTATTGTTTGTTGTGTAAAACTAAAACAATGTTGTTAACATCTTTGCTCTACATTGGTCCGTTTAATTGTCCATAACGCCCCTTTGAAACATCGAATTCTTTGTTTTTTATTCTTTTTATTTATTTTTACAAATATTTAGGTACCAAACCATATGACCAAGATAGGTAGATTACCATGGCAGGCATTTGTTTTATTTTGACTATTAGTTCATAACATAATTTAATGCACTCATTTTTGTTTTCTTGTAACAGCATTTTGGATTTTACTGGTATACATTCAATTCTTCTAGTCAAGAAAATAATTTTCTTTGTCAGAGTTCCCGTATCTGACCATTCCAAATGGAATACCAACAAGTGGGAGAGGAAAAGTCACGAAACCATTATAGTTATCTTTTTTTTGAAAATTTTCGCAGAAGCTGCAAAGTCATGAGTGAGAATCGAACTCTCGACTTTTGGGTAACTAACAATTCTATGATTTTTCTCCTAGCCAACTGTGCTACCTCCCTTTTCTCGAAACTATTATATATATCACTACAAATAATTAGAAAAAAATATAGTGGCTAAGACACATGGTCTCTATGTGAGAAGTTATGAGTTCGAAATCCAGATAGGTTTTGTTTTTATAATAAAAATATTAAATAATTGGGTGCCTTGACCTCCAACCTTTACTAAAAAAAAAAATAATTGAAAAAAAAACAACAACAATAACAACTCATGAAATTTATATGTGGATAGTTCGTTCCAAAGACCATTTTTGCTATGCCTGGTAATTTTAATTTTTTTACGTTATATATAGGTCAGCTTAATTGAAGCCTTTATAAATAAAACAAGCTTGCTAAACTTCTAAAGAAAGTTGATGTATAATATCATCGTTTCTACTATAACAACAACAACAACCAAACATTTATTTCTAAACAAGTTGGGATAGACCAGAAATGAAACACAAGTAGGGTCACAATGCAAAAGGTAGATAGTTATAAAATAATATAATTAGTAAAAATAATAGAAACAATAATAAAAACAATCGTTGCTACCATTATTGCTTAATAATTATTTTTATCAGTCAACAATTATTTTGACTAGTTATTACTTAAACTACGTAAGTACCAGATCTAGCGGTCTAATATGTTTTTGTGGGTCTTGTGGTCTAATAAGTAATAGAGGGTTCCAATGCTTCATCTCTTCATATCTCACCCATACCTCATGTTATATATCTCCATTTTTAAAGTTCAAACTATCGATCCGAACTGTTCAACATGATATACATGCTAAAATATGCCTGGGGATGAAATTTTATATTTTTTGCAATTTTTTTTACTATTTTTTAAGATAGGTACAAAATCACTATTTTTTTAACGGTCCAAATACAGTGATTTTGTATCTATCTTAAAAAATAGTAAAAAAATTGCAAAAATTATAAAATTTCACCCCCAAGCATATTTTAGCATGAATATCATGTTGAACGGTTCGGATCGATACTTTGGACTTTGAAAATAAAAATACATAACATGAGATATGATGAGGTATGAAAATATGAGGCATTGGAACCCTACTCTAAGTAATAACATTAACATAAAAACTCACAAATTGTACATTTTTAGTTAGTTTTATTTAAAACTTGCTTTACCAAATAATCATTAGATGGGCCTAATCAAGGCCTACAATTTGTTTTCGTAGATTTTGTTTGGATCAAGGCCTGCCTTTTTTTTTTCGGAGCCTATTTAGAATATATAGAGACGCCGCTTTAAAATTCATGCAAACTTAACTCAAACGGTTCAGATCTAACTTAAAACTATCAATAAATTCATAACGGGTATGGTAGTACCTATGGTCACAAGTCCATGACACTACTCAGCTATAGAGTATAGACTTCTATTTTTTTTTTCTTTCTAAATAATAAATAATCTATTCTCTTTGTTTTCTTACTATTTTGTTATTGAATTGCATAATTGACTCTCAGAGTCTTACAGAGGCGTAATTAGGACTTTTTGGTGTGTGTGTGTGTTGGGGGGTTGGGTGGCAATTATGTAATAGTGCATTAATCAACTTGCTAATAAAAGCGTGGTGTCATCTGAAAAAAGAGAGAGAGGCATGCGTTAGTAAATAAAAATATTAAAAATTAATTTTTGATCTTTACCACCGATAATATTTATTAGCATAATTATAATTTTTATTAAAAGTAGGAAAATTTTTATTAATATAACTAGTGGGTTGCAGACTATTGTGAATTAATCAATTTAGACTGTGAACTATCAAGAAGTACGTAACAACTCGATTATACATAGACTTATATCCACTTTTCAAAATCTAGAAAGTATTTGGATATCCCGATTTAATATAATTCTACCAATATCAACACTCTCTATACGAGAAATCGTAAGTTAGAAACACAAATGAAAATTTCTTTATCAATATTAAATGAAATTTATAAAGTTCGAACTTCATCTTTCTATCTCAACAGACTTTAAACTACCTACTTTTCTACCCCATGCAACATCTGGCCAAATAGGCACTATTTAGTTAGATGTAATAATCATGGGAGTGGCCTGAGTCCTTTTGGGGGGTATTTAGTTTTATTGGCAGATCTTTTTAGTATCTGAGTGGAGTTGTAATTTTTAAATATTTCGTTACGGTGATCAGTTGATCCCTGTAACAAACTTGTAAATACTTTTGTTATATCAATATTTCTTAGCGAATAATTTTCCACTAACCCTAAAAAAAATACATCTGGCCAAATTATATAAATACTAAGGCTGATAATCTAACTACGAAGATCAATAAACTGTATTGTGAAATAGTGTTATAACATATAACTTGTAGCGTAAACCTTAAAGAAAATAACCTGAATACTAAATCCAATAAACGAAACACTAAAGCTAATAGAATCAATAATAAATTTGTAATGTAATCTAAGCTAAATACGGAATACTAAGACCAATGAGTTAAATACTAGAGTAAATTTCATTGGAGGTCACTAAATATTATATTTTTGTCACAAATTAATCACTCAAGTTTCATTTGTTCTTTCATAACTACTAGGCTGTTAATTTGTCTCAATTAAGTCATTCAGTAACTTTTTCATCTAAAAAATTAATAAAGTATAACTTTTTTATTTGTATTTTGAACGGAATGAGTATATTCTGTTTAAATTTTAGACGGAATGAGCATATTCCGTTATATTTTAGACGGAATTAGAATATTCTATTAATATTTTGGATAAAAAAGTTATAGAATGACTTGGGACAATTTAAAAATTCAGTGGCTATGAAGGGATAAATTAAACTTGAGTGACAAATTTGTAACAAAAGACAAAATTTAGTAACCTCTAGTGAAATTTATCCTAAATACTAAGATTAATAATCTGAATACAAAAACCGATAAACTGAATGATAAAACACTTGGCTCGAGGTTCATCGAACCACTGCCGGCAATTCACCGGAACACTGCCGCAAGTTCGCCTGAGGTTATGTAAAGTTAAAAAAGTAATTATTTACAGTGTTGACTAATCAAACTTTTTTATAGTAATAATGGTAGCAATATCCCTATAACATCCGTATTTGTCACATTTAAGATTTGGAACTCTTGAAAATTCACTTAATTCACAATTTGGGTAAATTAATCAGTGTTTTGAAATTCGGTTGTCATTCAGTATTCGGAAGACCACCGCATATGCGGATTTTAAAATAAGAATTCATATTAATTTGTATGCAAATTAATAAGTATCTAATATTTTACATCAGAGACTGAATATGATACCGAATATGCAGATATGCGGCCGGATATGCGGAATCGAATACCGAATATTTGGCCGAATATGCGGCCGAATACTGAATATTTGGCCGAATATTCAAAACTATATTGGACCGAATACTTATTTTCTATGCAGATTTCAACATAATACGAATATTCGGCTGAATAGACCGAATTTTAAAACACTGAAATTAACCATGCAACTTTAAATAACAAGTCAACTATGATTCTGACATCCATCCTAACGGAAATATTTAAAGAACAGAGGCTAAGATATATACCAGACAATCAATTTGATATAGATGTACGTATCTTTCCATTAATTTTTTTTAGAATCGTATCTTTCCATTATTGATACAGAAAATAAAATAATCAGAAACAGTATTGATTATGACATTTTTTGTGTATGTTCAATGCATATGAAGCTGGAGAGCAAATTGAAGTTCAATAATTAATGAGAATTTGAGTGCATATGAAGCAAGTTTTTATTTTTCTTGTTCTTTTGAGTGTGGTGTATCTGAAAGTTCACACTTTATTCGATTAAATATAATCAAACTTGTAAAGATAAATAATTGTATTTAGTCATTCTCGCTAATCAATTTCGAAGTTGATGGTTCAGTGCATGTGTAGCTCGTGCAAATTGTTAGAATACAGGATTCACATCTGCTGCGATCCTAAAAGATAAACAGTAACTCTAAAATCTATGTTTTTCAAATCTGGCCATCCAATAATTTCGTGCACGTTTTTCAAAGCAGATGATTTTTTCTTGCACGAATCTCGAAACAATTCAACAGTTGAATTTGAAAAAACAGAGATCGTAAGTTACTGTTTATGAATGAAGAATCGCAGCAGATTCGATCCTAGACTACATATAGAAATTTTCTATATTATTTATGTGGACGAGATTAAAAGAAATTTAATTATTTGATTCTCTGGCCCAAATTTTCTATATTTTTTATGCCGGATCAGGACCACATGCACTGACAACTTTTATTTTTTTTGCAGATTAAATACACAGGAATTTTGATGTGGATCAATTTCGATCTTATATTATATTGAATTTGGTTCGATGTGCATTGTACCTCCTGCATATACAAAGAACTGTCTGATAATTTATCATTGAAATATTTAATAGTAGGACTAAAATACATTATTGTTTTTGTACAATCATTTATGAAATTTTTATTTTCGTTTTCGAAGTTCAAATATGTGAAAATAATTTGAACCTTCAACATGATCTCCATATTAAAATGTGCTTGTAGAACAAATTTTATATTTTTTTGAAATTTTATTACTATTTATTTAGATAGGTACAAAAGTTATTGATATGGAATGGTCCAGAATCTTCTGAAAATTTGTGATTTTGTACCTATCGAACAAGAGGAGGGCTCAAATGCCCCATTGCTTTCATGACATCTTTATTTTTGATTTCAAAGTCCAAACAGATGATCTAAACGGATCAACATGATATCCACATTAAAATGTACTTGGAGACCAAATTTTATATTTTTTGAAATTTTTTACTATTTTTTTAAGGTTGATACAAAATCACTGTTTTTAGATGGTCCGAGATTATTTGAAAAACAATGATTTTGTACCTATTTAATAAAATAGTAAAATAATTAAAAATATATATATAAAGTTTTTGGTCTCCGAACTCCAAGCACATTTTAATGTGGATATCATGTTGAGCAGTTCAGAAACCGAAAATAAAGATGCGGAATGTGATTGGAGCATGAAATTAATGGAGTATTTGAGCCCTTCTCATCTAAAAACTAGTAGTTTTCTTAAAAAAAAATATATATATATATAATTTGGTCTTCAAACACATTGTAATATGAAAATTATGTTAAGCAGTTCGAATTTATTGTTTGAATTTTGAAAACAAAAATAGAAATGTGTTGTACGTATTGGAATAAGAAAATAATAAAGAATTTTGACCCTGCTCTATTTATTACAGAAATAAATCTGATACGATCCGGAGAAGAGGAACAGTGTTCCTAAAATTTCCGTTTTTTCAAATCCAGCCGTCTAATGTTTTCTGTGCACGTATCTCAAAACATATTATTTTTCTGTGCACAAATTTTAAAATAATTCAATAGTTAAATTTAAAAAAATTATAAAAATTTTAGAAATACTGTTCACAGCGAAGAATCGCATATTCGGATCCATTTATTACGTGGAACTATATATTTTTTTTGTCCGTCTCCCAACCAACACATCTCATTCAAACAGGAAAAACAGAATATTATATATCCACACATCTCATTCAAAAAATAACACATCATTCATCTAAACAAGCACATTACTTCACTTTGGGAAGTGACGCCGACATCAGTTTACAACTTTACATTGAAAATTAAGAGGAATCATTATTTCATTTTGGGGAACTGATGCTGACTTGAGTTTTACATTAGAAATACTTCCGTTTTTTTTATTATTAATAACTCTAAAAAAATATTAATAAAAATAACTAGCTTCATAATTTTTTTTTAAAATAACCAAACCACACCCTTCACCCCAGACTGCCTCACCGTGGGGCGGTCCACTTTTTATTTATTTTTATATAATATAAACCCCCTCCTCCCACCCCAAATCCTACCTGCCCCACAGTCTTTGTCCAGCCCCAGATTTGCTGCTGCCACCTCCGATTGGCCCCGATTGTCGTATCTCGCACCTCTCTCTATCCCGACCCCTTTCTCTCTCTCTACCGTCCTCTCCCTCTCTCTCTCTCTACCCGCCGACCTCCCTCTCTCTACTTTCGGCCACCGCCATGCCATCCCGCCACTTTCGGGTACTCCCTTTTGTATTTAAATTAGTAGTTGTTAGATTATTGATCGAATTGCGCGATTTGTTTGAAATTGCGGGATTTATTTGAAATTGTTGGAAATTGCGAGAATTGTTAGAAATTGCGGGTTTGAAATTGTTAGTAATTGATTGGAATTATTATAAATTATTTGGAGTTGTTAGAAATCGATAGAAAATTATTAGAAATTGTGTAATTGGAATTATTAGAAATGTGAGTGATTGGAAATTGTCACACCCCGAGACAATCCGCCATATATTTATACGTAAGACGTGTGCATTTCACATACATTATCAATAATAAATACTCATGCAACATCTTAAAATTAAACAAAGTCTTTGAACACCACAAATAATTCAAGTACGTAACACGCATTCAACATGAGATCAAAACAAACATGGCAAACAAACCGATAGTTGCCATGTTAGTCAATGTATCCACTTTTAAAGAGAGAATTTAAGTTTAATTAAAGAAATTAAAAATATACTTGAGTCATCTGCTCGTTGACTTCCTGATCCGCATCCCTCCTATTCGTGCTCCTCATTGGCTTCATCATTTCCTGGAACCCACATAAAAGTGGAACGGGTGAGAGATCAAACAGTCTCTCAATACGGGATTTAGTTCCAGTCCTGGAGTTTGTCAAATTCACCTATTAATACAAACAAGATATTAAAATTATATCCTCACATGCTATGAAATATTTAAAACACACACACACACACTTCTTTAATTATCTTTCAAGTTTTCCATTAATCAATTTATTTGCCAATCCAGTGAGAAATCCATCCAACACTGGAAGACTGCCAACCCGCTGGAAAATCCATTCAACAACGAGATGCTTTCTCACTAGACGGAGAATCCACCATACGCTAGATATTGGCTGTCGCACTAGACGGGGAATCCACCCTACGCTAGATCTTGACCCGTGATAGGATCGCTTTCGCCTACAGTCACGTTAACGAGAGATCTAGTCGAACCCAGACCCAATGTATACATTCTAACATGCATTCAACACATGTTGCCCCTTTCCTTTAACTTATTCGTTACATTCTACGTTTGTTTCATTTAAAAATACACGATATCATACTCAACACATCCTACTTACAAGTCTCATGATCGATCCTATTGAATTTCTAAACAAGTCAAAGGGATCGTTCGATTCAACATGCACAATTCTATAAATAAATAAATAAAATGCACACAAAATAGTAAGTACAATTTGACAATGTCTAGAAAACCCGTACTTGTTGTCGTGGGTAGTTCGCTCTTGTCTCTATGTTACTTCTTACTTCTGAATTCAAACATCGACCATATAATACGGTTCTAAATTAATATTTGTCTATATATCGGTTCCTATTTATAACTGACAGTCAGTAAGTATATAATCCGATTATCAAATCACGATATGAATAGAATATAATTATAAATATATAATACGGTCAGTAAGTATAAAATCAGAATTTGTTTTCTAAGAAGGGATCCGATTAGCTTATTGATAATTTTCTAGTATATACATCCTTGTAATAATAAAAATTTCAAGATTATCGGTGAATAAATTCCTAAGAGTTATCGGTGAAAAATTACCATCAATAAAATAATATAATCTTTATAAAAATAGTTTTAGAGTTATCGATGCATAAATTTTTAGGGTTATCGGTGAAAAATTACCATCAATAAAATAATACAATTTTTATAATAAAAATAGTTTTAGAGTTATCGATGAATAAACTAACAGGATCTTCGGTGAAAATTTGCCATCTGATAAATTAATCACAAAACTTTATGACTTCGGTGATATTGCTTGAATTGATTTAAGACTCAGTGGGACTTCGGTGACTATTCAAAGCTAATTGTATTTATAAGATCTAAAGATATATTGGATGATCATTTAACAAATATTTTGATGCAAATTCCAGAATCTCAAAATCATCTTTAAATCCATCGATCACTTCGATTACTTGAATTTTTTATCTTTAAATCTACCGAAATTCTTCTAGTTTACGAATGATGTGTCTACACGCAAAAATCTTAAATTTTCAAATTAATTTTGTATAGAATCAAGTGGTTTAAAAAATATTAAAAAAATAAATGCACTAAAATTAATTTATAAACCTTCTAATTTTGACCGCTTGATTTTATACTAAATTAATTCGAAAGTTTGAAATTTTTGCATGTAGACGCATCACACATAAGATAGAAAGATTTCAACAGTTTATATTTGTCGTTTGAAGTCAATCTAATAGTTTTAGAGTTAAGTTCACAAAGAAACTTGGTGAACTTAGAAACACCCTAGTTTTACTTGGCAATCAATACTTATTCGAAATTGTTTTCTTTCTTACAAGTGATACAGTCAAGTACTTCATTTATGTCGACGAATAAGAGAGTACATACTTCCAAACAACTATACAGATCTCTCATTTGATCATATTTATATAATTCCATTTGCATCAACCAAAATATTCCCCCTAACCCCTCCCAAACAAAAAAATGAACATATTCTTACTTCTAAGATTTTTATCCATCCAGGATATATTTCTCTAACTAGAAGGATAATTGTGATTCATTAATTTGGATGAAGTTCCTTTAGTTTTTTTGATAATTCTTATGTAGGGGATTGTTCTTGTTTACTGCAGTTGCATAGCCTCCTTTGGCCTCCCCAGAAGTGAAAGAACTGTAGCAGCTATGTGTCGGGATGACAACCCGGCCTCCTCGATTTGATCTACCGGGGAACCATGGTCTATGTACCGATCGGGTAGCACAATTGATCTCAGCTGTTTAGAACAAAATTACAACTAAGAATAAGAACAATAATTGAAAACCTCAATGTATTACTGAACTATATATATAAGCTACCTTCCAATATTTACAAAAAAAAAGAGAGAGAAGAAAATATATAACAAATTAAATACCTTGAGGTTGCCATCTAGGTGGCCATTCAAACTGAGAAAATGTGAAACATGGGAGCAAAAGCCACCAATGGAGCCTTCTTCAACAGTCAGAAGGATCTCGTGCTCTTTCGCTAGACTGGTGATTAGGTCACGGTCCAGTGGCTTACAGAAGCGTGCATCGGCGACGGTGATATAGATGCCTTGGTTCCACAATGTGGTGGCAGCCTTCATGCATGTTTGCACAATCGACCCGTAACCGAGGATAGCTACTCTGTTTCCTTCCAAAAGTATTCTTCCCTTTCCAATCTGTGAATTAAATTATAGCTCATAAGTAATTATAGAATGTCTAAATAGGTCTTCTGATATTAAATTATAGAATACTATTATTTTTGTTTCATTCTTTTGAGTTTTGACTGGCCAATATGGCACCAATGATTAATTTTTATAATCAAAATTTTACATACTGGAATTAAACTAAATCTCAAGTGAACAAAATAAAAATGAAACAAAGTAGTACCTCAATAGGAGTGCCTTTATTGCCAGGAGGGAGGGGTACCCCAACTCCATTTCCTCTGGGAAACCTAAAGCAAGAAGGCCGATCATCGATGGCTGCTGCTGTGGCGACCATGTGCATCAACTCTGCCTCGTCAGATGGTGCCATTACAACCATGTTAGGAAGACATGCCATATATGTTATGTCAAAGGCCCCGCAGTGTGTGGGTCCATCAGCACCCACCAAACCGGCTCGGTCCAGCGCGAACCGTACAGGCAACTTTTGCAAATCAACATCGTGTACAACCTATTCAAGTTGGCCGCATAAAATTATTAGATGCTTTTGAAGTATAATTTTGAGTGTTTAATAAAGGCTAGAATGAAAAGTGAAAACTCAACATTAGAATCAGAACAAAAATTATCTTAAAGTATATCTAAGTATACCCTGTTAATGAAAGACTTTTGGCAGCCATTGCCAAATTTATAAAAAAAAAAAGGGTATACCCTGTTAAAAGTCAGGGCCATAAAGTTAAAAATGAATTGGGAAGAAAGGTTTACTATTTAATGTTCTGACTTTACCGTTACATGTTTGCTTATTTACAAAGTAACAAAACAGGATGATACAAATTTGGCTGAAATATTTTTTTTTTTGTGGGAATTATGTCAACTAACCATTAGCTCTAATACAGAAAGGTGGTCTAATTATACCTGATCATATCCCCTTTGAAGAAATGAAGAATAAATGGCGCAGAATGGCTTGAGCCCCTCAGTGGCAAGGCCAGCGGCAAAAGTGACGGCATGTTGCTCGGCAATGCCAACGTCAAAGCACCTTTCTGGAAACTTCTTCTGGAAGTAGTTGAGACCGGTCCCACCTCCCATGGCCGCATGAATTCCTACTATATTGCTATCCACCTCTGCCTCCTTTATAAGTGCATCCGCAAAATATTGCGTGTACGAGAGTGTTGCAGATTTGGTTTTGAATTGCTTTCCAGTTTGAGGATCGAACTTAACAACACCTAAAAGTAAAAAAAAAAAAAACAGAGAATTTTTTTTATAATTGCATAAGACCAGGGATCATCTATGTTCATCATCAGTTCTTTCCTCCACAATCTGCCATATTTACTGATTCCCTGTATGTAATTGTAACAACAATATGCAACAAGTAAGTGACCTATGGATTTATATTTGATGAAAAAAGATAAATAGATAAAAGCATAATTAGTGAGCTTTTTGATGTAGTGATGTTTATGTTAAGGTTGCGATGTGTTGACACTTTTGTTGGCATAAAATTTCTTACATCTATGGTTGGTTTTGAAATCATGACTCCTTATTTTATTTAGAAATGTAACAATACGATGCTTTTCGAAAATCAATGCTTCAAATGAACTAATGATAAGTTGATAACATGAATAAACCAAAGTGAGCGTACCATGCATTTTATCAGGAGCAGCTTCGGCCGGAGAATACCCTTTCCCCTTCTCGGTGACAACATGAATCACCACTGGTCCAGGAGCTGGCATGGACTTCACCTTCTCAAAAATTGTTACTAAATCATCGATGTTATGGCCATCAACAGGGCCTATGTAATACAGCCCGAGTTCCTCAAAAAGGGTAGCTCCAGAGGCGCTAATCATACCCCTTGCATATTCATCGACCTTGGCTGCCACCTCATGTGTGGAGCCTCCTATTTGCTTCGTAAGCGTCTGTTCGAACAGTTTGTACAATTTAGAAAAATATTGTACAATTTACATGGCATCTAACATACTACTCCATTTTTGTATGCTTGGATTTCAGATTATTTGTGAATTCACTGGTAATCGATAAATTAATCTACTCTTAATAATTAGGTACTCAAAACCAACCATGACTAATATTAATTTAAAATACTTACAAGATCAATTAAAGCCACTATAACAACAATGCATTTATTTGCAACTTTTGCCTCGTACTAGATAAATGAACTTGGCGATTCAAATTAATTACCTTTGCAGCCTCACGCAATTTTCTGAGCTTGGTGCTGGATTGGAGCTTAGTGAGAGCTTTGCTAAGGGCCCCGACAGGGGTAGCGGGGCCGTCAAGGGTAGCAGTTGGCAGAGAGACCTGCTTGTTGTCATTCAAGATAATTATCATGTTTGTGTTGAGAAATCCCGAGTTGTTCATCGCCTCATATGCTTGCCCTGCTGTCATCGCTCCATCTCCTATCACTGATATAACATGGTTCTTTTTTCCTAGTAAATCTCTTGCCACCGCCATCCCTGGAGAAACAATTTCATTTTAGGATATATCGTTTGGTTTGCCACAACTTGCCCTAGTGGCCCTTTTCGTCAAACACTCTATTTTCCTGATATTTTATAGCTTGTTTGGTTGAAGCTATCGTCTCCGATAAGCTCTTTTCTTATACTTCTTTTTGTATTTGAAGTGGTTTGGTGCACTTTTTTTTTTTTGCAGGACCATTGCTGCCTGAGAAAGTTACTATACAGTACACGCGTGGAGTTTTACAATTGTTAAGTATAAAATATGTGAAAAACAGACAGGGTATAGAATTTGATGGCCAGTGATAGTGATAAAATATTCATAATTATAAGCTTATATAAAAGAATAATACTGAATTAAGTTCTGATCGCTAATTTACCATACAATACTTTACTGTTCCTTGTTTTGAAATGACCATACCAGTACGGATTGCAGACCCTCTGTACTGTATTCTGGTAACCCTGATCAGAGCTGTTTATTTGAAGTAATTGGTTTTAATTACTAATTTAGTTCTGCAATTTTTCTTTATATAGACTTATAGTAGAGCGGCAGTTTATGTCAAAGCAGTTCAGGGGTAGAATTGGATGATAAAATATTTTTCAGTATCTGTTTTTGACATCCACATGCCATGTAATATAAATGGCGTTTTCTGGATCATCTATTAAATTGTCGAATCATGAGTTATCGTTATTCCCATTAAGACAGTTTCTTTGCATGCCAGAGGGAGAATATATGCTCTCACACAAGGAAAAATGAACTTCAAATAGAAGTGAAGACGCATGAATTTTACGTACCAAGACCAGCAGAGATGCTTGTGGAGCTATGACCGACACCGAAAGCATCATAAATGCTCTCATCTCGTTTGGGGAAACCAGCAAGGCCGGAGGTTTGCCTTATTGTGTGCATTTTTGACCTCCTCCCTGTCAGTATCTTATGTGGGTACGCCTGAAAAATTAAAAAATAAATTTTTGTACTTCAGTTAAGCAGATAAATTGCGACATGTGTGTTTTGTGCATGCCTTTCAATTGCCTAGTATTAAATATTGTTTGTTAATTGCCGGTGGGTTCATCTTATTGTTTCATTATTTTCTTCTTATTGGAGAGTATGTATCTTTTGCTTAATATGACACTCTTTGGTATACTGAAAACGATACATATGAAATAGAACGGAGCTAAATACGTTGTTTCGAAACAATAAAACACCAAATCTTCATTGCATCAGCCAGGATATCAACGTAATTCAATTTTCATATAATAAAATAAGTAGCACATGTCAATAAAACGTATGTACCAATATAGCAGAACACTTTGATTTCTTAACTAGTTATTTCTGACTTTTCAATAGACGCCCAGTTCCGGAACTACAATATTTATAGTTTTATACAAATCATTTATTTGTTTAATTTGAAAGTCAAGGGTCAAAATTAGACCAGTTTTCTTCCATTTACAGCTAGCAAGTATAGAGAAGAGTCAAAATGCAAACTGTAAAAGAGAGAGTTGTGACCTGATGGCCAACATCCCAAATGATCTTGTCTTCGGGTGTATTGAAAACATGGTGCAGAGCAACGGACAGCTCGACAACACCAAGGCTCGAGCTCAGGTGCCCTCCTGTCTTTGACACCGAGTACACAATTTCGGTTCTCACTTCATCTGCCAATTGCTCCAACTCCTGAAATAAAAAAAAAAAAATCGTACCAAATTTTCAAAAACATTGCTCGAAAATTAACTGCGTGCGATAGAAGTATGGAACCACGATAGGCTGTTTTATTAAGCAAAAATCATCTGTACCTTGTTAAAAGTACCAGAAATTACAAAAGGAAAGAGAGATGGTACCTGAGGAGAGAGGTTTTTCATGTGAACTGGATAGTTAATTGTGTCCAAAAGAGGCGTTGGGGCCTTCTCTGAGGAGAAGACTATCTTTCCATCATTATCCTTTCTAATTGCCATTTTCTTCTCATCTGCATTTGCTCTCACGGCCACCTGAAAAAAACACAAGTGAAAAACAGAGGACACTAAATCAAAATCTCTCAATTTTCAGAAATTTCACCTGTATTATTTTTTTACATCGAATTAGGAACTACCATGTTAAATTGCATGCAATTGCTTACGCAGTTCATCAAACACGTATCCCGCATGTTATTTTTAATATGTGAATCATACTTATAAGGGTTAATTTATGACCACCTTGTGACATAAAATAAAACAACCAAAAAATTAAGTGTGATTTGTGTGTGAATATCCTGTGTACCTGTCTCCTGCGAGATTTGCATGATGGTGCCTTATAAAATGGCAAAGTTGCTGACATTAGAGAGCTTGAGGTCTCCATGTAATCCGTCTCCCTTTCACACACACACAGAAACGAGCAGATCACAGAGAGAGAGAGAGAGAGAGAGACAGAGATGTGTTCAGGTACACTCTGAGCAGAGGAAGCGAGTTCAGGTACACTCTGAGCAGAGGAAGCGAGTTTTGGAGAGAACGAAGGGGAAATTGTTTTAGGTGTAAGTTAGAGGTGTAGACGTTTATAAAGATTTGAGGCGGGGGCAAATTGGGAAGAGAAAATGTTTCGGCTAATTTCCAGTTAAAAGTAATGGAGACATCCATTTCCAAAGAAGATAGAAACACCGCTAGGTAATGTACGTAGTCAAAATAATAATATGGAAGATGTAGTTAAATCGAATAATAAATGAGCGCGTCAAAGCAAACTGCAACACATACACTGCAGTATAGATTTAGTAAAATTTTGTACAGACATTCACTCATCCAATAAAGGATAATATTAATTGCTGAGTTAATTAAAATTATTAATGACAAATAATAAAGCAAGGGATTAAGTCTTGACTTAAGACTTAATTAATCCGTTTTCTTTAGTATTCTTAGCTATACTTCTTAATTTTACTGAACACTTAATGTGGATTTAAATCACATCTTTTAGTCTCCTTAAGACTTAATCTGCTTCATTTAGCTTTCTTAGCCGCTTAATCTTGCTGAACGCCGGTTTTTTAGCGCGGATTAATATCACCTCCTTTAGTCTCCTTATGATCTTAATCCTCTATCCGAACTTTAAGGCACCTCTACTCATTTCTTTAATTAGCTTTCTTAACTTTCATCTACAGACTAAGACAACCGAACATCGATTCCTTAGTACTCCTTAAGCTTTTAATCATCTACTCTTAGTCCCTTGTTGCCGAACGGGCCCTTGCTCTAATTTTAATCCTCTTTTCGAACTTTAAGGTGTCTCTACTCTTTCATTTAGCTTTCTTAGCTTTCATCAATTGATTAAGACAACCGAGAAAGACTCAATTCTAGTACAAATTAAGAGATGTTGCCGAACGACTTAGTCACTTTTATGACTTTATTTTTTTTTCCTTTATATTTTTGTATTTTTTATAAATATTTATATTTAGTCTTCTAATAAAATAAAATTATATTACATTAAATTGAGCGTTCCTCATTTCAGTTTTTTTAATTCTGCTCATTTTAATAATAGTAATTTCTTATTCATCCAAAACGTCTGTTTTTATTTGAGTAAAAACGTCTTGTTCTCCATGTACCGAAATATGTGTAATGGAATAGTATCTGCCGGGATATTGTCAGTACATTTTTACAGATATTTCTGTTGCTACTAGAAAAAACATATTTTTTTTCGGTATACTCTCATAATTTTTTTACCTTCACTGATATTGTTGATATTATTGACCTTTCATACACTACAATTATTTAAAAGTAATAAAAATCAATCCAAACCCAATTGGTCCGCACACATGAGTTGACCTAAACTCCCATAACCAAAGCAAGAACGGCTGAACCAAAATGACCCTATACCCAGAGAATTTAGATCTAACGAGGTACCGCTAATATGTGATGTAAATTATTGTTAATATATTTTAAATTAGTATTTTTATAATTATTAATATACTCTAAATTTCATATTTAGACAAAATATAGATTTTTTATTCGAATTGCAACCGAATAAATATTCAATCAAATTTTAGTATACTGATTTTGACTCGGCTGAAAAGTATTTTACACAATCCGGTATCACAGATGATACTTACACCAAGACTTGAACCCCACTGATCCATCACCTGAGTTGCTGGATTTATTCACTCTTTGACTAAACTGATTCTCACATTAAGGAGCGGGTTTACAGTTAAGTCATGAGTACTTAGTTTTTTTTTTTATTTGATTTATATATTGAGATTAAACGTTTCTATTTTTTTAGGATTCTGATAATTATCTCCGCAGCACCATTCTCCCAATATCCCCACTAAATTTTAAAAACTATTAGGTTTGGGCTATTTAAAAATTTAAATGAAGAATAGTATATAATATAATAATTTTGAAAAACTTTAATGTATTTGGGTGGTGAATTAGCACAACTAACTTTTTTTTTATTAATACAACTTTTTTTGAATCTATTAAAGACAATATTACCCTTCATTAATTATTTACTTTAAATGTCGCTCCTCCCTATTAAATTAATGTATCTCCTGTATAAATGAATGTACATCTGAATATATATATAAAAATATAATACTAAAAATCTATCCATATTTTTTTAGTTTTCAGCTCCCACAAATTATCTTGGAAGTCAATATTTTATTTTATTTTCATATGCAACATTAAAGACTATTACAGTAAAAAGAAACGTAAATTAATTAGTTCCTGCAAAATGAAGATAACATATTGCATAACATATAATAAAAAATATAAATCATGCTAAAATATTCAACTATGTATTTACACGAACATAAACTGATAACTAAAAAGATAAGTCCTAGAAAATTTATATACATTATTTTGGAAAAAAAAAAAAATCTCTCCATGTTGACATTAACTCATTATTATTTGTTTATTCTATGGACGCTATAAAACTTATAACCTACAAAAACAGAAAGTAATATAAGCAACATATATATATTTGTTCTATCAAATCTAGAAGGTGTACAACTAATTTTATTATAAGAATTAATGTACCTTCATAATTGTTAAAGAAATAAAACAAAATTTATAATAAGTTTTCTTTTAGTTTATTTTTTAGATTGATTTTCCATATCTCGTTAATAATGTTTTTTTTTCATATTTGTATTCCGTTCCTTAGGAAATAAATGATTTCAGAGAGATATAGTTTAGTTATGGAAGCATAATCATTAATTAAAGAAATTGCTGGTTACATAATTTAATAGGCAAGCTATATATAGCAACAATTATTAAATTATTAAGGGCAAAGTTGTCTATGGACTTAAAATTTTAATTGTCAAAACTAATTAAAAGCTCGGGTGACATTTGTCAATTGTATTCATCTGACAGCTCCTGCCCGATTTTAATAAAAATTAAATTATTAAGGGCAAAGTTGTCTATGGACTTAAAATTTTAATTGTCAAAACTAATTAAAAGCTTGGGTGACATTTGTCAATTGTATTCATCTGGCAGCTTCTGCCCGATTTTAATAAAAAATAAATAGATATTTGTCAATTGTAGCCAATAGAAACTAAAAAAAAAAAGAGTGAAACGGTAATATAATTGGTAAAAATAATAATTCTAAAACTGATAAATATTCAAATGACTAGAATTGAACCTCTCTAGTCAATTCAGACACTGCAAAGCTTTCGGAAAAAAAAAAAAAATTAAAAGAATTGACAGTATCCGAGCTTGCAGGATGCACGTGCTCCAGGCATGTATTACTTTTACAAATCGTGTTTGAATTTTAAGGGTGAAAGTAATAAATGTGTTGTGTATGTTTCTCATCTCATTATATATTTTTATCAGACTTAATTTAGCAGAATGTTAGAATAGTATGTTATATTTGGCATGTTATATTAAGGAGGAATAATTTAGTATTTTAGTATAGAAGTATTTTAGGACGTGTTATTTATAGAGTTCTCTTTTAGAGATTTATGTTATTATAAATTATGTCATTTGTACTCTATGTAATTATGAAGTTCAAATAATACAATTAACCTTCCTCATAAATATTTGTCTCTTGCTTCTAAGCTCTCCTTTCGAAATCCTAACAAATTGGTATCAGAGCCAAGTTCGTCGCCAACAGGCAATCGTCGATTTCAGGATTCTTTGTTTCGTTGTTGATGTTGAGGGTTTTCAGATTTGTCTTTGTATCGTGCGAGAAGCCTTCAGGCGTCAGGTGTTTCCTCGGCACACTTGTTCTTCGCGTAAAGACCAAGCAATAAGATGTTTTATTCTTTCAAGATGGTAGAAGGTACATCCATTAAGGTCCATATTTCAGACAATACCATACTTCTCATTGACATAGAGATATTTGGTATCAAGGTGAACAATGAGGATGGGAGACAAAAAAGGAAAGAACTTGACTTCATCATCGACATATTCGAGCTCTAAACACAAGAATCTAATTTACAACTATTGCAGGAAGAAATGTCATATCAAGGCCAACTGTTTCAAAATCAAGAATAAACAGAAGGCATACGAGAATGATACTTCTTTTGTCGATCCTAATTTAATTGAAATTTAAGATAATTTTGATGTGCTTTAGGAGTTCATTTGGGGTTTTGTTTCAGGATGAGATTTCAAGTCAAGGAAATGATTGTTATGTATGCCTCTCATCTCATCATATATTTTCATCATACTTAATTTAGCAGAATGTTAGAATAGTAGGCTATATTTGGCAGGCTATATTAAAGAGAAAGGATTTAGTATTTTAGTATAAAAATATTTTAGGACGTGTTATTTATAGGATTCTCTTTTTAGAGATTTATGTTGCTATAAATTATGTCATTTGTACTCTATGCAATTATGAAGTTCAAAGAATACAATTAAGCTTCTTCGTAAAGATTTGTCTCTTGCTTCTAGGCTTTCCTTCCGAAACCCTAACAAAATGGGTAAGATATTTTCCTCTTCTTAATTGATAACTAACCATATACATCATTTCCCCAACGTGACGGAAAGAATTCGTATCCGGTGTAGTACCGCAAAAAGAAATTTTTTAGAATGATTCTCTTTTGAGTTAATCCAGACCGTTCTTTTAACTTAGCACAAATCTTAAAGCCCAATAATACTGCCCCCTATTTTGTCCTGAATCTCAAACCGGCTGAGATTTAATCTCAAACCGTAAAGTGATACTCATCCTCTGTAGTATTAGAGAGAATACAGATCCTGCATGGCACTCACCAAGAGAAATAAAGAGAACGATAAAAAAAAAAACTTTCAATAAGTGTGCCTCAGAGTTGTTATATTTGTTATATTTGATCCAATGAAAATAATTAGTATGCATTTCAAAGAGAACCCATGTATGGTCTCTTGATACATCCACTTATCCGGACCACATCCACTCCATCAAATCGGCCAGATCATTCGTCGTCGACAAGTATAAAAGTGTTTAATGAATCAATTTGATTCAAACTGAATTAAATATTAATGATTAAATTTTGTCAGGTTTTATTAAATCACACAGAAAGATTAGACGTCAACACGTGTGTAGAAGTGTTTAATCAATCGATTTGGCTCAAACTGTGTTAAATATTAACAATTGTAAGGTTAGACTTCAATACGTATAGAAGTATTTAATTGATTGGTTCGATTCCAACAGAATTAAATATTACCAACTAAAGTTCAGTTTGATTTTGTAAACTCACATTAGATATTAGATGTCGACACGTATAGAAAGATTTGATTCAAACTGAGTTAAATATTAATTACATCCACCTGTCAAACCACACTGATGAATTAGACGTCCATACGGATAGAAATGTCCAATTAATTTGGTCCAAAACAAAGTAGGTATTAATTAATAATTAAAGTTTATTCAATTTTATGAAATAGTAATTGTACCAACTGATAAAAAATTGACAACCAAACAATAAACCGAACCAAAGTTAAATCAAATTTCTGCCTATCTTAAAAATATTCAATTTTATTAAACAGTAATTTTTTTTTTTTCCAAATCGCTGCCTGCCTATGTTGCTCCAGTTTTCTTATTTTGATTCGAAAGAAAAAAATAAGTATTGAAAGTTAAATTTAGAAAGGAAGAATAGATGGAAAAAATTAGGGGTGTCAATCAAAACTGTTTACCTATTTATCCTACCCGTATCGTATTCGATAAGTCGGGTATGGGTAAGGATTTTTTTTTTGTTAGCTTATTGGGTATGGGTATGGGTTAGGATTTTTTTTCGTTAGCTAAATAAGTATGGGTACGGGTACGGGTAAAGGCTATTTCGTACCCATTGGGTAACGGATAATTATATAAAATAAATTACATATAAATATATAAATATTATATTCAATTTATTCAATTTTATATTTCTCATATCATTGTATCAACGTTAATTCTTGAGAAAATATATGCATTTTGGTGTAAGATGAATATAATATTAAACATATTACTTTTTTTATTTGAATGTTTTATTATTTAATTAACGAATTAAATTTTGAATTTGTTAGAAGAGATATTTGAATTTTTTCTTTATAAAAAAATTATTAGTTAGAATTGATTACATATTTGTATTTTGATATTTATATTAATAATTGTGATTGCATATATATGACATGATGAGTTTTGATAGTATATTTGTAAAAATAATAAAACCAATATATTAGTGTTATTCGTTATTCACCCGCTACCGTTTCGTTACCCACTAATTTTAACGGGTACGGGTAGGGTAGGGTAAGGCAAATTCTTAACGGGTAAGGATAGGGTATGGGTAAGCTCAACTCTTAGTGGGTATGGGTATGAAAATGCTTCCACCCTACCCGTATCGTACATTGACACCCCTAGAAAAAATAAGTATTGGAAGTTAAATTTAGCAATTAATGTTGTTGTTTAGCTTCTGCATTTCCCATACCTTGGAAGCATGTACATAATCGTTATTTTGCGATCTTTTTCCAAACTAAATTATATACGTAATCGTTATTTTGCAAGTTTTTCTTAAATTAAATTATATACGTAATCGTTATTTGTGAGTTTTTTTCTTCCAACTAAATTATATATGCATCGTTGTCATGGAAATTTTGGTAAAAGATTGACAGAGTTACAGAGATTTTACATGTTTATATGTTTATAGTTTATGTTGGTTATCCTTTCAAGTAATAATTAATTAATATATAAAACTATTCTTATGATTTCTTATATCGGAAGTTAAGGGGGAAACAAATATATTTTATCCTTATTCGTTTATAGCAGATACTTATATCTGCAGTCTTGAATATAATACAATTTCAAGAGAAGAATAAAGTAACCATAATAATATTTTTCCCAACTTCTATTATTAGATAACAAAGTAGATTTGTTTTTAACTTTAACGGGCAAGACACTCCTCCCTCTCTCATAATTTATTCTTTTACACACACACACACACAGAGGAGGGTTCGAATGCACTATTATTTTGTACTCTAATATGTTCCAATATACTCTACATCGTTTATCTCTGTTTTCAACGTCCGAATGGCCGATCCGAACCGCTCAACATGATCTTCATAATAAAATATACATGGAGACCAAATTTTATATTTTTTACAATTATTTTGCTATTTTTTTTTATAGGTACAAAATCATTGTTTTAAGAAAGTTCTGGAGCATCCGATAAAGTGATATTGTACATATGAAAAAAAATAGTAAAAAATTTCTAAAAAATATAAAATTTGGTCTCCAAACATATTTTATTATGAAGAACATGTTTAGCGGTTCGGATCGACTGTACGGACTTTGAAAGCGAAGATAAACGATGTGCAGTATATTAGAGCATATTGGAGCACTAAAAAAATGGTGCATTTGAACCCTCCTCATATATATATATATATAGTAGAACTAGGGTGCTCCTAAGTTCACCAAACCTCTTGTGAACTTGACTCTAAAATATATCGAATCGACTTTAAACAATGAATCCAAACTGTTGAAACCCTTCTACCTAATGACTGATGCGTCTACATGTGAAAATTTTAAAGTTTCAAATTAATTTAATATAGAGTCAAGTGGTCAAAAGTTTAAGGTTTATAAATTAATTTTAATGCATTCATTTTTTGGATTCCTTTGACCACTTGACTCTATATTAAATTAATTTGAAACTTTAAAATTTTCACATGTAGACACATCACTCATTAGGTAGAAGGATTTCAACGGTTTGGATTCATCGTTTAAAGTCGATTCGATATATTTTAGAGTCAAGTTCACAAGAGGTTTGGTGAACTTAGGAGCACCTTAGTTCTACTCTATATCTTTTGAAAAGTCAAATGTAACATGTGACTTTGTGAATTGCGAGGGAACACCTAAAGAAGAGCAAAAAATATAATATAAACAGGTAACCCAATCTAAGAAAATATGGCGAGGGTCCTTTTTATCCAATCAAAGCTAGGAACGGTAGAAATTCTACCGTTTTAAAGTCTTTTGATTTTTAAAATCGGTAGAATTTGTATCGGCCTTTCTATCAATAATACAATCTATATACTTTTTCTATTTCTCTCTCTTTTTTTTCACGATTTTCTACCAAAAAAAATTTCCATTTCACTCTCTCTCTCTCTCTCTGGGTATGTATGGTGCATTGGTGCTATATTTTGGAAGAAGCTAAATCTAGAGCTCCTAGAATTCACATCCTCTCCATTATCTAAAAAGGGAATATTTTACAATTAGTGATTTCGGACCGTTCTATTTAATTTGGTACGAATCTCGAAGTCCAGTAATATTGCTCCTGCGGTATCCCGACCGTTTGAAATTTAATCTCAAACCGTAAGTGAGGAAAATCGTCTACGGTACCTGGAGGAGCTGAATTCGAGCTCCTGTGCCGCTTTAGTAGAGTTTTATGGTCAAAAGCATAGTGACAAATTAATTATTTGGGTTCGGTTTGGCGATGTCAAAAATTTGTGATTCGGGAATAATTTGGATATAATTCGGAAATAATTTGGTATTATTCGGATCAGAGAACTCAGTTCTGTAAGGGAGCAAAAACAAAAAATAACCAAAAATAAATTTTTGGGAAAAATTAGAGAAATTCAGGAATAATTCGTAAAATTCGCAAATTATTCGGGAATTATTCGGTCAAAGTTCGGCGTTCGGTTTGTCATCACCAAAAAAACGAATAATTCACGAATGTAAATTATTCGCAAATCTTGTCACTATGGTCAGAAGCACCTCCGAATAAATTACAACCAAGTGCACATGCATTTCTAGGCCTCACTCATGGTAATATGCATTTTACTACGTGTATTTGTTATGAACATATATTTCGATTTTCGATTTTCAAATATTAGATCTGAATAATTTAATATAATTTCTACATGAAAATATACTTGTAAACTAATTTTTACTTGTAAATTAAATTTTACATTTTTTTTAAATTCATATTTATTTAGATGAATAGAAAATCACTTGATATAAAAAAAATCTAGACCATCTAAAAGTAATAATTTCTTACCTATCTATAAAACTCTTAAAAGTTTCTGAAAATTGAATTTTCTTTTTTATTTTAAAGTACAAATTTATGCGGTGATCATACTTAATAATTAAGATTGACTGTTAAAACTTTACAAATAGAGATATAGATGTATTGCACTCGTCGATTGGTAATATGCATATTACTGTAGCCCTCACTCACGATTCAATATGTAGTAAAAAAAAAAATACTATTTTTGTAGATAGGTACAAATTAAATCACTATTTTTGGATGATTTAGAAATAGTGATTTTGTATCTATCTTAAAAAATAGTAAAAAAAAATTCAAAAATATAAAATTTGATCTCCAAGTATATTAGATCATATCGAACAATTCGGATATTGAATACACGATACATTTTAACTCTTTTACGAATGCATATCCAAATCTCAAGGCATTTATGGACTATATATGTCCCTAATTTTGATGTATTACAATCAGATGGTAACTACGTGCTGATGAGAAAGCCTCAAAGCATGTATATATGGGAATCGTATCTTCTGCGGAGTTAAAAGGTGCAGAATTCTGCAATTTTTTTAATCTAGTCTGTTCATTTTATTTGGACGAACCAGATCTTATCTAGTCCGTCTGATCAAAACGAACAAACCTGATTAAAAAACCCGCAGAACTCCACACCTTTTTAACTATGCAGAGGAAACGATTCCTGTATATATGGTCATAGAAACCAGAAAAGCACATAGCATCCATCTACAAATAAATTGTTATACTGAAAGATTCGTCGCATTAAAAGAGAACAAAATAAGTGTCAAAAGAGACCTCAGTGGCAAACAGATAAAATTAGGCCAGAATTTGACCGACCATTTAATTAGCAAAACTATGTGGTCCAACTATTGTACCATTGAATCAACTACTTAGTCAAATAATGAATGTGTTCTTGATTCTGTTCAAGTTTGTTTAGCATGAGAGTAATTTTGAATGTTGAAAAGTCGTGTCCTTGTCGATCTAGTTGACGATTACAAATAATAAGATTATTAATTGTTAGCCACCTGAAGTGATTTATATAGGCTGCTATCAGTTTGTGCCAAGTAGAAGGTTGAAGAGAAATAAATATGCTGAGTGGGACAGAGAACTGTATATTATGCTGTCTATATGTACTGAGTTGAATCTATAGGCTGCTACTAGTTAATTAGTGCCAGTATATATACTGAGTTTGACCCATTGGCTGCTACAGGCGGATTCAAAATTTTCATGAGAGAACAAGAAAATAGCAAATTGAATTTAAATAGTTAATCAAAATCAAATTTACTAGCTAATTAAGTACTAGATAAAAAAAACAATGCTCTAACTTAATAATTTTTATTACTTTGACCTCTCATTTCCAATGCTTTAACGTTTAATTCTCATTATCAATTAGAATTCAAGAAATTTATTCTAATTTTAATTTTAAATTTTACTCAAATTATAAATCAAAATTTCCGAGGAGAGCAAACAAATTTCTAGAGAAGGAGGTGGGTAAAGTTAGTCTGAACTTATAAATTTCCATAGAAGTTCAAAATCCCCCCTCCCCTGCAGCTCAATGTAAGACAGCCTCTGTTACCAGTAAGTATCAATATATATACTCAGTTGGACTTATAGTCACTGCCGGTTAGGAGCAGAAATAAAAAATTGAGATTTAAAGGCTAAATAATTAAGTGTTATTTGATTTAATTTTATGAGGAGACTAATAATATTATAAAAATCTTAATTTTAAAGGACAAAACCGAAAAACTTTAATTCATAGGGGTGATTAACGCCCTTTCGCTTGTACATCCATCAGCCTCTTCTACTAGTTGTTGCCAATATACTTTGTTGGACATACTATTGTAGAGAGAATGAATTCGTATCAGTGGGGTACCGCAAAAGGGAATATTTTAGAATGATTTATTTTTTAGTGGATCCGGACCGTTCTTTCAACTTGGCACGAATCTCAAAGTCCAATAATACTACTCTTATTTTCTCTTGAATCTCAAACCATAAAGTGACACGCATCCTCTGTAGTACTAGATAGGATACGGATTCTAGGGAGAATGGGGGTGGTCTAATGGACATCATACCAAAATTTGTTTTGATGTCCCATCAAAATTGTCCGATTCACATCAATATTTGTGCACATTTAATCTATGCACAGTATTCATTACATCAATTTTTTTAGGTTCATGCGATTGTTCAATGTAATTTATACACGCTTAATCTGTCTCGTTGCAAATGAAATATATACTTTTACGCGGTTTTTTTTTTAGTAAAGTTTAGAGGTCAACGAAAACTAACCCCATCAAACTATTTAATATGCATAAATATTGTTTTTATTCGGATTTTGAACAGGCGTGCGAGAACTGATTATTTACGGTGAAATATTAAATGAAGACATACTGATTTTCATATTATTTCAGATTATACTTGACATATCCAAATAAACATATAACGAAATATAAGTGCAGTGCATAATTAACACCTATATATGTGTGTGTGATAAGTTTAATCTGTTCTTTATAATCAATGGATTATACATTTGATTTTTTTTTTAAATATAACTAATTTAAATAATTTTAACAGAACAGACACAATAGATTTGATTTGAAGGTTACAAAAAATGCCTCCATCAAGACAGTAGTTCGGTGAAGGAAGAAATGTGTTTGATCCACCGAACTACTGTTTTGGTGGAGTAAGTTTCTGACCCGACTAGAATATGCACCACGGAATTATCCTCTACCCGATCCACTGCCTTGGTGAAGGAGTGATTTCAACATTTACTTAAGCAATGAAATTCCATGTGTTTGAAACCGTGACTACTAATTCAATCATTTACCAAAGTAAACTAGATTTTTTGCTTAATTTTCATTCTTACTATCAAATTAAACAAGTCAGCCCCTTGATTTTATTATTTGATATTCGGTTCCTAAAATTTTGAAATCACCCATCCACTGATTCGAAGGCTTGAACTCTAATCATTTAATCCTTATTCGAAAGCTTGAATTCTAATTTTTCTAAAAAATATATATTCTCTTTTATGACTATAATAGTCCTCCTATGGTTTGGAAACTCGGTATCAGACGTGTCCGGTCTGAGTTTCACACGAGTCTTGTATACATGCGATTTTTTTTTGGCAAAACTCAGATAAACAGTGTTGGACTCGGCCGAGTCATCCTATTGTCAAGCTGAGTCAACCCGAGTCTGACTGAGTCAGTAATTTTTTCAATTATCTTCCAAACCATGTGTATAACCTGGTTATAATTTTCAAATATTTAGGTGCGGATGGAAAATTAACGGGTTAGCTTAACTACTTCTCAACAATCTCAAATATACTATATAACAAGAACCAAAAAATAGTTACCGGTACAAAAACATCATAATTTGCTTCATGGCTTTGCTATGTTAGCACAAGTAGTATTAGTAAGTAACAGTACACATGTCAGCACAACATAGTTTCTTTACAAATTATGTTTTTACCAATTTTTTCTTACGTTTTGGCTACAAAACAATTATTTTCGTATGTTTTTGGCTACACAACAATCTTCTACCAAAAAAAAATCTGATTCTGATTCCACGGTCAAGAACCTGATTCAGATTCCGATTCAGATTCCAATTTCGAGTTTTACAACTATGAGTCTTACAAAAACTCAAAGACAAATTCTACAGGACGGTGATCATACATGCAATGTTATATGGTACAAAATATTGGATTACTAAAATACATGTCTAGAAAATAAACGTAGCAGAGATGCATATGTTGCTGTGGATATGTGGACATACAAGATGCGGCCGAATTAGAAACGATGATATATGTGATAAACTTGGAGTGACACTAATTGAAGAGAAGCTCGTCCAACATCACTTGAGATGGTTTGGGCATCTCTAACGGAGGCCTCCCGAGCTATCGATGCATATTGGAATTATACGTCGTTTCGAAAACACAAGGAGAGACCAAGGTCAGCCAAGATTGACATGGGAAGAAATAGTAAAAAGAGACTTGAAGAAATCAAATCTATATTCAAGGAGCTGGCTTCGGACAGAAGCGTGTGAAAATTAGCGATTCACGTGCCAAAACCATGACCTAGAAAATGTTATTTTAGACGTGTTTAGAAGTAGTATTATAGATTTTAAGCTATATAACTAGAGATTTGAGATCGAAGACGTAGAACTTGAGACTTTTATCTCTACAATCTATAAAGTAGGCATAATATAGTTAATATATTATTAGTATTATTATTTTTATTAGTGGTATTATTATTATTACTATTATTATTATTTTATTATTATTTTATAACTATCTATTTTATCTTATTTTATCTTATGATTACAATTTAGTTTTATTTATAGTTTATCTCAACTCATTTGAGACTAAAAATTTAGTTGTTATTATTGATGTGGTTATAAATAAAATAATACACAATAGTAACATGAGACGTTGACTTGTCGAATGAGGCGACTTTGTGCATGAAGAAGCATGTTTTTTTAGCGGTGCTACTGTTCAACGCACGTGGAGCGAGAATTTGTTATTTCAATGACGTCGTTATTGAAGGTACGAGTTTTATTTTTCTGAGATTTACCTGTCGGAACTAATCAGATGCGACAGCAATACCTAGCTGGCCAATTAGCCAATACACATCGGGTGCGTATCCTCTGAGATATCTCAATTTTTGCGTGACCAACGTGTCCGGTCACCGGTGCCTATCTGGGGAACCGTAGGGGCCAGTATTATTTGAGCTTTGAGATTCGTGCAAAATGTATTTGAACGATAGAGATTCCAAAAAGTCGCGCAAAGTTTGAGATATCTCAGAGGATGCGAATTCATACACATCGATCATCCGTGGCCTAGACGGATCCGTTTCCTCTCTGTTATTACTGAGGATGTGCATCACTTTTACGGTTTGAGATTAAATCTCAGCCAGTTTGAGATTCAAGGAAAAATAGGAGGCAGTATTATTGGGCTTTAAGATTCGTGCCAAATTAAAAAAACGGTCCAGATCCACTAAAAAAGGAATCATTCTAAAAGATTCCCTTTTGCGGTACCCTACTGGATACGAATTCGACCTAGACTGGGTGCGTATCCTCTGAGATATCTCAAATTTTGCGTGACCTACGTGTCTGGTGCCTATTCGGGGGAACGTAAGGGCAGTATTATTTGAGCTTTGAGATTCGTGCAGAACGTAATTGAATGATTGAGATATTCCAAAAAGTCACGCAAAGTTTGAGATATCTCAAAGGATGCGAATTCCACACAGTCATCATTTATTTTCAGGGATGGACCTATACCCAGCCATAGGGGTAGCCGCTCCTCTTTAAATTTTAAAATTCAGTGAAATATGAATCTGGTACCTCTTTGGTTTTTTTTTTTTTTTTTTAAAATTGTTTCACTCTTCTCTAAAACGGAAAAACCCATCAGACCAGTCTAAAAGTATATTAGTGAGAAATTTTATAAAAAATTATAAATTCAGACCAACTTTGTTGTTTAATTTCTTAACATGTAAAATGATATTATTTTGTTTTTTTTTATTATGTAAGACTATACTATTTTTATTATTTCTTATTATGTTAAATGTTTTTTTATCGAGTATCCGATTAGTTAATAAATTTGAGCTATTTTAATCTGATTTCTGTCCTTCCCGACAGAAATCATGTTTCTACTCCTGTCTATTTCGAAATGATTTTGATTACAAACATGCAACATTTTTCATGCAATACATGTTGACTATAAATTTGGAAGAGTTTGGGGCCACAAATTAGTTCCTTGATCTTAACCGCCCATGTGATAATTATTTTCAAATATAAATGTACTATTATCAGGTTCAGAGAAACAAAAGCATGGCCATACAAAGGTGGAGGTTGCAGTTTTGCACTATATATGTGGCTGTAGAAATTAATACATGACCACAAATATAATATCTAAGCGCTCATGTGATAATCATTTTTATATTGTTTGAGACTTCACACGAAGCAGACAAAATTGATGGTGATTTTCACATTTCACTGCTTGATATTGAGAGATTGTAGATTCAAAATTCAAATGAAAATTTATTGTGAATATTAAACTAGTTCGATGACTGACTTCTAATATTACTATAAACTATGTTGCATGGATACGGGTACGGGTATCGTATCGGATACGGCGATACGGTGATACAGAAAATTAACAAACAATGCTTCTCTGGTTTGGAAAACCAGTGGAGACTTGTTTTATTTGTGCAGAACAAACAATGCTCCACTTTATTCGGATCCATGCATATTATTTGAATTTAATATGTATTCATATCGATTTGCACAAACTATTTTATTTGAATTTAATATGCAATGATCCAAATAAAACAAGCCTCCACCGGTTCTCCAAACCGGTGGAGTATTGTTTTTTGATTTTCTGTGGCAGGCCACAGCCTGGTGGAAAAATAGATCATCCGAGTAATAAAAATGCTCCACTGGTTTCGGAATCCAGCAAAGCTCTTTTAAACCACACCGGTTTTCCAAACCGGTGGAGACTATTTTAATAACTTCTCAACCTGCTGTGCTGATTTGGTTAATTTGTTTAAATTGAGTTCTATTTAAAAAAAAAAAATCTACATTTTCGCTGTAAACCAGTCTTTTATATATTAATGAATTATAAAATAATTTTTCGTGTAATCCTATAATACAATGCTTCTCTTTGAAAATAATGTTATCTGCTGTAAAAAAAAAAAAAAAAAAAAAAAAAAAGAGTTTAGAATACCATGCAGGAAGCTACCTACCCCCTTCAACAGTCAAATCAAACGGTATTATTTATTAATCGATTTGAATAAGTCAATGAATTCAGATGGAATTCAAATGATACTAAGATTGTTATTTTTAATTCCTTTTCAAGTAGTTTGCTTCAAGATTTTTCCTTCTTTTTTTTTTGGAAGTAGTTTGCTAAAAATAGTAATTTGAATTTTTTTTTTTTTTCAATTTCAGTATCATTTGAATCCAAAATGGTTGACTATTTTGAAGTTTCGATCATTTCAATTCAAACCTTGTAAATGATTTTTTGACGTTTTGAAACTAATTTATTTAAATACACCTCACGTCAAATGGTATTTAAATAACAATTAAATTAAATTAACTATTAAATTAAATCACACTCTTTCGTTAAATAACATAAAACGCTATTTTTAATAATTTATTTTGAGCATTTAATTATTCTTTTGAAAACAAAATCAATAGGATAATAAACTATGATACGACTGATATGCTACGTGAAACAAAAAGTAGTTATGTCAATATATTTATCTCTAACCTCCACCTTTAACAAAGGAAAAGATAAACTCTTAATTTATTAATCAAACTCAATCATTTGCAATTATTAATATTTTTGAAACTATGTTCTACTTTTTTTTAAAAAAGGTAACCGGATATCATAACCAGATAAGTTCTAATATCTTTTTTATTAAATTTTTTTTATTTTTTAAAACTATGTTCTATTTTAAAAAAAAAAAATTGAAAAAGGTAATAACCGATATGCGGTTACCTTTTTCAATTATTTATTTATTTTTAATTTACTTTTTTATTTTTTTATTTTTTCAAAAATAGAAAAATTCAATTATTTTATATATTTACCTAAATATAAGTGACTTTTGATCTGAGATCAATAACTAAGATTAAAATTTTTATTACAGCCGCGAAAAATCTAATCTGAAAAATATTGATCCGGATTATTTGTTATAGTCTTTCTAATAAACCAAATTATATAGTATCTATCTAATTTCAAAGAAACAAAATAATATTTCTAATATTTTAATAAAAAAATTATAACTTTTTCCCAAAAAAAAAGTTAAGGGCCGGCTAATTATTAGCCGATTCCTATTAAAAATTAAGGACCGGCTAATAATTAACCGGTTTGGGTAGATTTAATAAAACCTAACTTTTTGTGGGCATATTTGATAATTTCTATTTAATATTTAATATTGGATATAAATAAAAATGAGTACGTAGATAACGAGTTGACTAGAAGCAAGAGATTAACGAGTTTGGAAAATCAAAGCACTCAAGTTAGCACATGGTCAATTTGCAATTAATGTTGAATATTACACAAGTCTACAATGAATTTTCTACTCATCCACTCAAGTTAGCACATGGTATCAAACACACTCTTAGTTCCCTAATTGACCATCCACTAAGATATTTATTTTATCATTATTATTATTATTATTACTTTAAGAGTAATTGGGGGTGAGGCCACTCAGATTATGACTAGGCAATATCTTAGACGAAAAGTTGTTATTCTTTTTAGAGAAAATTGGTTACTTGTGACTTCAAAATTTTCAAATCTGAAAAATACCATTACAAAATTATAAATATGAAAAATACCACTCTAAACTTAGTTAATTCTTAAATTTGCCACAAATACATAAGTTTTATACTTTTTTTTTATTAAAAATTAACTGAAAAATACAGATTTGAGATACATATTTCTGTATTTCTCTATATACCCTTCAGGCCCCTCAGTATTTTTTAGTTAATTTTTAATAATAAAAAAAAGTATAAAAATTGTGTATTTGTGACAAATTTAAGAATTAACTAAGTTTAGAGTGGCAATTTTCATATTTATAGTTTTGTGATAGCATTTTTCAAATTTGAAGGTTTTGGAGTGAAAAATAACCAATTTTCTCTATTTTTTACTATTCCAATTATTTTTGTTTGACATTTTCTAGTGATGACATTATAAAAAAATACCTTTTTTTTGTTGGCACCACTTGTATTGTATGTATCTAATATACAACTGTCCGTTTATGATTTCATTCTAGCTATATCAATGTTTTCTTTAGTATGAGAGAGTAGAACTAGGGTGCTCCTAGTAGTATCAAGTTTCTTTGTACTCTTAACTCTAAAATTTATCGGATTAACTTCGAACGACGAATCTAAATCATTGAAATCCTTTTACCTTACGAGTGATACGTCTACATGTGAAAATTTTAAAGTTTCGAATTAATTTAGTATAAAGTCAAGTGGTCAAAAGTCTTCCAAAAAATGAATGCATTAAAATTAATTTAGAAACCTTCTAATTTTGACCACTTGACTTTATACTAAATTAATTTGAAACTTTAAAATTTTCGCATGTAGACCTATCACTCGTAAGGTAGAATGATTTCAACGGTTTGGATTCGTCGTTCGAAGTTAATCAGATAGATTTTAGAGTTAAAAGTACAAAGGCGTAAGGTAGAATGATTTCAATGGTTTGGATTCGTCGTTCGAAGTTAATCAGATAGATTTTAGAGTTAAAAGTACAAAGGGGTTTGATACTCCGAGGAACACCCTAGTTCTACTCTAGTATGAGATAAGTATTAATGCCTTAATATATTAGTAAATACAATATATTAAAGCTTGAACTAACAAAGGAAATTCTTCTTTTCTTGTTCGCAGTTCTTCTTGTTAAAAATTAAAATATCTCTAAATTATATACAAGTCAAGATTATTTCATATACAAATAATTCGCAGAACGAGTAATACAATTTGGGATTGACCCGCTTGTATAAACTAAAACAACGGTCAAGAGCAACAAAGGCAAAAGGTCATGAACATAGAATTGTAAAATTCAAACTTTAGACTTTCAAAATTGAATCTATGTATTTAAATGAAATTAATTGCATCTTAATTGACTTCATCCGTATCATAACAAATTTTGGGATGACTTTTATCGTCAAATTTATCGGTCATTTAATATATCACATTTATGATGAGTTCATCTAAAGAAATTTAGGCATTCATTTTACATGTAACAAAGATTATTATGAAGGATCAAGGGGAAGAAACTAATTTAATTATAAAGTAGAAATATCATTTCCATAAAGACACAATACACAAATATGTACTATAGGAAAAGGAGTATCTGATTTAAGAGACAAACTTGGGTTTGATGTCCATCGGACTCAAACTGGGTTTCAAAACTGTCTGATCTGCTTTAAGATCTATGCGAGTCACTTTAATATCCGTGCATATTTTCTTCAATATCTGTGCGCACGGATCTTAAAGAGGATCGGACGGTTTTAGAACCCATCGGACCCAAGTTTGTCCCCTGATTTAAGAATTAGCTGCATTTGCTACATCAGATAACCATCATATGAGATTTTTTTTTTTTTTTTTGCAAAGTTCTAAACTAAATTTTAATTTTGTCAAGTAAGTTTAAAGAAAAATTTACATAATTAGTATATAAACTTTCAATTGTCAATCTAAAGATTCATACATCAATCTTTAGAAGGGTTTGTAATTAAGTAAACAAGAATTAGGGTGTTAAATATTAACAGAGCTAGTATGGCTTTATACACAGACAATCAATAAAGACAATGAAAACAATATATAACTGATATACTGCATAAAGAAAAACCAGCTCTGATAATATCTTAGCTAGGACGGTGGACGGACAACTCTTCTCTTAGGAAGAGAGAAAGATTGGAAATAGTACTGAATTTGTCGATGCCAGAATTTTCAGGACAGTAACAGGAGCACGCACAAAGAAGACATGCTTAATATGGGACACTTGCCAACAACCACTTTTACTGGATTATGTGAACCTTGTCAGTAAACAGTAGTAGCACTTGACAGCCACTGTTTAGTATTTGAAAAAAGAGAGAAAAAAATAGAAACCAAATTTGAAAAATATTTGTTAGAAAATAGAGGCAACAATTATCTCATTAGTCACATTCTAGTGGAAAAGTAAAACACTAGGTGAGAAATCTTGTGTCATATTTTTTTAATTTTTTTTAAATGTTTGGTTTGGATACGGAACTGAGTTTTAAAAATTCGGTCAGTTCAGTCTAACCAGTTATAAACAAAAATAATCTAAACTGAACATAACAATAACCGATCTATTTAATTGAAAAAACCGAACTATTTAATTCTAATTCTCTCGGCTCTGTTTAAAACCGATTAAACCAGACCCAATAACACCCCTAATTATTGCCAAGTACTTTTTTTTATTGGATGTGGACTAAAGATTATTAAATAGTTTGGATGTTAGAGTTCATCCTTTTAAAATAAAATGAAATGTATGAACAAGTAAATTAACATCTAATAAAGCATTAATAAATCTAAATTAAAATCTAATGTGTAATGATCATGAACAGGTTGTATTAAATTAATTTGTATTTTGATTGTTCATTTAATTTGAATAAATATATTTTAAAATATATTTACAACAAATGTTGGATGTATGTTAGAATTATTTTTGGCCTCCAATATAAAATTTGCAGAAACTAAACCTAAAAACCATATAATTTGGTATCTTAATAATGTTTAGTACGAACTAAGCATCACATATTTACTCATTCAAAAAGGAAATCAATATTTTATACTTTGGTAAATGGGACTACTTTTCTACTTCAAACTTGAGAAAATATTGTTTTACAAAAGCACTATGCTGAATTCTATCTTTATGACTGATGACTTCAAAATTCATTTTGGCTCTTTTTTTAATGGAAGACTTGACCGTGACTTAAATTTTATATTTCAGATTTTACCTTGATTGGAAAGTTCGTTGTCCCAATAAAAAAAAACTATATACTTTTAAGGATTGAGGTTATGATAACATGCATATTACGGATTAATTTGTATAATGGATCGTATTTTTATTTTCAAAGTTCAAACAGTCAATTCGAACTGTTGAAAGATGTATTTAGAGACCAATTTTTTATTTTTTATAATTTTTTTAACCAATTTTTAGATAATTAAATAAATATTAGTTTTAAATGGTCCAAAATTTTTAAATAAAGTAATTTTTTATCTATTAAGAAAGATAGTCATCAAAATTCTAAATAATATAAAACTTGATCTGCAAATATATTTTTATATAGTGATTATGTTGAGTAGTTCCATCGATTATTTAGACTTCAAAAACAAAGATATAATTCTATAGTACGGATCACTGTGTAATATTCATATTGTAACATAGCATCACTCGTAGTTTTCAGTACGAAATTTATTCAATGTTTATGATAAGAAATAACTAAACATGGGATTCACATTTGTCAGAAATTTATAAAAGGTTCACATTTAGGGTCTGTTCAGTAGGCCATTGGGAATGGGCATAGGCACAGAAATTGAACTAAAAATTACTATTTATGTGGGAAAAAAAATTCAATTGAACTGAATTTTTTTCTTCTCACGGGTACAGTGTAGTGGCCGAAAAAACCCTTAATTTTGTTAGTTTGCGCGTGTTGCACTTTGAATGATAGATAAATTTAGAACAAAAATATTCCGAATTCTCACAAAATGTATATGTATTAACTTATCTCGTGCATTAAAGTACTGTATTTCCATTGTAATTCGTATCGGAATTGTACATACCACCCGGGCTGCTTCAAATCTGCTCCATCCAGCCCATTGGTCTTATGGGCTTCTGAGCCCGGTTTCTGGGAATTTTACTTAAGTGGGCTTGTTCACTCCCCTAATGTACATGTTAAGCATAATTAAATAGTTTGATTATATGAAATGGCCCAAAATTATATACCTAATTGGGTTTTAACTAGTTTCAGTCTTAATTTTCTGATGTATAATTTGGGCCGTGAGCCCGTGATTTTATGGACCTAGTCATTTTTTATTTTTGTAATTTGTAAAGGAAAATAAGAAAATAAACACGTGGCCACGTGGGAAAAAACAGATCAAATTTAGTGCAATACCTGACCTCGTCGAATGAGATCCGAATCGTTAATTTTAATCAGGCACGATTTTCAAATCTGATCCCAGTATTCCAATTTCCAAAAAAGATACGGAATTAATTTTTCCTTGCTGTAAGTATTCTACACGGTAAGGTACCTGGGATGATCTTAAGATCTTAACTCGGACAAACTGTGAGCGAATGTTCCTTCTTTCATTGGTATGAGAAAGGGGATTTTTGTTGAGTAGATGTATTTTTCGAATCAAAGAAAGCAGAAGCTAGCCTTTCCTTCTAGACGAAGGAAGTCGCTTTTTCTCTAAGAATCACTTCGTTAGCCTTCCAAAACAAAATTTGAATAAAGAATAATAACATAAGAAACTCATCTTGGCGGTGCAGCTCTTCGTCGCGCAAATCAATCGCTCGAAAAATTGTCAATTTTAGCGTCCTTCTGATCGGCTGGTACTTCTCTTCACCATAATTTCTCTTTTTTAGTTCATTCAGGTTTTTTTTTTATTGTTGTACATATGTTCTCGGATTTTGTTTTAATTCTCGGGTTAGCTTATTAGATCCATTTCTGAATACGTATAATTTTGAATCAAAGCTATAGATCTGTATTTTTTTTTTCTTCTTCTTCTCATTTTGGTTCAGTATTGACAAAGTACTAGATCTCTTTCGCTTATGCTGTTATACGCCAGATCTTTTCATAAGAACTTGTGATATGCTATTATTTATAATAGCTTGTTCTTTTCATAAGAACCGGATGTTCTAGTGCCAACTAAGCACGGCACACTGTCTAATTCACCTTTACAAGACCTGACTTTACTGGTACTGTCCAAGACTAAATTCACTAGATCTTATTTTGGTTGATATGACAGCTAATCTCGTATTTACATACCTGTACAATAAAGATGCTAATTGTGTTTTTTTTTTTTTTTTTTTTCTGTTTTTCTTAAGCAATGTATGGTAACTTCACAAGCCAACAGGGTGCAGACCCTCAAGGGTCACAACAACAAAGCCCATTTGGTAGTGCATTTTATGGTGCAGGGTCAGGTTTAATAAAAACTGGCATTGGCGCATATGGCGAGAAGTTCTTCGGTTCAAACTCTGAATTTCAAAACAACGTATGTTACAGTGTACATAGGCAAATTTAAGCTATTTGTTTTTGTTGGAATTTGCTTGTTTATTGCCAACCTTGTCAAACTTGTAAATTGTGCAACGATAAGTGGGTCAAGAAAATCCTAGGAAAACATTAATATATTACATCTGAGAGGGTGGTGGAACTGGTACTGATACTAGTAGTCGTACAATATTACCCATTTGTGTGGGGTTACCTATGACTACATTGGTCGGTCTTGAACTGGGATGTACCTGTTGGTACAGTCAGATTTCTTTGCTTGGATAACCTTCATGTTTTCTTTTTCCTTTTAGTTTTGTGCTTATGGTTTATTTTTGTGAATATTTAACATTTCAAGATGAATCGAGGTTGATTGATGAATTCTTGAGTTTGTTGGAAATTTCGAAAGTTTTATTTTTGTAAAAGAAAGAGTCAGAAATAAAAATGAACATGTGCCATGGTGTGCATGGGACATTGTGCAAAGTTCCTTATATGATTTTGATTTCTCTTTACAAATTTGTCATAATTTTTTATTTGCAATAACAGGTGAGCAGGTTCTTTTCAAACCCGCAATATTATTTCAATGTGAATGAGCAGTATGTCTGCAATAAGCTAAAAGTTATACTTCTCCCTTTCCTGCATAGGGTAATTTAATTTATTCTTATTATTTTGGAGTTCTGATAATTGAAATTTTAGGAAGAGCTGAAAATATAATGTGCCTTGTGCAAAATGTTGAAAAATAAAAAAATCATATAAATCATGAGCTAATTTAATTCTGTCCCCTGACTCCACAAATAAGGCACCCTAGAATATAGAGGTATTGATTGCCTATTTCACTTATTATGTGGAAATTCTCCCTTTTTTTTTTAATCTGATCCTTATTTTTCTAGGTGACTCTTGATTAGTTAGTCAGAAATAAAAATGGTATTTTTTTTCATATATTATATATATTTCTTTAATATTTGAAATATTTCTATCAAATCGAATAGAATTCTATTGAATTAGAATTCAATTTTTTTATTCCATATATCTTCTTCTTTTATTTAACTAAAGAGAATCTTTTCCAACTGAGAGGAACTTTATTTTATCAGATGGGATCTACTTATTTATTTACTCCATTCACAAAATTTACAATGCATTATTGGCTCGTAATAAAAAAAAATGAATGGAGATTATTTTTAATGAATCAATTTTTTTTTATGATTAAGCCACTCAAATTTTTTTTTTATTTTACCAATAATGATCAATTATTCTATTATACGGTTCTGATTACCATCGTATTTCTTCTACTTCAAAACTCTGATTTATCTTTCGTCTTATTTTACTATTTTATTTCAGGGACACTGGACAAGGGTTGCAGAACCTGTAGGTGGCAGATTGTCATTTAAGCCCCCAGTTTATGACATAAATGCCCCTGATTTGTACATACCCTTCATGGCATTTGCGACTTTTATCATTCTTGCTGGCTTTTCTCTGGGATTCATGGGAAAGTAAGTCACTTAACCAAATAATGTTCAGATTAACTGATATCCACTCGATTCTAATGGTACCAGTATGTGACCGACCCAGACTGATTTCAATTAATATAGAAGTTACCTGTGCCATTACAAAGTCAGTTACAACACCACCTTGACACCAAATAATATATTAATGGAGTATTGACATTTAACTAACTATTGCCAACACAGTCTAAATAACCTGTACCAAACTCATCAATGAAGTACTAACCTATACGCAAGGAGCAACTTCTGTGATGCCAATCAGCCTAGGGATGCAAAAAAGTCATGTCGTGACCAGATACGTAACGGCACAGCAAGGTCCATCACGGCACGGCACGGCACGGCACGGCACTTGTGTGTTTCACGTAACGTGATCATCTTTCGGAAAGTTGGCACAGCACAACTCGCGAACTGGTCTGGTCACGGCATGTCACATGGTCACATGAATCCCGCGCGATCATGACAATTAAATTTGACCGAATGGTGAATATTGAATATGCATAATTTAAATTACGAAAAAAGAGTTAAATGTGACCAAACGTGACCATGTTCGGACATGACATATTTAGTCACGGCGTGACTAACGTGTCGTGACCGTCTCTTTGAATTTGGTCACGACACGGCAAGTAAAAATCTGACTTGATCACGCCACGGCACGACATGTATGTACATCTTTATCAGCCCACCATATGCACATATATCTTTTCTTGGCTAATACTGTTACTGTGCCATAGTCATACTAGTACCTCATCATTTTTGTACAAAAGCTGACATTTACTGATATCATATATGTTGGCCTGAAATTATCGCCATACAAAATCCATTGCCTTGTACTAGTATAAATTGGCCTGTTCTAGTACAAGTATCATCAACTGGTACATATTCACATAACTCTAAGTCACTTGTATCCATTGAACACTATAAACTCGTGGTAGAAGTTGTGTGCACGAAATCTAATAAATATCCCCCCACCCCCCCTAAATTATTTTAGGTTTACTCCAGAAGCTCTAAGCATGCAATTTACTCGAGCTGCGGTCGGGTGGGTCCTACAAATCGCTGTACTCAAATCCATCCTCTCCTCTTTAGGCAGTAGTGAGGTGCCATTTCTTGATGTCGCATCTTATAGTGGATATGCATTTGCTGGCCTATCAGTTACTGTAATCATGAAGTTAATTTGGGGCTCCTCCTACTACTTTATCATGCCCTGGATGAGCCTGTGCATGGGAATCTTTCTGGTAAAAACTACTAGGAGGATTATTTTTACTGAGGCGAGGAATTATGAAAGGCGCTCGAGCCGGCAGCATTACTTGCTTCTTTTTGTTGCTATTGTGCAGTTCCCATTCTTCTTCTTGCTCGGTAGAATATGAGCATAAGGTTTTTGAATAGCTACTGATGTATTTTTTTTTTTTTTTGAAAAAATGAAGAATTTACTACATGTTCCATTCATTGGTATATAGTATTATAGGGATTTTTGCTTATTTTGTAAAGTTTGTCAAGGAAAGAGTCAGATAAATTTGTGGTTTATTTTCTACCCCATTTTGTTGTATCATTTAGGTTTTAAATTACATATTTGAGTCTAAATTTACATTGTTGATTTTTTATTCAATACAATATCAATGATATGTAATGTGTGCACGGCTTTTATATTTTTCTAGATTAAAATCTTTTGCCCATTGTGGAGATTTGTTTTGCGTTGTGATTAACATTTTATATTACCTTTTTAGTATAAAATGGCGAAACATAAAAATCTTTTTACCACAGATAATATTTGATAACCAAATTTATTCTTATCCTTGCTCAACTAATTTCTGAAAGCATGTCCAGATACCAGAGCTAATCATTTTTACCCTTCTGAACACGATAAAAAGAAATAATTGGGGAATTAGTGCTTTCTACATAAATAGTGCACAAAATCTTAAAATATATAAAAAAAAAAAAAAAGCCTTGAAGCAATCACTTGTGGTTTGTAGGCCTCGTAAGAGAATTCGCATCCTCTGAGATATCTCAAACTCTGCGTGACTTTTTGGAATATCTCAATCGTTCAAATACATTCTGCACGAATCTCAAAGCTCAAATAAAACTGGCTCCCTACGGTTCCCGAATAGGAACCGGACACGTCGGTCACACAAAAATTGAGATATCTCAGAGGATACGCACCCTAAGTAAGACACATCGATCTTTTACGGATGCATATGCAATACATCAGTACTGGAATGAAATTAAAAGTGCAAATTGTAAAGGGGAACATGAATAAACATACCCGAGCTGGACCAAGTAGAGAGAAGGGTTGCGTGGGTTGGGGAGAGCATTGAAGCATTCAGATTCTAAGAGAAACTTGAAGGCATCCCTGTCCGTCACCTGGTCAAACAACACTACTTTTTTTGTCTGAACCAACCGACAGCACAGCCTCAGATTAAATGTTATTATATTACAGTTAATCTGAATGAGATTTGATTTTTTTACTTCAATAGCTTCTTTTCCAACATTCTTTAGTGTTTTTAAGGGAAAGAACAAAAGAAAAAGGGAAAATATGTCACCTACAAAACAGATTGAGAAGGTATATGCGAAGAAACTTCTTTTCTTTTGAAAGTAGTAAAAACAGAATTATGCATGAATTCTTAGAAAGGCACAATCATTTATAAATTATACCTCTTTCTTATTATAGAAAATTACCTTGTGTAGATGAAAAAAATGACATTGTCATCAACTTCTATCAAAACCTCGAGATGATAATATGTCATACATTTCTTATAAAATTATCAGAAAAAAGTTGAACTTAGTGTTGGGTTCTTGGATAGGTTATAGTGCAACAATTTAATTCAGTTCTTCAATTTGTTTACTATCCGAAATCAAGAATTCAAGTATAAAATTAATTTCAAAATTAATATAGAGTTTACTACTAGATGTGCAGCGGATATCTTCGTCTAGTCGTAAGAGCAGTCAGCCTCTTCTCTCCTTTCTGCTGTCAGATACACGCACCAACAACAGCAAATGCGTCTCCACCAGTATCCACACAAACCGGTTGACACACCACTGCAAGTCAGTATGCTAGTACCAATAGACAGTTGCATGTCTTTCTTTGTTTCTCTTTTTCGTTTTTTGTAATTAGTGTAAAAATAATGGGATACAAAAATTGAATTGATGCACTATATTTATAAAACATATGCACCAGTTCAGATGCACCTATTCAATTGCACCACTTTAGAAATACTTATCCTAATCTGATCAGATCAGATTAGATAGAGTAACAAAATTATTTCGGGCCCAATCCAAATAGAATAAATCCATATTTAACCTATGGCCCAAATTATTTGGCCTGCTAGTACATTTCTTACACTTAGAATTTAAAATCCAATGATATGGATTATAATTGTTACTCAAAAGAAATAAAAAGTACATAATTGACAAAATAACACGAGAGAGACATTTGGGATGGGGATGCACCAATAGGCCTCAAGAGAAATAGTGTTATGGTTCAAATGCCATAGTTAAATTTCCAACATGTAACTAAATTTATTATCTTGATCTTAATTTCTTTCTCTTTTTGCATAGAGACAAGGTTGGAGACTTATTTAGCAAAGAGAGGTTATTTTTGGAAAGCAAATGAATTAAGATTTAACCAAAATGGCATCTAATAAGGTGGTATCTCACTTTCTCTTAACTGAATTAATGTAGAACATAAAAGAAATATTAATTTGATACACCATAAGATTTCTAGAAGATATTTTGATAAAAATAACAAGTCAATTGTTTAATCTAAACTCCTGACTTTCTTTTGAAATACAGAATGTGGTAGTCAAAAAGTTAATGACGCAAAAATAGTTACTAATTAATAAACAATAAATGTGTTAATTATTTAAAATGTATTTAGTTATACCTTTTACAACTAAGTCAGGTTTCTCCAATATCTCACAATATGAATGAAATATGTACTGACAGTACTTGACAATTAATAGATTTTGATGAAGGATCGTGTTATAGTTTATAATAATATTCCCTCAACCCTGGGTCTCATTATATTGTATGTAGATTAAACAACAAAGGATGAGGTCCCATTTTAAAGGATGATCGCGGCCATAAAATATATGCACATTCATGACCTTCTTATTTTCTTTTTTAAGTAGTAATTTTTGTATGACTATGCAAGTTAGCATAACTTTATTGTGTGCTACTGGAAGTAATATATTCTACCAATGAAGAAAAGAGTTCAAATGTCTTCATTTTTTGTGCCTTCGCCATGCTTGTTTTTAAAAAAAATATATATATATAAAAATTTTAAAACTTATATGTCAAAATAAAACCGTTAGATGTGATTTATATTTGTTTTCTCTACATGCACGTAACAAATTTATCACTTTTCACTTTTGTTTTTATATGAATCAATAAGTTGAAAAAACGTTGATAATTAATCCATATCGATAAGGGTCTTACCCATGACATAACAGATGCTATTTCCGTGGTCTTACCCATGATATTGTCATTTTTTTTATTCTCGTCTATAAAACAAATTCTTGCAGTGGTAGTGTTGTGTCAACTGGTATTCTTTATGAGCATTTATCATCTGAGGTGGTACGATCACTTGTGAGATGCGTTATAACATCTTGTAGAACTTGATTGTACTGGGTTTTGTGGAAACTTTTGTTTTTTTTTTTTTTTTTTTCGAATGATTAGGTAAAAGAAATTAAGTTTATAGCATCATATATATAATATTTTGTAAGTACTAATTTTGACTAATATGTGTTTGATTTTCAAGAACTAAGGCAAAGGTCAAAGCTAAAGAGAGCATCAAAGTAGCTTTGGAGTTTGTTAAGCAAGTTTGCATTAGAGTGATTAATTTGTTTAATTATTCGTAGATATATTGATTTATATGACTCATTTCGGGCCTACTAAACATTGATATTTCATTCTAATAACCATATCCAATTACCATTTCAACAATGTTTAAATTCTAGCACATCAAATATCATAAGACACTTTCTTACATTTTGAATTCTTTCACGAGTAGAACTAGGGTGTTCCTAGGAGCACCAAGCTTCTTTGTATTCTTAACTCTAAAATTTATCGGATTAATTTCGAACGATGAATCCAAACTGTTGAAATCATTCTACCTTACGAGTGATGTGTCTACATGTGAAAATTTTAAAGTTTCAAATTAATTTAGTATAAAGTAAGTTGTCAAAATTAAAATGTTTCTAAATTAATTTTAATGTATTCATTTTTTAGAAGACTTTTGACCAATTGAATTTAAACTAAATTAATCTGAAACTTTAAAATTTTCACATGTAGCCGCATCACTCGTAAGGTAGAATGATTTCAACAGTTTAGATTCGACGTTCGAAGTTAGTCCGATAGATTTTAGAGTTAAGAGTACAAAGATGCTTGATACTCCTAAGAGCACCCAAATTCTACTCTTCTTTCACATATACAACTCAACAAGAAACCAAAATATCAATAAATTGGTCCTCGGAACTTTTCTACTAAATTGGTCCACCAGTTGAGAATCGGGTGTTAATCATGTGCTACAACATTGCAAATTGATGACAAATGATGGCATCGGCGTTCATGTGCATATCACAAGTCATAAATAATTTTTGTGCCTATTTGAGATTTGTGCCAGGTTAAAAAGGACGGTGCCCTACCGCACTGGATCTAAGCTCTCTCAGTGTCCATGTCAGAGTACTCATCTAACATGGAGTGATTTTTGAACAAATCTAAGATGGTTAACATTCGCGTCCATAAGCAATTATGATTCCATCCATTCTGGAGCAATGTAAACTCCAGGACCAATTTGGTACAATTCCGAAAATTCCAAGTTCTAAATTGGGAGCTTCACGCCTTCTAACAACCAATTGCAAAATGTGAAGTGCGTTAAATTAGCTCTAAAACTGGAAAAAAAAGCAAAGGAAAGTACTTGACAAAGTCACGCCCCGTCAAGAGAGTTCAACTATCGAGTGTCGAGAAAACAGCCTTGTAAGTATGGAGAGAGAAATACAATAACCAAGATGCCATTATACATAACTTTTGCCTCATCTCAAAATGCAACAGAAGCTTCATGGTAGAATAATATCAATCTTCATGTTATTGAAAAGAGTTCTATGAACTACAAATGGTACAAGATTCGTGCATTTGTCTAAATTTACTCCCAAGACCTCTTCCCAAACTAGTCTAAGTTAATTTCACGTTGTAGCTCCTCAAATGAACCATATCAACTCCTGGAGAGCAAATGTTATCTAAAGGTTCTGACAAAGAATCATCTTACGAAGCGCTTGGAGGAGCACCTCCTTGTGGGGCGGGTGGTGCAGCAGAACCTGGTGGCGGTGCTGGCTGATACATAACAGGATTCATGGCAGGAATAGGGGCCCCACCAGGCCCAGATACAGGAGGTGGCAACATAGGAGGCCGAGGGAGGCTAGTCATTTGCATTGGCATGGATGTGCCACCCATTGGCATAGCTCCTGGGGGCATAGTTGGAATTCCACCAGGATAGCCTGCTTCATTGGACAAAATCTTGCAGTTATTTATTAGTAATAAATTTATAAAATTAATATGATAGATACCCTACATGACAAAGTGATCTGACTTCATCATCAAAAAAAATTCTCTAATTGCAATATCCAGAAGTACAAAATAGTATTTACATTCTACACTTCACCACAATTTGTACTAAAAATAGTACAAAATAGCATTTTTTGGGGCGATCCAGGTCCTGTAAAAATCTATATCATTCTAACATGAATCAAACCTAATGATACCTTCGAGCATAGGCCGTAGAGACGAACCTGAATAGAAGACCCAAAAAGTGCCAGAACAAAACAAAATAGTGGACCATGCAAATATGATTCTAATGCATGTTCTTTTAATTATTGACCTTTGGTTAAGAAGAAATTTGCAAAAACAAACATGATATTTCGCATTTCACAATATACTTTACATAAGAAAAAAATTGCATATTACCTAGAGCACCGGACGTGGGGGTTGGCAAGACAGGAGGTCTCATGCCTGGAATCATTGGCATAGGCATCATAGGCAAACGGGGCCTGGGAATACCTCCTGGTAGAGATAGAAGGTGCTGATTGAATTGTGCACCAACCTGCTCATGCAATCAAGAAGTCATATTGGTTATAAATAAAATACGCAAAAATTTAATCGGACTCAAATAAATTCGGATCAAATCTAATTTAATCTTTGACCAACTGATAAATCAGTAATCAGCCAAGGTAAACTTACAAAAAAAGGTTGGTTCTTTAGAAATACTTGATACTGTTCTTAGTTGTTTTTGCAACAACAATGATTAGTTGAAATGTTGTGTTAGAATTCTTGTAACCTGGAAAGCAGCTGATTGACCTAGATGCTCTTTGATCCTCTGATCAATTAGGCTTTGCGTCTGCTGCTCCTCAAATTGTTGGTAGTAGCTCCTTACATTTGCCTATTACGCACAAACATATACTATGTGTGTGTGATTGAGAGAGAGGGAGAGAGCAAAGTGTGCATGTATGTGAGAGAGAGATATGCAGATAATAAAAGCATTGATCGGCTGTGTCTCGACTGTAGAATCAACATGGTACCACAATGCATTGATTGAGGCTATGGTACTATGCATAGCATAGATTGGTCCGTACTACAAATCAATATTTTTGTTTTTAAAGTCCAAATAGTCGATCTAAACCGTTCAACGTGATCTCCATATGAAAATGTACTTGCAGACTAAACTTTACATTTTTTAGAATATTTTTACTATTTTTTTAGATAGGTAGAAAATCACTACTTCTTAATGGTCTAGAATTTTTAGATCAAGTGATTTTCTACCTATCTAAAAAATAGTAAAAAGTTTCTAAAAAATGTAAATTTTAGTCAGCAAGTACATTTTCATATGGAGATCACGTTGAACGGTTCAGATCGATTGTTTGGAGTTTGAAAATGCAGATATTGATCCATAGTACAGACCATAGCCTCACTCAATAAAAACAACAATGCATAGAACCAGTTTATTACCAGGAGTGTTTACTGATACGAGCTGGCCAGTACAGGTATGAACATCTCGGTTATTGGCAATTTGAACAATGCATGGAACCAGTTTATTACCAGGCCGAACTAGTTACAATGCAAATCAGTTGACATGTAAAAATAATGGGTTACGTGACTAAAATATTTCTCTGATAGAAAAGGGTACCTTGTGCTTGTACCCAGCATTATGTTGCTTTCTGACAGAGGGCTGCAACAAATCAAATTATAAATTAGTCAATTATAATTCTAACAATGAGTTAATAACGAGAGATTGGACAGTAAAAAAGGCCTCTGGCACAACTCGTTTGCAATGTATAACATTATACGCTTCATACAAAGGGGATCAGTAAAAAAGGCCTCTACCACTTGAATTAAAGGATGCCAATAGGTCTTAGATTCAGCAACAAATGTAGTTCAAATACATAGTAATCAATTCTCTTTGATGCATTCTTGCTCCGTGTAAAACACATACTGGCGTTTTGATTTTGAATGAATAAGAAATTATAAGTAACCTTCTTACAGGTTTAAACTCAAAGATTTCAAGAACAGTTCCAAGAAAAGAAAGTACCAGAGGGGGAATACCAAACGACTAGAAAATAGTTCCATTAATCAACAAAACCTAAGAAGAAGAAAAGTATGAAAAGAAACACACCGAATCGTGAGTGAGATAAGTGTCGCAGTAGTCGCAATAGTACCTGCCAAGCAACAAAATCAGCTAAAATAAAAGCATCGAATAAGAAAGAAGCTATTCAAACTTGAAATTCATACCGAGGCATGATGGTAAAGGGAAAGAATGGAGATCTCCAATTTCGAAATACGGAGAGGCAGTGGTGGAAGGAACTCTCAGCAGAGAAAGGTAATGGTAATCTCTTGTCGTAACTAGGCTGCTTCTTCCCCGACTGTGAGACTAACTTGGGGAAGGTGGGCTGTTTCTAGGCGACCCAATTGTGATTAGATTTGGACCGGCCCAATTATTTTTCGGGGTTTAAGATTAAGGCCCCTTTGATGTGGAGAAGACCGAAATTTTATTTTTGTGACACTCAGAAAAATCAGATTAAAATAAATGACATCCGGATCTAAGATTTTCTAAAAATGACACTCCCGCACAAGAATTTAGCGCACCAACCAATCCAGGTTCGCATAAGAGTTTGGCGCACCACTTGATGCGTGAGTTCATGTGGCAGACCGGGTTCACCGGAGCATTTGGCGCACCAAGCTCTGGTTCGCACAACCCTTTGACGCACCAATATTAATTTCGCTGTATGTTTCAATTGGGCCGACAAGCATTTGGCGCAAGTGTAAGGACCATTCGATTGCATCAAGATCCATGCTAAGTACATTAAAATCCGTGCAAGTATGTTTCAATTTTCATGCACCAAATATTGGTCAATTGGGCCGACAAGCATTTGGTGCAAGTGTAAGGACCATTCGATTGCATCAAGATCCGTGCTAAGTACATTAAAATTTGTGGAAGTGTGTTTCAATTTTCGTGTGCCAAATATTGGTGCGGCAAATCCGTGCAAGTATATTGGTGCGCCATATAGTTCCGCGCACCCGGTCCGCCACGTCAATTCGCGCACAAACAGGTACGCCAATCCACCTTGCAAACCTAAATTAGTTGGTGCGCGAAATGAATTTGCGGGAGTAATATTTTTTGAGATTTTTGAGCTAGGGTGTCATTTGTTTAATTCTAATTTATCAGGGACAGGGTGTCAAAAAAAAATTTCGGTGGAGAAGAAGTGGAGTAAATATTTAAATAAAACAAAACAAGTAAAATGAAGAAAGAGAATATTTAATACGGAAAAAATTACTTAAATTTTTGAGATAGATTAATTTACTATGTGCTCACTGTTTTTGTATATTGTATTTAATTGAGGCTGTATTAAGGATGTCAAATAATTATCATTTAGAGATCAAATAATTACATAATTGTATTTATAGGTCAAATATTTACACTTCAAAAACATCAAACAATAATATAAAACTGATCTCAATTCTTCCTGTACCCTCTCTCGTGCAGAGTTAATTGTTCATTCATCTTTGCATGGTTACAGATCGAAAGATGTACATTTTGAAAGAAATAGAACCATACACCAATTTTTTCAGATAACTTTAATAATATATTCTTTATTAAATGTCAGATAAATAAGGAAATTCATCTGTAGCAGCTCTTAGTTTTTTTGTTTAATTTTTTTTTTTTTGAGTAAAATTGGAGGTCGAGCCATCCAACTATTTAATACATTTGTTATTATAACAAAGGATTCCCCCATCTAGGTTTCGAACCCATGACCTCTCACATAGAGACCATGTGCCTTAGCCACTATACCAAAGGCTAGTTCTCTCTTTGTTTAATTTTGAGTTCATTAAATCAATCAGATACTAAAACTGATACTTATTCATCTAATATTATCATTTATCAACAACTCGGCATAACACAATTAGAGTGAGTCTACGAGACTATGTATAGGCGGATATTGGTCTGTACTGCAAATCAATATCTTAATTTTTAAAGTTCAAATAATCAATCTGAACCGTTCAACATGGTTTGCATATGAAAATATATTTGCAGACTAAATTTTACATTTTATATATTTTTTTACTACTTTTCTAGATAAGTAGAAAATCAATACTTTTGAATGGTTTAGAAGTTTCAAATCCTATTATCTAAATAAAATAGTAAAAAGTCCTAAAATGTAAAATTTAGTCAGATATATTTTCATATGCAAACTATGTTGAACGGTTTAGATTGACTATTTGGACTTTAAAAATTAAGAAATTAATATATAGTATGGACCAATCAGGGTTATGCATAAGAAATTAAGAAATTAATCCTATTATCTAAATAAACTGCTATATTTTTTTTTTCTAAAAGAGGTAAAACTAATAATATGCTGTGATAATATATGCAAGTTGTACGCTTTACCTTGTTGCATGTATATGTTGTGGCATGTGGAATTTGAATCTAAGATCTCTCACAAGTCACAACTACAAATAGCAACTTTAACCACTAGGCTACAAGCAAACATTTGATATTTTATGAGGACTAAAGAAGAAGAAAAATCAATTAAATTTTAATATACATAATTAAAATATTTAGAATTAAGTCACCTCTTGGAGTACACTAAAATCCGCCCTAGCGCAGGTCTAAAAGAATTGGTAGTGATGAACTCTTTTGTTAATATTTTTTCCCAATTGTTCGTTTCAAATCCATAAATAAATGTAGTCAACTGAAAAAGAAATAGGTAAACAAAATGCAGAAGCGAGACCAACTCTTGTTCATAAGGGTGTGTTCGGCTGTCAAGTGGGAACGGGAATGAGTTTGGGTTCGGGTCCAATTTGAATGGCCGAGAAACTGTTCTCGTGGGAAAAAAAAAATTCACTCTGAGTGAATTTTTTTTTTCCAAAAAAACAGTGGGAGCCGAACATGCCTTAATTGTTGTCTCAGATTTGAGTACAAAATGCTTTTAGTAGGGTTCAACAAAGGAACTGGTTGTTCCTTTTGCTTTCACTTAATTTTGTGCTAATTAACATGTATGTGTGGTTTGCTACTGAATGAATTAGATTGCAATTGGTGGTGAATTTTCAATGATGTAAACTAAAAACAATCTACAATAATGTTTTGTTTCTTTGTGTCACCTTTTGTGGATGATTTAGGAATTGGATGGGGAGTGGGGACCTCAATTGGTCACAGGGCAGTTGATGCCGTAACGGGTCCACGTGTCATTCGGCATAAACATGTTTCCTCTGAGCATGCAACTCCTACCGCTGTCTCGCTCAATGCTTCTGCGGGTCCTGATGCTTGCAATGTTCATTCCAAGGCTTTCATTGATGTAAATTTTTTTTCCCCAACCCCTCTTCCTCTCTAAGCCAGTTAGGATTGTCTGAGTTAATGCACCGTTTGAGTTTCAATTCGGACCAGAATCAGCCGAGCCAATCCAGCCCAAACCTGTAATACATAGGGTCCCTTTAAGATTTGTGTTAGTATATAACGAACGGACTGAATTTAAACTAAAAAAAGTGAGGTACCTTGGGTGTGCTCCAGAAGATATACAAGAGGTGAGGAGAGAGGAGTGATCAGTTTCTGTTTACTTGTTCCAGAATATTAAATTATGAGAGGGAGAGAGGAAGGGAGAGGAGGTGAGTTCTATATACAAACCAGTTAAATTTTGTAACCTCCAAATTGGAGTTTAAAGGAGGTAAACTCCTCTCCTTCCTTCTCCTCCTCCTCTCATCAAGTTTCTGGACATTCTTTAACCCCTTACAAGTGTTCTATCAAAATTACCCATAGCTGATGTAAAAAAGTGTACAATACTGTTGACAGCTCAAGAGGGAAACTGAGGATAAGTCTCTCTTATCTTATCTGATGTAAAAAAGTGTACAATACTTCCCTTATCTGATTTTGGCCCTCGTGTCGTATCGAATAGGTTTCTCTTGAGGAATTTGTTATACTTCGTTACTCATTTTTCACTTTTTTCTTTTACCAAAAGTATGAAATAAAATTTTAAAAAATTTGGTGTGCCATTTGTAAGGTGATACTAACTACATAATTTTAATGGAACAGTGCCTCAATGCTAATTTGAGTGCCATCAGCAAGTGCCAATTCTACATCGACATGCTTACCGAGTGCCGCCGCAGTCCTTCTGATAGACTCCAGTCTTAATTTAGTCCTCGCCTTCTTTATTATACAACATCAATTGAAGCAACTTCAGTGCATGTTTTTATTTACTACTAGATTGAGTTTCATATTATAATAGAAGAAGAAAAATGCATAGGGACATATAAATTGTAGCTTGGAAACAGTTTTCAATATCCGACTTCAATAGAATATTCTAAAATTTTCTATTTTATGTCTTGAATGATGTTGTGAATATGTTTTTCTATTGCCAACCCAACAGTTTGCTTAAATTCACAAATTGTTGTTTAGCTTAATTGATCAGGTTTTACAATAGTGGAAGAGTTGATTGCTAGATCAATTTACATTTTACAGCAATGTTGTTGGGCCTCTTGAGAACTGTCTATGCTCATGAACTAGTTAAAATTGACATGATTGGCTTTATGGAAATGAATCCAATCAGATCATCTTGTGACTACGACTGGGATTCATTTCTAGTCTATCCCAACTTGTTAGGGACTAAAGACTTGGTTGGTTGTATGGTGATATAATAAGGGACTGATCTAAGACTTGTTTGTGTTATCTTGAACCACATATCAGCTTGGGAAAAAAAAATGTATCACAAACCAAACAATTGCAAGTGCATGTGCCACATTGTACTGGGAATTGTGCAAGGCATCTATAATTCAAGGTTCTCTTTTGCATTTGTAACATGTGAATCCCATATATAATTCAATCAGCAGCAATACATAAATGCCGTCTTGTAAACAAAAGATCAACCAGTGTTAGAAAGAAGCAGCTTGTGTGCTCTCAGAATAAACTCAAAAAAGTATTCAGGCTCTATCAGGGAAGAAGCAACTTTAACTACATTCCAACTGAGCTTGGTTCGTCTCCAATGGTATCAAATTCACTGGAAGAGCCCAAAGAAAAGCCAAACCTTCTATTATAGACAGAACATTCTACCTCAACTATGACTCGTAATTTTCGAGTTGAAATCATAGTCTGACAACTATTCTATCAGGAGCAATGTGCATTCTCAGATATAAAACTTGATGGTGCCAATATGCCAGTGATTGCCAAAATGACTTTAGTGCTAATGGACAGCAAATCCCTTTGAATTTAAGGGTATAATTAGGGGTGTTCACTGGGTCAGCTCGGTTAAAACCGAAAAACCAAAATTTTATTCAGTTTTCAATAATATAACCGAACCAACCGAATGAAACTTTCAACCGAATTAAAATAACCAAAGAAAATTTCAGTTTGTTTGGTTGAACCGAAATAAAAGGAGATTAAATTTTAAAAGCTCAAAACTCAATACATTTACAAATACATTTAATAATCATAGAAATAAATATGAATTATATATATATCAGTTGTTGGCATTACACACATTGTTTAATTCCATATGAATATGTAGATGTTCTAAAATGGAAGCGAACCATCAATCGCACTAAAGCATGGATTTCACCATATAGAGTTCATTCGGTTCGGTCTTTCGATTTTGAAAAATCTAAACCGAAGTAATTCAAAAATTCAACCAAACCGATCCCATTTAAACCAAAAAAACGAACCATTTAATCCAAACTTTTTCGGTTGAAAACCAGATAAACCGAACCCAATGAACACTCCTAGGTCAATTGTTGAATATCAGAGATCACTGGGATAAAGTATTATATCTCTGTATAACAGCGATCCAAAAATTATGAATATGCTGGAAAGTCTACAAATAGTTTCCTGAAAGGAACTGAATGAGTGAAGGAGAACAAAAAATATGCTTAGTCTGATTCTGAGACAATTTATTTCAAGTGCCAGTAATTTGAAATAGAGGTACATAGAGCAGGTGCGAAGTACACAAAAAGGAAATTAAAAGAGAAGAAACAGAAGTTATAACACACGACTGAGAGATCAGGAGTCGAAGGAAGAAGAAGAGGAGGACTGAGCCTGAGCCTCATCAGGCGTAAGAGTTGACATGTGATCGACAGCATGGACAGTGGATTGGAGCTCATCCCAGATGGCCTTATACACCATCCTCTGCCTCTTCACTGGTGATTGCCCCTCAAATGCTTTCGCTATCACCACTATGCTGACATGTCGGCCATCACCGTAGGCATCTTGTACGACCACACTGTCTGCTTCCAACTCGGCCTTTATCTACCAAATCAGACATACTAATGCTGGTAAATACTGCAAACAGATTTCACATTATTCAGGCAGATTTGGATATGTTTTTTTTTTTGTTTCAGGTTTTGCGACTTTACCGAAGCTTGCTTAAAACTGCTTGTTAGGGTGGTGTTTCTTTGTAACCTAATACTTCAAAAATATCTTTCAAAACTTCGTTAAAACAACAAGCATTCACATCAACATTGAGTCACTAATACTTCTTCTTTAGCTATATACCTGTTTATAAAAATTGCTCCACTCTTTTCCAATAACCAATCTAAAACTCTAAAACAAACAATTGCCTCAAATCACTTGTCCTAAATCATTACACTATCTCAAACAGGAAGTATAAAAAGCTTAAAAATTCAGGGGGTCCAAAATCAAATCGGATATTGATCCTATTATTAGCAACATAGTAGTAAAGACATAGATGACAGAAATTGTGAATCAGAAATTAAACAAAGCGGGAGCAGCAGACCTTGTTTTGCATGGAAAGAATGAGAGGAGAGTCGATGGAGCCGGGGTCAGAGACATGAGCAGCACGCACACTGCTGCACCACCGCCTCCTCTGCCCCTCCCAGGCCAACTTATTTACAGTGATGGGGGAAGAAGAAACTTTGAAACCAGAGTTAAAGACGGAGGAGAGAGAAGACGAAGAAGCAAAAATTGGAGAGTACCGTGCGAGTGAGCGAGAGTGAGAAAAAGGGCGGCGGAAGGTGAAGGCGGCAGCTGCCAGAGCCGAGGAGGGAGAGTACCTCATTACCAGACGCATTCTGATTCTCTCTCCCTCTTTTCTATGGTTGTGCCTTGTGACAGTAAAATTCTGAAATGGAAAATCGTGAAATCGTACTTGGATTTGTGATTTTGTCGATATATAAAATGGTTACTTAGTTAGGTCGTAAATAGATGTCATACTATTGGTAATATTGAGATTTTTAAGGGTGAAACATGAAATTCTTCCTTATATTATTTAATTATTATCGACGATTCGGATCACTCTGACCGAATATTTATTCAACTGCTGAAGCTCTCTGGAGTCTGGACATCGATACTGACCGTCCGATCGAAAATGAACGGTCTATAACTTCTTCGATTCTGAAGAAGAGGATAGCTTAACCCGCTCTCGCACGCCCCTCCACGGGCCTGCTGCTAAAGCTGTTTCGTTGATTTTGTTGATGCTGTTTCTTAAACAATTTAGTTTCCTTTTCCACTGACATTTGATGATATAGTGAACGATAATCTAACCACTGCAAATTTAATTATAGCTAAAAAGTGGCTGAATTACATGTCAATCACCTGGAGAACTTGTGTTTATGTTTTAACTTTTTAACTGAAAAGATCACCGAAATGATACAAAGGCTACTAGCGTTAACTACTGCTAAGCTATCATTACTCTCGGTAAGACAAAATGAGAAAAATAGTAACAAAACTGAACAGGAACAACACATCTACAAAGCATGAAATGAAGCCAAACAAAGAGATGAAGAGTATTTCAGAACCCTCGAGAAATTATTTCCTTGAAATTTTATTTTGTTAGGTCCTCACACAATCTATCAAGTTCATAATTCACAAATTGAAGGTACCCCAAAAAGAGGCATGCTATTTTGTTACTTCTGAGAAGTCGGCATGGCAAGAGATACTCCCCTACTTGGGGAATCCTTCCATTGTTGTGTTATCGTCTTTATCTGTGTGAAGAACTGTACACCTGCCTTACCTGTATGACATTTCTAAGTGGTTAGTTGTTAGTTTTGGGCAAGGGTGGATTTTAATGCAAACCAAAGGGTGCTTAGCCACCCTGAGGCTTTTAATATTTTTTTTTTAGGTTTTTATATAGTTTAGCCCCTTCATAAAATATCAGATGTACACTTGTAGCCTATTGGCTAAAACTCCACATTGTGGTTGTGGAGACTTGGTTTCCAATCTCACTTACCACATATTAAATTTTTTTTTTTTGTATGTTACGTTTCAACCCCCCCTCCCTCCCTCTCTCCACCCGGTCTGAATTTCCTAGTTCCATCCCTGGTTTTGGGTCACTTGGAATCCCTTTAATGTTTGTGCCAAGTGATCAAGATGCAAATCTCAGATAATTTCTAGTAATTAGCGCTCAAATATTATTATGGGGTTGCGTTTGAGGTCTTTTCAGGTCAGACCATGTACTTGGTTTCTGTGCCATGTCGGCTTGAGTTACTTGGGTTTAGCAAAGACCTTGAGTTACTTGTGCATAAGTAGGCACTTGGGATAATGATCTTCACTTTTAAAAAAAAAAGGCTGGCCCTTTTCAGTTTCATCATTTGGGTCAGGTTGTCTTTTGTCAATTCTATGCCAAACAGATCTTAAATTGAGTTCTCTTCTAATTTTCCTGATGTAGTACCAGCAGCAATTCTTTGCTGGTATGTGGGGATATAGCACAGTGGTACATGGCAGCATTATTTTCATGATGTCTAGATAAGTAAGAGTTAGAGAATTCATACCATAAAAATTTAGATCTCCTGCAAATGAAGCCTTGGATCCGGTAAAGGAGAAGAATGGTAGTGGCACAGGAATAGGTACATTAATCCCAACCTTCAAGAGAGCACAGGAAGCAAGATAAAAAATAATAATAATAATAATAATAACAACGAGAAAAACAAAAACAATACAAGTTATAATAACAACAGAAACAATGAAGACCACGATAAAATGGGTATGTGTGTATATATATATATATATAAATATATATAAGGAAGGTATATTGTACCAAAATGGTATATTATGTCTGAAGAAGTTACTAGTTATTTTAATTAGATTGCTAGCAGTAACACTAGGATAATAACATTCATACCTGACCAGCTTCGATGTCAGTGTGAAATTTCCGTGCATAAACACCTGATGTGGTGAAAATGGAGGCACCATTTCCATACCTGAGTAAGAAATGACAATTCATTTTTCAAATAAAGGAATTTAAAGGGATTACAAATCACATTCTAATTAAACTGAGGATAAAGACATTACTTGTTCCGGTTCACTATGTCGATTGCCTCTTCTAAGGTTTCAGCCTATTATCATGTGACAGTATTAACGACTAATATGAAACATAAAGAAAAAATATAAAACTTTCTGACCAGAAAATTTAAATTCTTCAGTACCTTCATGAGAAGAAGAACTGGGCCAAAAATTTCCTCCTGCTCGATATTCATTAAATTGCAGTCAAATGTGAGTAAGCTTATTTTGTTCATTAAACAAATGAATTATAATAATAATTTTCTTTTGCTTATTTTGTTCATTAAACAAATGTGAGTAAGCTTATTTTCCTCCTGCTCGATATTCAATTGATTATGAGAAGGAACAGTGTAAAGCGAAGGAGAAGATACAATAGTATATTACATTGTAACACTCCATGTCACTTGAGACATCAGCCAAGATGGTGGGCCCTACAAAATTTCCATTTTCATACTTCGGGACCTGCAAATACAAACGAGATCATGTGTAAAAAAAAGAAAAATTCGGAGACTAAATCTATTTTGATTTACAACTTTTCAGCTATTTTGATCTTAAAGCCTTTTGGTATAGTGGCCATTTTCATCTCATAGCTTTGCAGGTTTCCAGGACCTTCAAGGTTTCAGTTGGTACAGTCAATTAGTGTGAGTAGCAGTTGTTATTGTAAAATTGAGGGAAACTTAAGTTAGTATAGAAGTTACCACAACGTCTCTTCCATCAAGTACGACCCGGGCCCCACTGTCAATGCCACTTTGGATCAACCTACAAATGCGATCCTTTGCCTACTCATAGCACATATTTAAACAAGAAAAAAAGGCAAACAATGGTTATGAAAAGATTTATCCAATACTAGCCTAGGGTTCACACACAATGCTACGAGTAACAGACTTAAATAAGGACCCCCACTGAAATGAATGATTCATTCTATAATACACACTTTTACAAATTTCAACAGTTGGTAGATTTTTATAAATCTAAGTGTTGTACCTGCTTAGTGATAACAGGACCAAGGTCAGTTTCAGGTTCTATTCCTGCACTAATTTTCAGCTTTCTGGCGCGCTTTACCAACTCATCTTCCCTGGACATAGCAACCATGTGCAAATTATAACAATATAAATATATTTTGCATAACAAATGATTTTATCTAGAAAATCAGCCAAAAATTCTCTTTATTGATTGATCCTTGAGGTATGTATAGACCTTACATCATTCATTATAATTCCTACATTTACTCTATATTCCTATTTCACAAATAGGTCCCTAAACTTATAACAAATACCAACACTCCCTCTCAAGATGAGACTATGGACGAAAGATATCCATTAGGCCCATCTTGTCACAAAACCTCGACAAATCTAACAAACTAAGCTCTTTAGTGAGACAGTCAGCTACTTGCTCACTAGTAGCTACATATCCCAACTCAAGTAGTCCGTTGTCCAATTTCTCCTTGATGAAGAACCTGTCGATCTTCACGTTCTTAGTCCAATCATGCTGCACAGGGTTATTGGCAATGCTAATGGCCGACTTGCTGTCGCACCACAGTTTCATTTTGCCCCCTTAGTCCATCTTGAGCTCCACCAGCAAAGCTCTCAACCACACCAATTCCGCTACACCCAATGCCATGGCCCCGTACTCGCCTCGGCCATGGACCTAGCAACCACCGGCTGCTTCTTACTCTTCCAGGAAACCAAATTTCCTCCCACAAACATGCAATATCCAGACGTGGATTTTCTATCATCGGCGCAACTAGCCCAGTCTGAATCACAGTAGCCCTCAATCTTCAAATGCCCGTTCTTCCGAAAGATCAACCTCTTCCTTGGTGCACTCTTCAGGTACCTCAAGATCTGGTACACGACATCCAAGTGACCCTTCCTAGGACTATGCATGTAGCAACTCACCACACTCACTGCAAAAGAGATGTCGACGCGAGTGTGACTCAAGTAGATCAAGCGACCCACTAACCTCTGGTACCTCTCCTTGTCAACTGGCTCTCCCGCCTCGGCACTCAGCTTTTCCTTCTGATCAATGGGAGCAACCGCAAACCTGCACCCTAGTATACCTGTCTCTGTAAGCAAATCTAGCACATACTTCCTTTGAGATAGAACTATCCCCTCTGCACCACGAGCTATCTCAATCCCAAGAAAGTATCTAAGCTGCCCCAAATTCTTCACCTCAAACTCTTTACCCAATCTCTTCTTTAGCCGAGCAATCTCACCCTCATCGTCATCGGTGATAATCATGTTGTCCACATACACCGCCAACATCGTAATGTGAATTCCATGTCGCCTAAAGAACACTGTATTGTCCGCATTGGTCTGCTGATACCCCATGCCTACCATAGCCCTCCTAAACCTGTCAAACCAGGCTCGAAGGGATTGTTTCAGCCCATAAAGAGATTTCATGAGTCTACACACCTTACCCTCCGTCAGTTTTGTACCAAAACCTGGTGGTATCTCCATATACACCTCTTCCAACAAATCACCATGAAGGAAGGCATTATTTACATTGAGCTAGTGCAACTTCCAACCCCCATTCACTGTCAAGGAAACAAGTGTTCGCACTTTACTCATCTTCGCCACGGGTGCAAAGGTCTCATCATAGTCGATGCCATAAGTCTGACTGTACCCCTTCGCCACCAATCGGGCCTTGTAGCGCTCAACCCGACCCTCTGGGTTTTGCTTCACAGTAAAGACCCACTTGCACCCAACCGCCTTCTTGCCTAGTGGTAGTGACATAATCTTCCAAGTTTTGTTCTTATCAAGAGCCTCAAGTTCCTCTAGCATGGCAGCTTTCCACTTTGGATCTTCCTTAGCAACCTGCCAATACTTAGGAATAGACACAATGTCCAAAGATGCAATGAATTCTCCATGTGCAGGTGATATGTGAGAATAAGAGACAAACTGGGCAATATCACGCGGAAAACCATATCGATCAGGGGGAACTCCCGCATTGCTGCGAGCGGTCCTCCTTATCGATAGAGGTGTGGGAGGAGTAGAGAGAGAAATCATATCACCTGTGTATTCTGAGTCTGTGGTGGATGTAGGTGTCTCAGGAGTCGGGGTAGGCAGGGACAAGGGACTTGGCACAATCGGTGACACTGTAGACACTGTAGGCACAGTCCCCTCATTCAGCTTCCTTCTCCTCATGTATACTCTCAGCTCCCCCTGAGCCTGAGTTCCACCAGTCTCGAGACCATTCCCCTCCTGTTCCTCAGTCTCGGGACCATTCCTCTCATGTTCCTTTTCCAGCACAACGGCCGACTCCTCCACAAACGAAGAAGGGACATCCTCCACACTCACCATCGGACAAAGGACATTCCCCACACTCACCATCGGACAAGAGATCCTCAGTGAAGGGACATCCCCCACACTCACCATCTTATCACTACCACTGCTACTCTCCCCCTCTCGCCTCGTACCTCTTGTATCGAGCGAGTCTCCAAAGGGTGATGTAACCTGGGAGGAGTAGTATGGCTCATGCTCTCGAAATGTGACATCCATACTAACGAACAACCTCCTCTCCACAGGGCTCCAACACACATAGCCCTTTTGGGTGGCCGAGTATCCCACAAAGATACATTTGACCGCCCTCGGATCCAATTTTCCCATATTTGGTCGATAGTCCTACACAAAGCACACACAACCAAATATCTTCAAAGGAAGAATATCACCATTCTCCCCTTTCAATACCTCAAATGGAGATTTCCACTCTAGCACCCGTGAGGGCATCCTATTGATCAATCTCGCAGGCTGTCAGGACCGCTTGTCCCCACAAGTACTTTGGTACATTCATCGAAATCAGCATACTCCTTGCTACCTCAAGGAGATGCCTGTTCTTCCTTTCTGCAACACCATTCTGCTCTGTTGTGTATGGACACGTGGTTTGATGCTGGATTCCCTGAGATGACAAGTACTCTTTGAACATTGTGTTCGTGTACTCTGTCCCATTATCAGACCTCAAAACCTTTACTACTACCCCGTATTGAGTCTGAACCCATTTGTGGAAATCTTTAAAACAAGCAAACATATCATTCTTGTTTTTCATCAAATAGATCCAAGTCACACGAGAGAAGCAATCAATGAAATACACAATATCTAAACCCATTCACCGAAGTTGTGGAGCAGGGTCCCCATACATCAAAATGTACCAAATCAAAACGGCAGGAGCTCCTACTACCAGAACTAACATATGAACTCCTGGTGTGCTTGCCAAACTCACAAGCATCACAAACAAGTCTTTCTTTATCAGCCTTTCCTACCAAAGAGGGATACAATCAACCCAAGAGACTAAAGGATTGATGGCCCATACGCCTGTGGTGAAGCAGCAACAAGTTCTCCACACTACTCCCAACTCCTCTAGATCTCTCTACTACGGATGAAAGGGCCGAGTCCAACCCCTCTCTATCCAGGTACCATAAGCCGCTATGCCATGTGCCAGTCCCAAGCCTCCTGCCCGTCCCCTTCTATTGAAAGATCACCTTGGAAATATCAAAGGAAACAACACATTTTAATTGGAAAATGATAGTACTTATGGATAAGAGATTCACAGGAAAAGAAGGAGCATGCAAAACATTGGACAACGTCAAAGAGTTCGTAAATCGCACAGTACCCTTACCCACCACAAGTTGGGTTGTACCATCAGCTGTCTGAATACTCTCAGAATTTGCCAGGTGAGTATAGGAAGAGAACTCCCCAGCAGTACCCATCACATGTCTAGAAGCACCAGAATCAACGATCCATGGTGATCTAGTGGTGGGTATAGAGGCAAGAGCGTGAGTGTCACCAATACCTGTGGCTGAATGAGCATAAGAAACAATGTTACCCAAAGTGGATACATCCTCTACTGCGCCTCTCTGCCTTCTCCCAGGCACCTGCGAGTAGGATCCCAGGAGCTCCTGATCCTCTGCAGAAAGGTCCTCATCTTGCTCACCCTCTTCTTCCTCTACCTCTGCTACCATCAGGTTTGCCCGGTAGCCCCCTCTTCCACTTCCTCTGCGACCACGACTGCAACCACGATATCTAGACTGACAACGTATTCCTGATTTCTTCACCTTCGGTGGCTTAGTGCAAGCCGATTTCAAGTGACCTATCTCTCCACAGTTGTAGCACTCCCGGGTCTCAACCCTAGACCTGGAGTTGTCCGAGTTGGAGAGAGCTAGGGCTGACTCCACCCCTGGAAGTCCTCCTACCCCAGTCTGTAGCCTGATCCGGGTCTCCTCCTGTATCATGGCTGACACATCAATCGGTGGAAGCTCCGCCCTCGGTATCGGTGCCGGCTTCGGCACATTCTCACTCGAGGTGAAGCTGAATGCACGCATCAAAGCTGCGATCTCATCACCACTCAGCTTCCAAAGGCCTCCTTTATGAGAATCGGATCCTTATCCCTGCTCAAATCCCCTCCTTCCATTTGATCCGACTCCGATCTACACAAATCCGAGTCAAATTCTTTCCAAGACTCGATCTTGCACTCTCAAGATCAAGCCCTCATCACCTCTCACCTTTTTCCTTTTTTTACAAACCCGATCTTGATCTTATCTCATCAAGATTCGAGCTCCAATCACTCAATCAAGAATCCGATCCACCCGATCGAGAATCCGATCCACCCGATCGAGAATCCGATCAACCCAATCTCACCCCGCTTCTTGGGTATCGTGGGGTATTGGTTGGCCCCCCCACGCCAGCCAAATCACTTCAAAACCCGAACCCTAGGTGGTGGTCGGCCCTAGAACAGAGAGAACCGACCTCGGGAGAGAAGAGAGAGAGAGAGAGAGCTCGGTACTGTAGCAGAGGCGGCACTGTAGCAACAGAGGGAAGTTACTGTAGCAGCGGCAGAAACACTGTAGCGGCGGAGCGGTTACTGTAGCGCGTCAAAAACAGTGGCGGAAGTACTGTAGCGCCTGTGCGGTTTTCGATACAACCTTAGATGGCTCTGATACCAACTAGAAAATCAGCCAAAAGTTCTCTTTATTGATTGACCCCTTGGGGTATATATAGACCTTACATCATTCATTATAATCCCTACGTTTACTCTATATTCCTATTTCACAAATAGGTCCCTAAACTTATAACAAATACCAACATATAACAAACTAGACCTGATTTTTGAACTGTTCTTACGACCGTGCTAAATGTGGATAACATTGCGTTAAGCCCTTGATTAACCCTTTTCTATATGCCAAAATTGGTATATTGTCAACACGTGTGAATTCACACATGCTTCAAGTTCTTGTGATCTAGCTACAAAGAGATCTAGTCAAGATGCTTAGTTCATCATTACCCAGATTCTAGGTTGGGTTCCATTTGCAAATAAATCAAAAGAACATTGTTTATTAATGAAAGAATATGAAAAAGTTTTTGGCTGTTATTTGAAAATACAGTAAAGGTGTAACTTGAAAGTCATCCCCACGGCCCATGCATATTATCAAGGGTGGATTCACTTTCAATAAATGGGGGCCAATTCATTTTCAAAATTTCTATGCGTATACATGATTTTCCATATATATTACGGTAAAATGCTACGGGTACTATAAAATTGACCCCGTACACAGCATGAAAATTTTATATGATTGACCCGCAATATACTTTTGACCTCCATAACTTGAAAATCTAGCTCTGCCCCTCACATAATATAATAAAGGGAAACAAAAAAAGGAACAATTAAGAAGAACGAAGAATACCATGGTTCTGATCCTCCGACAAAGACAGCAGTACTTAAAGCCATGCACCTTTGACCCGCTGCACCAAATCCAGCAGCCACAAGTGAATTCAATGTGGCATCCACATTTGCATCGGGAAGCACAACTGCGTGGTTCTTTGCACCCATGTTCGACTGCAATTATGTAAAATGTTAACCAACATATAATGAGCAACATAAATTTTGGCCCTTAAATCAAACCAAAAGGCCGTTGAAGCATAGCCGTAGCAATATATTCCTGATGTATAACAAGCTACTTTGACTTGATATTATTCTATATTGATTATGATACTCCTAGTCAATATAATTCATGAGATTCTGTGTGTTTAACTTGTCATGCCTTAGCATTCATAGTCTGGTTTCAAGAGAAGAAAAAATACTACTTACAATTTGCTGATTTAAGAATGTAAAAATTTGTTCAGCAGTTTAGTTTTACCTGAACACGCTTCCCCTTAGCTGCGGCTCTGGAGTATATATGCATCCCAGCCTAAGGAAAAAAAAAAAATTGACCAATGGATTTTGAATTACAAAAATCTCATGTTTTGCTTTGATGAAGCTCCAATATCATGTGAATGTGCAAATAAAAGATATCTCATGCATGCCATTTAAAAATGAAAAGCACCACCACAACTCGTAATAAGTTGTAAAACGATCCCCTAAACTATCCTTCCTCAATTATGTTGTAAGATCGTTATGAGCCGGTTTGAAAATATTTAAAACAAAATTTGGTAATGGGGGGACATGGAGAGTCTCATATTTTGTAGAGGTACATGTGCTATTTCTTTGTGTTGCAGAGTGCATCAGCGATGTATCAACCTTTTCAAGCATACACATCAACAAATAAAAATAAAAAATAGGTATAATGTTAATGGGAAAGGTTGAATGCTAGAGCTAAGAATACAACTTATCTACATTAAAAAACTACAGAGTAGAAGAATTAAAAAAAAAATTTAACCTACCGTATTTGAGCCAACAAAAGATATAGCCTTAATGTCCTCATCATCACATATATTATTCACAACATCCTAAAAAAAATAACAGGTAAATGAAAGTAATTAATAAACAAGATCACCAGCCATAAAATGGTGAAATAGTAGAATAAGGTATGAAGCCAGGATTATCTTAGTGATCACCAATACAGTTCTGTACCAATACATGCTTGTACTGGACAAAGAGTGTCAATAAAACAGGAAATCACAATAACCAAGAGATGAAAATACAATGTAAATTGGTGTATACTATACATAACTGAATCAAAAGAGGGCTTACATTGGTTCCATGCACAATGTTCAAGACTCCTTTTGGTAAGCCAGCTTCCATTGCCAGCTCAGCAAGAATCATAGCAGCCCCTGAAAGCAGAGACAAAATGGACATGCACGTATCAGTATTACCAGCAGGGACTTCATTGTAAAATAATTATAAAGAAAACAAAAAGAAGCATATGGCATAAGAGATGCAAAAATGAATCTTTGGTTTACCTGGATCTTTTTCTGACGGTTTTAAAACAAAAGTGTTCCCGCAAGTAACAGCAATTGGGAACATCTGAATGTATTACAAATGCAAAAGTTAATCCATAAGCATTTCCATCAGAATACAAAAAAAAAATCCTGTAAATCCTCCAAATATCCAATATGCACCGAATAGAATATATCAGTTAGTTTGTTTTTTGGAATTAAAATGGTATATAGATGTTTTCTATGTGTCTACGAGTGTGTGTCTGGGGGTGGGGGTATCAAGAAATCGCCCATATCCCCAAATACGCAAATCCAAAAAGAAAAGAAAAAAAAACTAAAAGAAGTGAGATCAATCTAAAAGATTGCATCCATACCCACAGGGGAATCATGGCAGGAAAATTGAAGGGGCATACACCGGCACATACACCAAGGGGCTCTCTAATGCTATATGTGTCAATACCATTTGCAACATTGGCCACATATTCCCCCATTTGGAGACTTGCCATGCCGCATGCATGCTCCACAACCTCTGCCAATTCAAAGTCCAAATTACCAAATTTGCTTGCAAAAGAAGATTCATAGCTCAATGAAGTCTGGAAACTTTCTTAGGCACACTACTTCAGGTGCTCAGTAGCATTACCTTGTTATGAAAAGGGCGCAATCAAAGTCCTAAATTTAACTATAATTCTTCTTTTAGTGACTATGTTATCTACATCTGCTGCAAAGTATGTTAGATAAACTTGAGTAATAAATGAAAGTCGCAAACCCAGCCCTCTGAAGACATCTCCTTGTGCATCTTTTAGTGTTTTTCCTTGTTCCGTAGTTATATTCAAAGCCAGCTTATCCTGAAACATGATTATATGAAAGAGAGTCGGACAAACATTTTATAGAGAACCAAAACATAAGAGAAATAGATTGCAATGCTTCAACCAGTACCACTTGAAACCTGTGTAATACTACTTTATGGAATGGCAATTGATGTATACCATGTTACTCCTAATGAGTTCTTGGAGCTTGAACATGATCCTTTGGCGAGTTGTAACAGGTGTGCTTCTCCATTGAGGGAAAGCTTTCTTTGCTGACTCAATTGCTGCCTTGAACTCATCTTTAGTTGTCAGTGGCACCTGGGACACTACCTCCTGTGTAGCCTACAAAAACCAATAATATAAAGTTCAATTTGCATTTGGCTGTTTTTTGCTGGTTTAAAAGCTCCATCATTGTTTCCTGTGTTACAATACAGCATTTATTCGATGATAAACTAAATGGCATGTTTTATTGGCATATTGGTGATATTGGTCATCTTCTTCACAAACTTGGCATTTCAATCAGAATAAATTATATTTGTTACACCAAAAGAAGGTGAAATCTGGAAATTTGGATTTCTTAAATATTTTTTTTTTGGGTTATGTTACATCTTCCATAGCCTTATGCTGTGTGATTTGTTGTGTATAAGTCTGGAGGTACGTCACATCTTTAGCTTAGGCAGTTCTTTGGGGCACATAGCTGGAGCTTTGTTTACACTTTACATCCCATTTAATACATGTGATATGCAATTCTACTGCTCAATACAATTGGGAGAAAGTCCAAGATAACATTTGTAGGTGACATCGGTCAAACCTCTCCTTTTAATAAGAAAATTAAACTTACAGGGTTTATGACATCAATCCAATCTTTTGCATTGGAATCCACAAAATCACCTCCAATTAGATTTGGCAGCCTTGCCTGAAAATTTGAATTGAAAGAAGCAGCATTATACCCTCAGAATTTTAATGCACTTAAGGAGCAAATTACCAATGTCAACAAAACATAGCTACCAATCCAGATTTCTTGTCGGCAAAGACAAAATTATTAACAAATGGGTGCCGCCTGAATTTACCCCAAAGCTTCGACATAAATGATACCATTCTTTCTAGTTAATTTATTAAGATAAGAAAAATGATTGCTCAAAGCCTCGCTTACAAGAGCTTTGTTGCTCTGCGGAGGGAGTTCGAATCACCATTAACAATTCGTTAATTGGGGTTCGCAAGCCATAAGCTGATAACTAAAGGACAAATTCAGAAAACTAAAGAAAAATAATTACTGGTTGGCTCGCTGGGATCTTGTCGGAGGCAGTCGAAAGGCGGGAAATCGAGGCAAAAGAAACTGGCGATCGCCATGGCTGGAAACCAGAAGCTACGAACAAGCAGGAAAATTTTGTATCACAAACAGGAGATTCGAAATGAATTTAGGATTACGAAACAGGAGAATGAGAAATTGGAGGAAGTGACAGGGATTTCTCGCTTACCTCGGTGGAGAGTAGCACGAAGCATCTTTGCGCAAGAAGAAAACAAAACAGGAAGTGAAGTGGACAAGTGTGGTACGCTCTGATCAGATATATATTTCTTTTTTCTTTCTGATGCGGCTCTGAGTTGGCGCAAAACAACAAAAGAACAGAATTTAGATCCTGAAGTAAACCAAATTTTGAGTTTAGATTCAAACCGTCCGATCATGTGCATTCTTTTTCGGATCGAGTTGGTTCGGATGGTCTGGATCCAAATCTATAATTTGAGTTAATTTAGGGAATCCTGACCCAAAAGAACACATTACCTTTGGAGGTTTAATCAATTATCTACAACTACAATGGATTTTCTTCTGACATAGTTATATATGAAGTGTGTAAATCTAAAAGATCTAACTAAATTACTAAAATTTAGAAGTACTTGATGTAATTTTATAATTTTTTAGGAGTTTATGCATATAAAACATAAAAATATTACTCACAATAACATTATTTATGAGTGAAGCTATGATACTATGCTTAGCACATACTGGTCCGTACTGTGGATTTAATGTCTTTGTTTTCAAAATTCATATATTCGTCTGAACCATTTAATATAATTTTTATATAAAAATGTACTTACAAATTAAATTTTACGATTAAAATTCGAACCAATACATCGCAATATACGGGCTCTTTACTATTCATGCCAACATATAACAAACTAATTGGACTCTGGAACAGAGATATTAAGGATAAATGTGGTCAATTGACTCTCATTTTTTTTTTCAAAATTTTTGTGTTTATTTGTGATTTTTTATATAGTTTAGAATAAAACATTACAAATACTGTAAAATTGATTTTATATTTACAGTATAATTTTTTTTTATATAATTAATTTTTATTCACGTTTGATCTTTGTAGTTTGGAAAATTTGACTATGCCTCTGACTAAATGCAATAGTAAAGGATGAGAAACCTAGCTGATATAAAATCAAAGAAATATGCAATTACGGAGAAAAATAGGGATAGATGGAAAAGTGACAAGTATATATGATATTGAATTAAGCTGGATAAGTATGTGTTGACTACTTTCACTATAAAAACTAAGTCCGAGAATACGTTTATAGAGTTAAAAAATATTACATAAGACAATCAAGTATGACATGAATTATTGTGTATTTTGTGCATAGTTAAGGGGAGTGGTTCAGTCTTCACAATCACAGGTCATCAAATTTCAGAATAATATTAATTCGTTGATCTCAAGTTTCAGAATAATAATAATAGACATGCATTTTGTCAAACAAAAGCAGTGGTTCGGGCCCGCCCATTTTGTCAAAAAAAATATCACTTTAAATAACGTTTAAATAATATTTAAAGAATAAGACTGACGTGCTACCTGTAGCATATTGACATGTCATGCTACCTCTTAAAAAACTTATTGAAGAAACTTCAAACAACAAATCCAAACTGTTGAAACCGATCTACTTCACGAGTGATGTATTTACATATAAAATTTACAAATTTTTATATTCATTTAGTATAAAGTCAAACGGTCAAAAAATAATGAAAAATGAAGGTATTAAAATTAACTTAATAATTCTTATTTTTTTTTACCGCTTGACTTTATACCAAATGAATTCAAAACATTATAATTTTGGCATGTAAATACATTACTTATATAGTAGATTGGTTTCAACGGTTTGGATCAGTGATTGAAACATATCCAATAAATTTTTGAAGAGGTAGCACGATATATCACTATGTTACAGATAGCACGCTAGCCTTATTCATATTTAAATTGGTTAAATTCTTAAATAATGCATCACCGTTAAATACTATTAAACGTTAAACATCTCGTCCTGTACGTAGCCGTCATGTTTGTTTGTTGAAGAAATTAATTAGATATCAAATCTTAATTAATCTAATTAAAGTGAGCTTTGAAAAAAGAAAATATAAAATTCATGTTCAATTCATTACTGAGAAAATAATTGTCAAATAATTTTCTTCATACGAAATTAAATATAAAATATTCAGATTCTTAATTAATTAACTCTATGCGCACATTGGTGAGTTGATGACAGACTGGCCAGTGACGATGCTTATTAAAATTTGTCAAACTTCATTAATTTTGAGAGTTGCAGAAAATTAATTTTTTAATAAAGATTAGAAGTCAAACTATCTAACTATTTAATATTCATAATGGATTTTTTCATTTGAATTTTGAATATGTGACATTTCATACATAAAACTGGGGGTGCAAACAGATCAGGTAATATCTAACCGTATCCGGATCCGTATCCAAAAATTTGATACGAATATCTGATATCCGAATATCTGTGCGGATAAGGATACATATATGGTTTTGAATTTTAATTATCCGTATCCGAATAGTAGATATATACTATATAGTTTAATATATATATATATATATATATATATATATCTACAGATATCCGATATCCGATCCATATCCGTATTCCAAAAATAAAAGTGGATACGAATATGGTTTTACCACCATCCGAACCGTATCCGGTCCGTTTGCACTCCTACATAAAACACTATATTTGTCACTAAATCAAAGTTGATTCTCACAGCAAATGGACTTTTAGAGTCTGTTCGACGCGTTACTGTGTGCGTGGGAAAAAAAATTACACTCAGAATTTTTTTCTCCCCCGAACACAGTAAAAATCAGTTCAAAAATTTTACAATCTCATTTCCATTCTCTTTCCCCTCCGTCGGCCGAACAGACCTTATGTTTCATTGCTAACCCGCATAGTGCTGTATGGTAACACACAATAAAGTTAAGCTAGCTTATATATATAGTCATACAAAATTATACCAAGTAAATGAAAAAGTCATGAGTGAGTCTATTTTGTGCCTATAATATTTTTTTTTAGAAATGAGACCTTCTTTTGTTTTAGAATCTACATGTACAAAAATGAGACCTACTAGTGTGAATAAATGATATTATAAACCATTTGGAAAATTTTTTTTATGCGTTCAAAACTTTAAAATTAGAAAATTACCACCCAAAAACAGAAAATTAGTTTATTGCTACTCTAAAATCATGAAATTAGTGAATTTGCCATAATTATATATTTATTATACAATTTTGATTAAAATTAGACTGAAAATTATTGTATAAAAATTGTATTTTCATATTTCCTAAAATACCATCAATTCAAATGCATCCCTTCTGGAATAAACCTTCTTCGTTCTTCTCCGTCTTCGTTTTATCATGAAATCAGAGAGATCCATTCCCTTCTTCGTTCTTCTCCTTCGCCAGATTAAACCTCCGCAAGAAATCTATTTTCATTGAAATCTAGAGGTCAAACTGAGCAATTAAAGCCATAGAAAAGATTGCCCTTGGATCCTTGAAAAGTCAATTGAATTTTCTTCCTCCAAATATTAGCAACGAGAAAAAAATTAACAACTTTGCAAAGAAAAAGAAAAAATCAACTGCCCTGAACTAAAAACTAAAAAATTGTAACACAAATTCAAAGGAAGAATTTGTCTTCTGAGACAATAATGACATTGGTACTTGAGTGTGATAACCTGCCTATTAATGGAATTGATTAATTGAGAAAGTGTTGTGTTAAGTAGCGACTGTAAGCATTGCGAATTTGTAACAAGAAAAGGACGGATGCATTAATTAGTTAATTACCTTGCTGGAGCTAGGGAATGGGGCGTAGGGGGTTATTGGCCATGATGGCATCTACAATGGATGAAACGCAGGAAGAGTAATTGCCGCTCCAGAGGAAGTCATAGCAGGGGGTTTTGACAAAGAACTTATCCTCGCAGGGAGGAATTGCGAGTGCAATTGAAGACAACGCCTCTGGGTCGCGAATGTTTGTGTAAGTAGTGGTGGCGTGCTGGCGCACAGCCTTGTCGATGCAAAAGATGAGAAAGATGAAGAAGAGCGACGACAGCAGCTACAGTAACGCTGACCGCTTGTGCCTCCATGTCACGATAGCGTTCTTTCGCACCAGCGCCACGTACTGCAGCCCCATCAGCCCCACCCCTCTCCTCCTCACCTCCATGTCACGATAGTTCTCTGATCTGTTTCCAAAGGGACGCATTTGAATTGGGGGGTATTTTAGAAAATACGAAAATACAATTTTTATACAATAATTTTCAGTCTAATTTTAATCAAAATTGTATAATAAATGTATAATTAGGACAAATTCACTAATTTCATGATTTTAGGGTGGCAAAAAACTAATTTTCTATTTTGGAATGGCAATTTTCTAATTTTAAAGTTTTAGAGTGGCATAAAAATAATTTTTCCTAAAAAAGAAGATATTATAAACCATACAGTATTCTTTACCAAAATCTGTTAATTATTTAAATACAATTAGTATATATTGCGTTCGTATTATGAGATTTTGGAAAAAAGCTAAACTACTTTTATAAAAAGTGCACTAATATACTAAGAATCAATTATTTTTCACTAACTAATAATTATTTTGGTGCTGCTACTTTTAGCTAACACTTTCGACCACAAATTGTATGCTCAGTTTATATATTATTTTAGACGAGGATGGATTTTAAAAGTAAGAAGCTTGTATTAAATAATTGAATTGTCCTTATTATAATATTTCTTATTATTTGATATTTTGGTTAATACTTAATTTATTATGCTTTCCAAATAAAAAATCTCTTTTGGACTTTTAAATATCCAAAATATAATCTCTCTATGGTGCAGACACGCACTTGAGCGGAGTTTTTTTTTATAAAACATAAATATATATTTTTTTTAATGAAACATCATGATTAGCGTAAGATTTACAAAAATCATAAGAACCGGTTTGGGAAACCGTTTTGTATTCCCAGAACCGGTTTGGCAGTCCGTTTTTGACTTTTTTGACCAGTTTTGATCAATTCTGTGTGGCGACGGGTGTGGCATGCAGTGAAACGGTCTGGGAATCCGTTTTCCCTTGAAAACGGTTTGGGATCCAGTTTTTTTTTTTTTTTTTTTTTTGTCGGTTGAGAGTATTATATCAATGCTTCAGAGAAGAGAGAAGTGTTATCATTCTCAATTTTTTTCTGTCGGTGGAGAGTGCGACCAAAGAAGAGAGAAGGCATCCCTCATTTCATTCAAAATTCTTCAGAGTTCATTCAGAGAGTTGGTGAATTTTTTTTTTAAAATTTTGAGAGTTAATTGTGATCTACAGATCGACCCCTGCATTTTATTTTCCGCATTCGTCTGAAGGTTGTAGTAAGTTTCTTTTTTCAATTCCGATTGTAAAATTCAGAATGATATTTAGGTTGATTGTGAAATTTTTTTTCAGGAAATGTCTCAAATATTAATAAATGTTTACTATCATCGTGAAATTTTAGACGCACCGACCTGTACTTTTGCGATTTCTGACATAACCAGTCTTGATGAGCTAAGAAGACATGTATATGTTGGTATTCATTTGCTCCCTAGCCAGTTCGATCTCACAATTAGGGCGCGTTTGAACACGGCGCCACCTGGCTCAGTAGAAAAATACCAATTGTTAAACATAGACCACGGAATGGTATGGCAGATGGTGCTTCAACATGCCACTCCGGTATTGGATTTTAAACTTCTTGAATTGGTTGTTGAGTCAGTACCGGTTGTTAGTCAGAACAATTATGACCCATATCTGGGTAGTGTACTTGGAAGTAGTAGAGACAGACCGGTGTCTGATTCACCTATATATTGTGATGCCCCTCCTGAAATGCCAGTATCGGATTATTTGCCTAATTATTTTGACCAGTTAAACAATGATATTGACTCAGACTCAAACTCTGATCCTAATGGCCCGGTTGTCGGGGAAGAGGACATGGCTGAAATTGAGGATGGGATTAGGGTTGAAGAGGTAATAAAGGAGTGGCAATCGTCTATTCCCTTTATTAATCGGGGTTTGCAGCATCCTTGTTCGGCATTTAATGATGATGTGCCGATGCCGTACAAAGATGAAGCATTTTTTGGTCATGCACCCAGAATCGACGATTTATTTTCAGTGGGACAGATGTTCGAGTCAAAAGCCGAACTTAAATCCAAGTTGGGTGGATTTGCCATGGATCATAACTTACAAACAAAACAAACTCATTCAAATCGTACTGGCTATGTTGTTATATGTAAAGCAGAGGGGTGTCCATGGAGGTTATACGCAAAAACTACTGAGACTGGAAAGTGGACAATTGCAACAAACCTATACTAGCACAATTGTTTTAGTATTGCTTGTACAGCAGACAGTAGTCAGAGGACTGCTAGAAAGATTGCAGAAATAATCAAACATAGTCTGGAAATGGATCTGGAGATGTCAATAAAAGCATGTCGCAACTCAGTTAGACAAGCGTACCCAATGGTTCAGCTTTCATACAACAAGATTTGGAGAGGGAGGGAGTTAGCTATGGCTGAATTATTTGGTTCTTAGAAAAAAGCGTACGAAATGCTACCTTCTGTGCTTGGTGCAATCCAGAGGTCTAACCCAGGCACAAGATACAGAATCGAGCATGAACCATCTACACGTATGGGTGTCCATATTTTCACCCGCGTGGCATGGGCTTTCGGTCCATGCATTCAAGCATGGCCATATCTTAGACCAGTTATAAGTGTAGATGCAGGACATTTATCCAGCCGGTACAAAGGGAAACTATTCATGGCATGTGCTTATGATGCAGAACAACAAATATTTTCCCTTGCATTTGGGATTGCAGATGAAGAGACTTCGCCTAATTGGGGTTGGTTTATGCAATTTGTACGCGAAGATGTGGTGGGACCTGGTTGGATATGTGTTATATCAGACCAGCACGGGGCAATCCGTTCAATGTTTGATCAACCAAATTTAGGATGGTGTGAGGAAAATGGTGAAGCGGTGCATCGTTTATGTGCTCGACATATTGCGGCAAATGTTTACAAGCTGTGCAAGGACAGAAGGTTGAAAGATATTTTTATGAAATTTGTGGGTAAGATGAAACCTTGGAGGTTTGATGAGGGTATGGATATGATAAAAGATAGGAGTATTACTACTCATAAGTATGTAATGTGGTGTAGTAAAAGGGTGCAAAATCTCGAAGAAGAGCCTTTGCAACTCCATAAGTGGGCACAATGTCATGACGGAGGCCTGAATAGGTGGGGTATTATGACTTCGAACGGGTCAGAATCATTGAACAGTGTATTTCGTGTGGCTCGCCAACTTCCTGTATCAGCGATAGTGGATCGCACATTCTACAAAGTTGTGGATTGGTTTGTGAAAAGACGCGAGGTTGCCCAACAGTGGCTTCAAAACGGAATGGAATTATCATCAAAAATATTATCTGTTTTGGAACATCGGATTAGAAAAGCGAAGGAGCACCGAGTGATACCTTTGGGACCCAACACTTATGAGGTCATAGATCACGACGGAGTTGTTAAGACGGTATGTTAGTTATTTTATTAAAATTCGTACAAAATTTATAAATGATATTATTGTAATTATTTTGCTTTACTAATTGTAGGGAGTGAAGGGAGATATGAAATATGAAGTTAGATTTTTAGAAGGGGGGGGGGGAATGCCTGTTTGTGAGTGTCAGAAGCCACAATTTACCGGCATTCCTTGCAACCATGGCGGTGTGTTGTTTGAGACGCCTAAATCCGATACAATATGTAAGTCATTATTATAGCATTGCGAACTATGTCAACACATGGTCAGGGGGATTTCACGGATTTGGTAACATTACAAATTGGCCATATGACATGGGAGCACCTATAATCAGACCGGACCCTGGAAAAATTAACAAGGGAAGGAGGAAGCACCAGAGAATTCCTAATTCTATGGATCGTATGGATGCTCGTATCAGGCCACGCAGTGCAGTACAAGAGCCAGATGGATCCAATAGAACAAGAACATCAGATTAAGAATTATGAAGTTCATATTTTAAATATTTTAATCTTACACACACCTAACTATATACATGCCTAATTATTTTAATAGGTGGAAGACGAAGAAGCGTATCTAGTAGCCGATCTTCTGCACCTGCTATGCACGTGAACGAATCTGCTACACAAGGGTCACGGCAAAGCGTATCTGGTAGCCGACCTTCAGCATATGTTATGCAATCGGAGGCCTCTGGCAGCCGTCCTTCTGGTAGCCGATCAGTTGGTAGTTTAATTAGCAGAATATTCCGACGTAAAGAACGATGAATGATTTCATAACTCCACGAAAATTTGCATTAATTTTGTAAGACTATATGTATATGTTTGTAGTACTGCTGTAAGACTATATTTTTTTATGCAAAACCACACTTAATTGTCCAAGTAAAACATACGCATAATAAAATCCAAACGGTTTGGGAAACTGGTTTGCATTTTTTTTTCCACCGTAAAAACGGTTTGGGAAACCGGTTTACGTTTCTTTTATTTTTTATTTTTTCCACCGTGAAAACAGTTTGGCAAACCGATTTGTGATTATAAAAATGGTTTGGAAACCCGTTTCTCTATTATTTGGATTTTCTGTGGTGTCCATTGCTGCGGTGGTGAAAATTTATCAAAAACGGACTGCCAAACCGGTTCTGGGAATACAAAACGGTTTTCCAAACCGGTTCTTATGGTTTTTGTAAATCTTGAGCTAATCATGCTGTTTCATTAAATTTTTTTTTTTATTTATGTTTTATAAAAAGCGGCACATTGCTTTTAACGTATGTTGAGTAGTTACTCAAACCACAATTTATCATTGTGCGTGGCGACAATGCTTGCCGAGGGGACATATACGGTGCCGGTTGAATTTTCTTTCTGTTTCACCTTCAACATAATTTCGATGTAATTTAATGCCATTTTTTTAATTATCTTGGAAATTCAAAGATCTACACACATAAAGAGAATAATAAATATATCATTTAAGAGATCAATAAGCTTGATTTTGAACATCTATTGAAAATATATGGCTTTTTGAATTGATTTCTAAATTTTGCTTATTGTGTTATCTATATTTTGCTTATTTTTAATCCATGAAATAGTAAATATTGAAAAAAAAAATTATGTACGTGTAATTTAAATTGTACTAATTTAATAGAGATACCCCTTATTATTTGCCACTTTGGTTATACTTAATTTGTTTTTATTTATAAAAAAAAAAAAAAAAAACAATCTCCTATCCTTTAAACATGCTAACTCTTTCTGTTCATCATCTACGCGTTGGTGCATCCTCCATCCCGTTGCCCAATGTTTCTCTCATGTTCTCTTTTCATTAATAATTATCATCCACATCATTGGATTTTATTTTTTCTTAACAATTTTGTAGGAAACGAATGACATATATCATCAGTCCGAGATATTGATAGAAGTTGACAATGTCATTTTGTATTTTCTTTAATAAAGAATTAATTTATAACTGATTGTGCCTCTTCAAGAATGATCGCATGATTTTTTTTTTTTTTACAGTTCTTGATTGTTCTCAAAAGAAAAGAAGTTTCTCTGCATATACCAGTATTTGTCTTGTAAATGACATTCATTCTACTTCTTTTGTTCTTTCGGTTAAAACCACTAAAGAATGCTGAACAGAGTCAATTCAATAAGATAATTTATTTAAACTTTTAACTCAAAATATCAAATATTCCTTTTAAAATTCTCCTTGCCAAACATGGAAATTCCCTTCCTTGCGGTCTTATCAAACTAAATTTCATCTATATTAAATATCAAAGAGTTTAATAAAAAAATTAAACATCAAAGAAGTGATAATTTCTTTTCTTTTCTTGGTTGAATGCCCGTAGGCATATATTGATAGAAAGAGTTACAAACTAGCTAGTACAACTAATTCAAACACATTCAAACAAAAAATAATAATTCATAATAGTGCTAAGTGGCTAAACACATCCTAAGAGAATCTCATCATGGTATCACATCCCTCTTTTATTAAATGGATAATAATCATAACACATAGTTTAGATTTGCTAAAGCTTGAACTTATAGTATTGAATTTGCTCAATAGTGTGAATCCTGCTTAAATTCTTTTGAGGTTGGGGGCAATATTGGAAAGCATTGGAAAATAGAAGTTGCAATTCATTCAGAAAAAGAGAGAGGAAAAGATGGCACAAAAGTTGTAGTAGCCAATTGGACAAAAGATAACCAAGCAATTTGCCATAATTCTAAAAAAAAATTCCGAAATTTTTCCAAATTACCATTTCAAGAAACAAATTAATTGATTTTGCACAAAAAGGTTGTAGAATTTCTGACCATAACTTGGGAAACAATTGCTACACAACAAGAAATTAACAGAGACATGATATATGGCTACTTTGACACTCTATAAGGAACTTTACATTGGGATAACAAAAAAAATCTCACTGGTACCAAGAATTTACAGTGTATAAGAAATTGGTTCTCTTTTAAGCTATTGCGTGAACCTGAACATTTAGCCGTCGGAGCCAGATCGAATGAAGTATCATATGAAACACATCATATCGCTTCGGGGGACTATTAACCATGAAATGTCTTTGCGCAATCTTTGCCCGTCTTTGCATCCTTATATACTGCCTAGGAGAAATGCTCATCAAAATTGATTTAAGGTTTGGTATATCCTCCTTTGAAACTTGAACTGAGAAAGATTTCCAGTTCAAAACATCATTAAAAGGTAGCACATAGTTATCACCAATTGTCACTGGCACACACTCGAGATATAATGCCTCTACTATCCTGGCAATTTTTTAAATAGACATGTCAGCATCATAAGAACTGATGATATTAATAATGATCTAACTTCGTAATGTTGAAATTACAATCCAGAAAGATGTCATATCAAATAGTGTTAAATGCTTGGACCATTTCTCGGCAAACTTTTTTTTTCTTTTTCTGATAGTCCAATGTGTGCTCTAACAAAATGTCTGATAAACAAATCAGTTAAGATCGAAGCTCACAAAATCATAGGTTACATATGCTTAATTGGTCCTCTACCATTTTTAACTAACATGAGTTCAACTTACCTCAAATATTTTATGTCAAGTTGACCCAAAAGCTTATGATCAACATAAACTGCAATGTACGTAGAACTGCTTACCTAGGACTTGCCACCTCATAACCGCTCGGGCAAATACAGTACTTGCTCTTTCTCATCATGTCATAATAAGAGACTCCTTTACGCAAATACTCATACACTTGGATATCATTATCTTTGTTCTTCCAATGCTTAAGGAGCAACGGTCGGATTGGCCCGTGGTCCCCACCAGCGAAAAATGCCAGGATTGGGCGGTGAGATGCAGATGGCCCACCTACCATGCCGGCAATGGAGTCGGTTTTGAGGTTTATCTCGGGGAGTGAGACGTCTTTGCTAGGGTTGAATCCTTCTGATGTGTTTGCATTGCAGAGAACACGGATTGAGTTCGAGAATAGGTGATCATGCCCTGATGAGACGTATGGCCCCTAAAATTGATCATGGTGACATCATAAATAACATCTTTAACAATGAAATAAACAACACTCTCATGATATTGAATATTGATACCATTTGGAACCCATTAGGTAATAACAGTTTTACAACATATCAGCAAAGAAATGACATGAAAACTGAATCACTTCAATTACTCCAAAATTGATATTTAACTACGGATCAGACTATCTTAATTCAAGTTCAATCCTTATGCTCTAGTAGGAATATAACTAAAGGAATTATATATGGCCTTACCCAATCATGGCACGAGAGCATGAAATGATCTGCACCAATACTTCTATTCCAATATGGATATTTCTTTCCTATGACATTAATATAGTCTGTGACCGTTCTCCTCAAAGGCTCCATGTCGTGAGAATTCGGCTCATATATCAACTTAACCATCTTGACCACACTAAATGGCAAAAAATATACATGGGCAAGTTCCGGATCTCTTGTTCGAAGCTTGCTATCACTCTCCATGCTGTGTATAAATCTCCCTTCGGTTGAATATATACTTCTGCAAGGTCCGTCATGAAAAATTGGTGGCTCGCCTTCTTCATAGACATAAACCTTGAAAATCTTTTCCATTTCCAAATAACTTCTGCAGGATTTTATTGATCATCCATAAGAATAAAAATACAATGAGTGCATTTTTTTTGTTAATTATGTTACTTAGAAATAAACATGCTTTAAGGGTACAAGGACCTTGGTAGTTTGAAATTTATTATTTAGGTGCCATAACTTCCAAGAGGAAAAAAAAAAATGAAAACTCAAATTATTTAAATCACCATGCAGTTCCATAATTTATGACAAAATGTGTGACTAAAGGATATAAATTAAGATAGAATGTAGATTTAGGAAATTTTTGTTTGTTTCTCGCACAAATTAAATAGAAAAAAAAAAACACAAATAATGTTCATCTAATGCAAGCATAGTCTTACATGGTATCAAAGCAGGAAAATCTTGCTGGTCAAATACTCAAAATCTATAACTTCATATATTATCTATCAATTTTCTCCATTTAATTTCATCCTACAGTGGTCATCATCTGCTCTAACATTCCTAGATTTTTAACCAATTCACAGCTTCACAAATGCCGTCGCAAAAAAATAAGTCGCACAAAATACTAACCTGTGAAATGCATATGCATTTCTATATACAGGCCCGATTGGAACATAATCCTTGTCCGGCAAATTCGGCAAATAACTTTTATTTTTGATTGCCCCTCTGATAGCAGCACGAGCTCGGGCTAGACCAAACTCAATCTTCTCTAGTTTAATGTCTCTTACCCCACTTTCTCTGATTTTAGACAATATGGTATCATTCACCATAGAATTATTGAAGAGCTGTGCCAGGACCTATTATAAGAAAATTAAACAGTAAACAATTTTATTAAGATTAGAATTGAAAGTGTAAAGCAAAGTCTCAAAATAATATTAGCACTAAAAGGGCAACATTATGACATACTTAAACCTAACATATCAATTTCTAATAAATTTATATACAACTTGTTTTTATTAGCTATAATAAAATCAGATTTATTTGCTGTAGTACGTTTCATATACCAATACTGTACTAGGGAAATAAAATAACTGTGCAATAGTATCACAGAAGCAAATCAGCAATATAGCCATTGAGCTTCAATTTCTTCATGTATGCTCTGTTTGGATTGACCACTCATTCTGTGATCCTAAGAATGCTTAAATGCATCTCCCCAAATTAATTTTTTCCAGATGATTGGGTTGCCGGATTATTAATTGTCACCAGATTCAGTGTCTGATTAACTGAGTAGAAGCTTGGTCCTATAAAATTCGATCATATACAGGTAACAGGTCTTGAATTTCAACATTCAATGGGCCAGTGTTGCTGAAACAGTACACGATGTGAGGTTTGATGGATCCAACAGGAACTAAGATCTTTATATATACGGTGATGCTAATAAACAAGGTGTCACTAATTTGCTACACTGTATGTCTGCCTTGACCCTTACAGATATTTCAGACTACCCAGTCTTGGGTCCCATTAAGCCTATAAGAACATGCAAAATTTGAATGAACTACATTGTGATAGAAATAAGTCAACATCCGATACCATCCACAGGTTGTCAAAAGAGAAAATTGTAATACAGGAAATGCAAACATGAAGTATGCAAAAAATTGTAATACATGCGCAACCAACCCCCCCGCGTACTTCCAAACATAAAAATTTGTAAAAGATATGCTTGAATTTCAAAGTAATGATGGAGTTATGCTTCATTGCAGAAAAAATTATAATAATTGCACAATATATCTCTATAAATATACTTCTTTACATAAAAAAAATATAAGAATATACTTGATTTACAAAATAATTATAAAATTATGTCATCTATATCCTAAATTTTTGTCCCCAAGAGAAAAATGCATGAAATAGTCATCGACACTAGAAAATTAGGAAATTATTTCGAGCTTATTGCCTTAGCATGTGCTGATGTAGGTCAATATATTATGACTTCTCATGTTTGTTCTAAGCCTCTTACCCAAGCGTCCTAACAAAAACTTACTGCTAATCATATTGATTAACCTCATATACAAAATTTAGCAAATTTATCATACTTTTGGTAGTTGGATGTTGTTAGAACTTGGTTTCTTTATGTTTTATGTTTTATTTTGATTACTGCAAGATACTAGTACACCGCAAATTGCAGGTGTTTTGAGGTTTTTGCGGTTTGATGTAATTATTCAATTTCAGTAATATGAAAATGGGCACTAGCCTCTTTTTTTTTTTTAAAATGAGAAATTTAGCTGAATTGATTGTTTTTTTGATAAAAAAAAAATTATAGGAAATAAATTGTTTACATAATAATTATAATTATAGGATAATTTTTGTTTACACAAGTTTTACTTGTGAACTAATGTAATCTGCAATAATTTCAAGTACAGTACTACTTTTTATGTGTATATAAGGCAATAGCCAGTCGCTGTCCAGAAAGTTAGATACCCTTAAATTATCCAAAAGAGAATATCTCTTTCTTCATCCCCTTTCTCCCACAAGTAAAGACAGGAATAAAGGCCCAAATTCCACTTGGAGAAGGAAGTTAAGCAATGTTGTTTATTCTTATTATTATATATATTATTCTAATCCACATCAAAATAAAAAAGAGTAATCAAATCATTTTAAATGGAAGACAAAAATAAGGGATGAGTAATTAATGATGCCCAGCATATATATATAAACCCTAACAATATATTTCCAGAAATAAAATTAATGAGAAACACCAAATTTTAGGCACTCTCTATTTCTGTACATCCCACAAGTGGTGCAATTTAATTCCATGAAGGTACTTACCTTCTAATTAAATTTTCCTAAGATAATACCAATTTATGCATGTTCATGCACGCACACTTGACCAAAAAAATAAAATTCATACATATTTATAAATAATTGATTACAATATTTACATCCAATTTTAACAACACGCAGTATTGCTCAATTTTGTTCATTTTAATTTAACATGCAAAGAAAAAATCTCCTACAAAATTTAAACTGATTAAGGGTAGTGCACTATAAGAGATGTGTTGAGAGCTAGAGAGAGACAACTCACCGGCATCGGTGCAGCACTCGGTGCGGCAACTGGAGGGCTAGAGTTTATCACAAAGTCCCTTGAATCCTCAATTCTTTGCCTCTCTACAAATTTCTCCTTTGTTTGATTTTTCTCACCTTGTTTAATTGAATAGGACTTGGAAAGTAAAATACCACCTCCACTTTCTCTAACCCTTGGATTCAACAAAGGATAATCCAAAGAAAACCAAGAAACATAGTTCTCCTTTCTTGAATCAATAGCAACAAAAGCAAAAGAGATTAGAAGGAGAGAGAGCACCATGCAAAAGGCACCTCCCCTTGTGCAAAGATTGACATGCAAGCATGGTAGAGAGCACAGATGAGATGGTGAAGAGAAGGAAGAAGGCTCCTTCATTAAGATGAGGTGATGTAAATAAATGTAGTATTATATATTGTTTCTAGGAGGCTGAAACCATGGTTGCCTAATGAATTAGAAAGCTACAAGCTGATGTCTACTGGTTTAATTAGGGAGCTGCTGCATGACTTCTTTGGGGAACTGGAGAGAGAGAGAGAGAGAGAGAGAGAGGATAGTAGATATATATGTTGTTATGCGCCAGGTCTAAAATTAAAATTTTGCAACGGCCTGTCTTCCCTTTAATTTGAAGGTGGTACTTCTAATGTAACAATTTTACAATTTAAAATAATTTTAGGATGTCAAAAATTTATGATTCAGATATATAAATATAATTCTAGCTACACTTAATTTTAATTTTATGAATATATATTTATGTAATATCTTCGAATGTTATACAATTGAAATTAATTAGTAATATCATATATATGTGTGTGTTCTCAATTTTAGTTTTGGCGTGTATCATATTAAAATAAATTTGGAATTAATTGATCAACTATTTTAAAATTATCAGAACTTTACTGTTAAAATGTTAAGTTGCTTATGAAAAGTGAAACAACTTTCAAATTTAATACACATTATCTAAAAAATAAAGAACAGATAAATGCTTTTAACTTTATAATTCAAACATATCTTTTAGGGTATCAAATATAGAGTAGAACTGGGTGTTCTTAAGTTCATCAAGTTTCTTTGTGAAATCAACTCTAAAACCTATCGAATTGATTTTACATGACAAATCTAATTAAATCGTTGAAATCCTTCTATCTTATGAGCGATGTGTCTATATATGAACAATTTAAAGTTTCGAATTAATTTAGTATAAAGTTAAGTTGTCAAAATTATAGAAGGTCTATAAATTAATCTTAATGCATTCATTTTTTTGGATGTCTTTTGATCACTTAACTCCGCACAAAATTAATTTAAAATTTTAAAATTTTCATATGTAGTCGACGCATCACTCGTAAGTAGAAGAATTTCAAATTCATCATTCAAAGCCAATTCGATAGATTTTAGAATTGAAGTGAACTTAGGGACACTCTAGCTCTAGTCATCAAATATATATTTGTACATAAATGTAACGCTACAATTATCTAATATATAAATTTTATTAAATAGTACATATAAATGTATCTTAATTCGGCAACTATTATCCACTGTTATATATTAATGATAATGTAAGTAGTTAATTTAATTTAGATATGAATGTTTCGATTATTTATTAAGTGACTAGAATCTTCATCAGAAACAATCAAATAATTAATTCAAAAGGAGAACAAAATATATTTTACTTGAGTGGAAATTCACCATCTTCATCTATTGTTTCAGACCTAGATGTACTAATTGAGAAGTATTAGAAAACTATTACTAATATTCGAGTAGAACTAGGGTGCTCCTAAGTTCATCAAGTCTCTTTGTGATTCAACTCTAAAATATATCAAATCGACTTTAAACGATGAATCCAAACCGTTGAAATCCTTCTACCTAATGAGTGATGCATTTACTGTGAAAAATTTAATGTTTTGAATTAATTTAATATAGAGTCAAGCAGTCAAAAGTTTAAGGTTTATAAATTAATTTTAATACATTCATTTTTTGGACTCCTTTTGACCGCTGGACTCTATATTAAATTAATTCGAAACTTTAAAATTTTCACATGTAGACGCATCATTCATTAGGTAGAAGGATTTCAACGATTTAGATTCATCATTTAAAGTTGATTCGATATATTTTAGAATTGAGTTTACAAGAGGCTTGATGAACTTAGGAGCACCCTAGTTCTACTCCTAATATTCATTAAATTGACGAACATTAACTGTTAGAATGCCAATTTAATTATACATTAATTCATTCGTCTTATCACTAAACAACAATATAGATAGAGAACCATTAATTAAATGGAAGACATATATTGCTGTATACAAAGAGGAGGGATCCACTGTACTCTTTTTAACTGACATCATATTATATTTTTTAAGTTTTCAAAGTTCAAATAACTAATTTAAACTGTTGATCAACATGATGGATATATTAAAATGTGCTTGTAGATCAAATTTTATTTTTTCTACAATTTTTATTTTTTTGAATTTTTCTACATTTTTTTTAATTTTTTTACTATTTATTAAGTATTTTACAAAATCGTTGTTGGCAATTGAATTTTTTGTACCCATCTTAATAAATAGTAAAAAATTCAAAAAAAATATAAATTTTGATTTGCAAACACATTTTAACATATCTTCATGTTGAACGGTTTGAATCAACTGTTTGGATTTTAAAAATATATGGTGTAATCATCAATCAAAAAAGAATTTAAGTGAATCCCTCATGTACAAAATGCTTTAACCAATTATAAAAAGTATAGCATAATCTTATACTTGTATTCCTTTTATTTCTCAATAAATTTTTTATGTTTATATTTGAAAGAAGAATTTCTATTTATATTTCTCTCAACGCGGTAACACTAAAAGTCTACAACAACTTCCATCATGCAGCTTCCACTAAAAAAAATAACATTAATGTAGAAATTGATGCATTGATTATTCATTGTTTTCAAACTATATATGAAACACCGAGTTACCCAAAATTGATAAGAAAAAGTTAGAGAGAAGTTAGGGAATAATTAATAACCTCAAACCTAATCGGTACTTGATAATGGGAATGAATAATAAATGAATGGTTGACAATATTAGAAAGTCATTTGTTCACCCATAAATAATCAACTTCAACAATATGTTAATAAACTCCACTTTAATTTCCTAATTTGGTGCATGATGATAAAGTTCACACTTTTTTAACCGTTTAGTTTTGTGTGACATTATTAGCTAACTTGTCAGTGCTAATTTAGAATAGCTAGAATAGCTACTGTTTAGAATAGTAAATAAGAACAGTGAAAAAATAGTAATTTTCAGATAGTGTGAAAATGGTGCTATTCGAAAAAGTAAAAATGTTGTTTGGATTGTACATTTGGAATAGCGAATAACTGTAACTGATAAATAATAGTATTACAAGGTTCTTATTAAGAGAAAAGATATGCAAGTGGGATCTCAAATGAATTGTCACGATGTAGAGATAAAATAAGTGGTGTCAATTTTATCATTTCGGAACTGTGTTAATGGTAATAAATATATTTTTTCTCTATCACGCTTTCGAATAGTAGTTATACCAACATTTCCAAAGAATAAAGAATAACAATTATTCTCGCTATTCCGAATAGCAAAAATATCGTTTGGATGCACATTGCTATTCCGAATAACAGTTATTCTAGCTATTCTTACACCATCCAAACATACTGTATATATTAGTAAAATTAAAAATTAAAATTTAAAACAACAGCTATTCAATACCAAACAAAAATTAAATTAATTTTAATTCTTAAAACATCTATACTCGTAATGTTAACTTTTAATTATTTTTATTTAATGATCACATAACAATTATTACTAGAAAGCAGTTAAAGCGACGGAACCTAAAAACAGTTAGGAAGCAATTTCTTAAAAATAAATCTTAATTAAAAATTACATTACGTCAAAAATAAAATAGAAAGTGCCAATGTACTTTTAAAAATAAAAAGAAATTAAAATTAAAATTAAAATATTTTATATTTATTTTACTTGGTAAATAATAATGGAGATATTTAAAAAAAAAGCATCAAATATGTTGGAGGACTAGAGTTCTAAAAAAGCTTCCGGGGGCGTGTCCTGCCCGTGCCACGGGCACTCACGGGCACACGGGCACACGGGCACACGGGTACGGGCGTTAAACGGGCCGGACCCATTTTTTTTTCCCTGCCCGTGAGTGCCCAGCCCTCTGTGCCTGTCCGCCCGTGAGCCCATGCCCGTGGATTTTTTTTTTTTTTTTTTCCCTGAAAACTAATTTCAAAATTTCAAATTCAAATTCCCCCCCCTCCACCTCCACCCCAACCGGACCCCACCGCCCCACCCCACCTCTCCATTTTTTTTTTTTAAAATTCAAAAATGAGAAATATATTTTTTTAAAACTTTAAACGGCCATAACTTTTGCTAGGAAAGTCGGATTGACGCGTATGACGTCAATTCGGAAAGGGGAGGAGGAGGCGGTGGCGACCGTCACCCGCGGTTCACCCCGGATATCCGAAAAATCAGAATCGCCAAAAAACATCGTTTAGCGCCTCAAAAATTAAGTTTAAGGTTTTTAGTGCCAAAAAACGTCGTTTATTTTTTAATCTATTGTTTAAAATAAGAGCTTAATTATTTTTAAAGTAATTGATTTAAGAAATTTTTAATTTATATTTTATTATAACAAAAATTATCGACTTACAACCATGTCAAATGAATTTAAATTGGTATGAATTTGGATTTATAATTTATTGGTATGAATTTGAATTTATAATTATTTAGAATTTGAATTTATAAAAAAAAAACAGAAAAAAAAAAACAGTAAAAGAAAAAAACAGTAAAAAAAAAAACAGTAAAAAAAAAAAGAAAAAAAAAAATTTCTGCCCTGCCCGTCCTGCCCCCAGGTGCCCGGCCCGTCCTGCCTCCGCGCCCGTGACGGGCACAGGCATTAAACGGGAAGGGCATAATTTTTTTTTTTTTTTGCCCGTGATGCCTGGCCCGTTGTGCCCGTATGCCCGTGACGTCCGTGCCTGTGCCCGTGCCCGCCCGTGCCCGTCCTGCCCTGCCCGGCCCTTCTGTAATACACTTAGGTTCCTCAACCAATAATCTCGGACCATTTCTAGTTAATGACCTATATACATTCACACTTGACACTTCCAATAGATTTGACTGAAATTAATCTGGGAATATCCAGGATTTTTTGGTTTTGCACAATAAAGGCCGTTACAGATAAAGAGAGACTACGGAACAAAACAAAGGCGCCATGTGGCGCGAGATTTGCCACTGCTGGCGCGGTGCTGTTGACACGAGACAGATACATTTTTCATTCTTGTTTTCTTTTTCTTTTCTTTTCTTGAAAGTAACGAGGCAGTCGGCCAGATACATTGCTCTTTGCTTAGATAAGCAACTGGGTCCTTAATCAGAACTGAGTAAATTGCTCTCCTCGCCCATAACTCTCTCATTAAAATTTTATTAACAACTCACTTATTATCAACTCGTTCATTATTTACTCATTAACTTGATAAGTCGAGTATGAACATACTCTAACACATTCATAATTCGCTCATTTAATCTTTTGAATCAAAATTAAAATTAAATTATGTATTGTTTAATTAGATTGGATTATGATAATTTGTTAAGTTCTATAAATGAAAATTAGTTTTTTAATAATGTTTTTTAAACAGAAAAAATCAAAATAAAATTTAAATAAACTTGATTTTTTAACTTGTTCATAACTCGTGACCCACTTAATAATAATATATTCATTATCAACTCACTCTTTAATAACTCACTCATTAACTTAATGAGCTGAATATAAACATACTCCTGCTTATTAATCAGATCTAGGTGACTGAAATTTTGCAAAAGGAAAAGGGAAATATAATAAACAAAGGGGAGCCCAGGAGATTACGAAACGAATGTTTATATTGGGCCTATTAGCAGAAAAGTTATTCTCTGTGCATAATTTGGGCCTATTAGGCCGTGGAATATTATTTTGATCTGGGCTCGCGACTCTGCGTGAAATCTGTGGGAGTAGGGGATTTGCCTTAAGCAGCAGAAACCTTATTTCTCTCTCTGGAGTTTTATTCCAAGCGTTTTCTCTCCCTCCAAAGAAGGATCCAGATAGCCGATAGGGGCCTCATCTCGAATAAACGAAAATTAATCGAAACCCTGACCTAGGTTTCTCTCCTGCCAATTGCCATGGATAAAACCTCCTCCGAGCGCGAGCGCTCGACCCGGAAATCCCATGGCGATCGCGATTCCACCAGAGACCACCATAGAGATCGCGATCGAGAGCGCGATAAAGATCACCACAGAGATCGAGATCGCGATCATCACCGCCACCACGACAAGCACAGGTCCAAAGAGGAAGATTACTCGCCATCTGACCGGGATTCGAGGAGGGAACGGTCGTTGAGCCGGGGGAGGAATTCAGTTGAGAGAGAGGTGTCAGTGGAGAGACACCGCCATTCTTCTCATAGAAAGAGGAAGGATCACGAGGAGGAAGATAGGGAATCAAAGAAAGCAAGGGCATCTGAAGAGAGAAATGGGAGTTACAAGGAAGAGAGGGAGGATGGTAGAAGGGATGAGAGGAGAGAGAGGAGAGAGGGGAGAAGGTTTAGTGACAGAAAGAATACTGATGAGAGGAGAGAGAGTAAATATGTGCATGATGAAGGGTTGAAGGAGAGAGAGAAGGTGGTGACTAATGGGGAGCACAAGAGTGGTTCCAAGGCAGATGTAAGTATATTTTGACAGTGTGCTTATAAATTCCCCACCCGTGTATTATATGTCCAATTTACTATTAGGCCTTTGGTTGTCCTCAGCATGCACTCTTTGACACAGGCCTCATTTGGTCATCAAATTAATTTTCCTTAATTTTCTACTGATTAGAATCTATTAATTTTGGATCCTACTTGTATAATGCACAGGAGGCTGCTAAGGAACCACAAACAGTGACATCAGCTGCACCAACTACCGTCTCTCATCCTATTATAACAACAAAGGTATCATCAATTCCTAGCACCAATGAAAATGAGGGAGTTAGTATTAGATCTGATGAGGTTACTGCCAAATCTAGTACAGATGGTGGGATCCCTGCACCAGGCAAGAGCACTACTCTCTCCTCCCTTGATGCCTTAGCCAAGGCTAAGAAGGCATTGCAGTTGCAAAAGGAGCTAAAAGAAAAGCTGAAGAAACTACCTGTGGTGAGCATAGCCCAATTTTAATACAGAAATAATAAAAGACAGATTTTTCTTAGCCCTATTATGGCCATCTTATTTTACATTTTTGCTTCTTAAAGTTTAAAGATGTGTGGATACTTGCGAAGATGGTTTCAGTTTTAATTTTACCATGTCTTGATGTATAAGTCTAGTTTGCACGTACCAAGCCCGGGACTTTAGTTTCACTAAACTTGCACACATCAAAACAATGTCTAGGTCTGACAGAAATCTATCCTGTCGTATTATGTATGTATAGCTCATATTACTTTATATTGCTACCTCTTACTGTTATAATCTGTACTAATTAATAGTTTATTATTTTTTTATAACCTTTCAGCTTAATAAGGTAGGTGCCCAAAGTTCTGACAACAAAACACAGGTAACTGCCAAGAAAGAGGAAAGCAAACCTGCTGCAATGAGTGGAGTTGAGGCACCTATAATTGCAGGAATACCTGCCACAGCCCCAAATTTGGAGGCTGTGAAGAGAGCACAGGAGCTTGCGGCTCGGATGGGCTTTCGTCAGGACCCAGAATTTGCACCGCTTATTAACATGTTCCCTGGTTCATCTGCCACTGATTTGGTGGTCCCGCAAAAACCATCCAAGGCGCCTGTGCTGCGTCTGGATGCACAGGGCAGAGAGATTGATGAGCATGGAAATGTTATCAGCATGAGTAAGCCGAGCAATCTAAGCACGCTGAAGGTACATTTCTGTTTGTTCTATTTTAGATATGTCTGTGATGATATGTTGTAGTCAATTCCTTGAAGATTGACTTAATTGATTTATTTTTCTTTGCTTCTAGAATATAAAAGAGGATCCAAAGATGTACTAGAGATTATTTTTTACTTAGCAGTGTTATTTATGAAAATTGGATTAGTGATAAAGTATTTTGTTTATGCATTAGTGTACTGAATTTGTTTGGTAAGCAGTTCCTACCTGAAAAAAGGGTATAAATGCATCCTTTGGTATTATATTATTCTTTTTGGTTCTGTTTTCTATTTTTGCTATTTGTGCATCACATTATTTAAGATTTTTGAATTTATTGATTCAGGTCAACATAAACAAACAGAAGAAAGAGGCTTTTCAGATTATAAAACCGGATTTTGATGCTATTGCTGAATCAAGCTCTCATTTTGACCCAAGAATGGGTATTAACAAAAATAAGCTACTGAGGCCTAAGAGACCCAGTTTTCAGTTTGTCGAAGAGGGGCAAATGTCCAAAATGGCTGATATTCAAAGGATAAAGGTACAAAGATACATTTCATTGTTGCTCTATAACCCAACACCATTATCTAGTATATACTGTCCTTCAAATTCTGGTAGTTCTCCTGTAGGGTCTTCACACCCGTCATAATATAAATTGCTGATAGTAACATAAAAGACAGTATAAACCAAGCACATTGGAACAATAGAACCCTAGAAGTAAGTCTTATTTGTGTCATTGTGAGCTTGCAAATATTAAGGTATCTTTTTATTCCTCTTCCTAGTTTGTGCAAAATATCTGCTCTGCACCTCATTTTGAAGTAAATGATCAAGGAAAGGAGTATGGAAGAACTAAGGACTCGTACATAATTATATTATTTCCTACTTACCTTCTATGATCTCTGGGTGTATAATTTGCCAATATATTTGCAGAGTCAATTTGGGGAGGCGCAAGCAAAGGAGCTGAAGGTGAAACAGGCCCAACTAGCAAAGGCCAAGGCCGAGCCCGACATCAACCCCAATCTCATAGCAGTTGGGAACCGAGTTGTTACAAAACAAAAACCTAAGGAAGAGGAAATACCGGACATTGAGTGGTGGTATGCATCCTTATTTCTAATTTCCAATTACTTTGTGGCCATTAGTCTGTAATTCTTAGTCAATGGTTGTGTAATTTGGCTTTGAAATTTTTTGTGGCAAAAAATATACCATGTTTCAGTATGGTTTAGCATGGGTTATATATGACTGGAAACCTTGATTGTCTTTGCTTTTTAGTTTACAAATTTCTTGTGATTGTACCCTGATTCAGTATGGACTAACATGGGTATGAAATGTGTCATCTATGGCTGCAACTAGCCGAAGCGGAAAGCATATTTGCAAAAAAAATTTGTTAGATTTTAAGTAAACAGTTTTGCTATTGGTTAAAAGTTCCCTTTGCTTTTGTCACAAGTGAGACTCTATATTAAAGCTTTATTTCAAATCAAAATGGGATGAACTTGTGAGGACAATTGATCTTTCATTAAAACCCAGTTATGCTAATTGGTTAACTATATTGCCAAAAGTGTAGTTTTTTTAATTTTGGTTAAATTCACAGTTTTACTTAGATTTATAACCCTAATCCTTCTAATTATGAAACTAAATCTTATGAAATTGATTAGGAGTGACTGGATATTTTACCTGTTTCAGGGACAAGGTGCTGCTGAAAACAGGACAGTACGAAGAAGACCTCTCAAATGAGAAATTAAACATGGAGAAGATAACACATTACGTTGAACATCCCCGGCCAATTGAGCCTCCAGCAGAGCCGGCCCGACCACCACCTCAGCCTCTCAAGCTAACACCAAAAGAGCGAAAGAAGCTACGCACACAAACACGAATTGCCAAGGAGAAAGACCGTCAAGAGATGATAAGGCAAGGCCTCCTTGAACCCCCCAAGCCCAAGGTCAAAATGAGCAATTTGATGAGGGTATTGGGTTCAGAGGCAACCCAAGATCCGACCCGTATGGAAATGGAGATCCGCAGTGCAGCTGCTGAGCGCGAGCAGGCACATGCAGACAGGAACACTATGCGAAAACTTACGCCAGCTGAGCGGCGTGAGAAGAAAGAGAGGAAATTGTTTGAGGACCCCTACACACTTGAAACCCTAGTTTCGGTATACAAAATCAGGGATTTGTCAGACCCGAAAGCCCGGTTCAAAGTTGATATGAACGCTCGTCAGAACCGGATGACAGGTGTTGTCGTGAGGTCTGATGGGATGACTGTGGTGGTGGTGGAAGGTGGGAAGAAGTCTATTAAGAGGTATGGCAAGTTGATGCTGAACAGGATTGACTGGTCAACGGTTGGAACTGGAGAGGAAGGGGAAGATGAGGAAATGGAGGATGAGAAGCCGCTTAATAGCTGTGTTTTGGTGTGGCAGGGCAGTGTAGCAAAACCAAGTTTTCACAAGTTCATTGTACATGACTGCCGGAGTGACGCGGCTGCAAGAAAGGTGTTTGCTGATGCAGGGGTCCCACATTACTGGGATCTGGCAGTTAATTACACAGAAGAGTGAATTTTATTATCTTGCTGTTCATGGATATGAAAATGGTAATTGAGGATATGCTTGCATGGAATTTTGTACGTCGATATTCTGTTTCTCTTCGCCATTTTGAAATGGCAATGGGGATGCTTGCTTGGATTTTTGCACTTAGATATTTAGATTCTCTTTGCAAATTTCTCTGTTTAGTGGGTTTAGAAATCCAGCCATTTTGTATTTGGTATGTCATAAGAATTTAGAAGGCCTGTCTTAGAGTCTTTTAAGTGGAGTTGTTCTTTTAGAATGGAAGGAAAATGGACTAAATAAAGAACCTCAACTACTATTCTTAAGAAGGTATTTATCTTAGGTTCTTAACTAGAAATGTAGTAGAGAATTATTGGAATATTATTGTCACGATAACATGATTTTTAGGAATCAGCAAAATTTAATGTTATGGAGAGTGGTGGCGAGATCTTGAGGATGTAAATACGGTGCTGTGTCTAGTCTGATTGTGTTGTGTTGCGTCGTACCATAGCTAAAATTGAAGGATGGGAATGGTCTTGTCGCACAAATGTTGATGGCATGTTAGTCATGTGGTCATCATAGCTAAAATTGAAATGTGAATTGGTCATGTCGCACAAATGGTGATGGCATGTTAGTCATGTTTTGACCGCACATGTGCTATGATCACCCAAGTCACCCGATCACTGATGCACACTTATCCGAAGTGACTTGCCATTTTCGTTTTCCAAACTTTTCAAATTTATTCAAAATTCATTGCCCAATAAAGATTTAACAATTTCAGTTATATTGATTACGTGCTGTGTTGTAACCATACAACTCACGTGTTGTGTTGTGTTATTTTTTTAGAGGGTGGTTATAACATAGAACACGCAAATTATGATAGATGATCCGCATATATTAGGGGTGTCAATGAAAACTGTTTACTCATTTATTCTATCCGTATCGTATTCGATAAGTTGGGTATGGGTAATGATTTTTTTTCGTTAGCTAAATGGGTATGGGTACGGATAAATGCTATTTCGTATCCATTGAGTAACGGGTAATAAATTACATATAGATATATAAATATTATATTCAATTTATTCAATTTTATATTTCTCATATCATTGTATCAACGTTAATTCATGAGAAAATATATGCATTTTGGTGTAAGATGAATATAATATTAAACATATTTTTTTTTTATTTGAATGTTTTATTATTTAATTAATGAATTGAATTTTGAATTTGTCAGAGATATTTGAATTTTTTGTTTTTTTTTTCTTTATAAAAAAATTATTATTTAGAATTGATTGCATATTTGTATTTTGATTTATATTAATAATTGTGATTACATATGTATGACATGATGAGTTTTGATAGTATATTTGTAAAAATAATAAAATCAATATATTAGTGTTATTCGTTATTCATATCTCTTGAGACATGATGAGTGTTATTAGAAATCTCAACAATTTATAAAATGGAGAATTGGAGATGCTCTAGTGGAACTAATATTAAATTTTGACAGGCTGTTAATAATTGATTAATCAAAAGCCTTATAAATAAATATTATATTATAAACGAGCGACTTACCGCTTATCAATTCTTTTAATTGAAACTGTGTGAAATAATATTAATTTGACAAGAGATCAATCCACTTAAACCATTCAACATTTTTTGTTTCGTATATCAAACCAAGAAAGATATGACCAAAGATTAGAAATTACTAATAGAGAAAACAAATACAGCTAAAAGTAGAACTACATGTTTCTATTATTAAAACGATAAAAACTGGAAAACTTTTAACCAACCCATTGTCAAACCCTTGACCAATACAAAAGTCACATAACAGAATTCCAACCTACAGATAAAGCTATTCTACCTCTTTAAAAACAACACTAGTTTAAGATATGAGATCAATTCCCTGAATCAGCAGTGAATCAGACAAGACCTTGTTTGCGGCTTCTGTAGGATGGAAGCTGTCCCAGAAAACATATCCTGTGGCATTGGAGCATGTCCCAGGTGCCCTCGCATTGCACAAAAATGATGTTTCAATTGTACCAGTAGCGCAACATGCTTTTCTTGATTCGAAAAAACCTAAGATACCAATTAATAACATAAAAAGAATCAGCATTTTCAATTAAATCAGCTTTCTGGTGAAAAGATAAACAGATTAAATGTATATAATATAACCCAAAAACATTTATGGTAGCAAGTAGTGTTGATATTCATAATGACTATGTCAACAGGGTCGGATCCACCTTAAAAATATAGTACTTGTATGATTTTACTTTATATTTTATAGTAAAATGCTATGAGTACTGTAAAATTTATTTCCATACTTTTTGTGAAAATTTTATATGATTGATCCCCAATGCACATTTGACCCCATAAGACAGAAAGTTTGTATGTCAAATAATTATTAAAAAAAATTTATACAAGTGACACAGACCACTATTCGCCGGGTTCTTGACGAGGTCAAGGAGGGGATTGTAGATGTCAAAGATGACAAGCTTCAGATCTGAGTGCCTATTCTTGAGTGCTTGAGTAGCATTACCGACCTTCTTGTTGAAGGAAACCGCATCATTGTTCAGGCGCTCAACACAATTGTTGCTGCCACCTCCGAAAAGAGTAATGGCCGCCGGCAAGCACCCTAATGGTGGGAGCGATGTCACGCCAATTCTTCTCGCTCCCATTGTGTATAGGCTCTGAGGATTCAAAGTGAAAATTGTTTGTCTAATTGATAATATATAGAGGTTTTGATGAACAGAAAAATAGAGTTATATAAGCCTGATGCAACTTTGGCTACTGAGAACCAATAGATTCAAGAAAACATTCTCTACCACCAAAAAAAATATGTATACAAACTATCTTGTGGGATATGACACCTATGAGATGTTTGCAAGTGGTGATACTAGTCTCAGGGAATAGCATATTTTGCTTAACATGTGTTGCAGGTTAAGTATGGAAATTGGGACATTTCAAGGGTAAGCAAGTAATATTGTACAGGCCTGACCTGTACCAGAAATGAAACCACAACCTTTTTTTTTTTTGAGTAATATTTGTGCTTATACATAGCCGGTATGAATGTACTGTATACCAGGACATAACCTGGAGAAATTGTCTCCTTACGAAAGAGGTAATCGGGTGCATTGTTACTAATAGTATAGATCAAGATCAAATTTAAACAAGCCCCTAGCATGAAATATTCTACAGATACATGTTACATTTCAAATTGCTGAGAGAGTGAATATTAAATAACCTGATAGCCACTATCAGGGTTTCAAAAAAAGAGAGAGTGAATATTAAATGCTATTTGAGACTGATATATCAAATTATCAACCCAATACTAATTTATTTGCATTCACTTGATATGCAATTTAGAAAACGCCCTATAGATTTACTTGGTCGCTGTTTAAAATTGCACTGGTCATCCATTGTGATCTTATTTAAAATAGTGTAAAACAATAATATTTCTTTTTGGTAAAATAATAGATCATCTTGCATTATTTGGTTTTTTCTCTTTTTAACAACGAAAAGGATATATCAAAGCAGTTTCAGAACTGGCAGAGGTGCCTTGAGATGTAATTATCCATTTTTTAATACAGAGTCTTGGTAGCCTCTACCAAGCATTTTTCCAAAAAAAAAAAAAAGCACTGGCAAGGCAAAAGTAAAAAAAGAAAAATCTAGACAATTTTTGGTCAACATAGTGTCCCCAGTACTGGAGCATGCAATAACTCATGAGTGAAATATCTAGCTGTGAACACTGCCCATATTGCACTAAATACAGACTATATACAGTCAGGTTTCATTAATTCTTCATTTAATAAGCTCAGTACACAGTATCAAAACATATCTATCACAATTCTTGAAGAGAGAGCTTGTCGCAGTAAATTAATGGGGTAGTTGGACCACCTTCATTTAATAGCCTAGAAACATAGATCCTCTCTATTTATGTCCTTCTAATTTCTCATTAGGTGTACTGTTTATGTATCATTTTTTTAGAAACTATAGACTCATGGGGTGTATAATATGTCTAACCTGTAACATACTTATTTAATTTTAGTTTTAAGAAGCTTGACAGGAATGCAGAAAAAGTCCAAGGAGCTTACTAAATGAATGTAATTAATACATGAATGTTACAGTCTGGCCTGGTGGTTGCAAGGGATAAATATTTTCTTCAGAAAATGCATGCAAACACAGAATGATAATTGATACTGGAATACAAAACAAGGTGGTAGGATGGCATGGTGTGTTTAACAGTATGTACTATGCAAGGGCTAATATGACAGATTTTTTTATTTATAGACATTGCATAAAAATTTTACAAGATCAAAATCTTAAGACAATCCATCTATTCTGAGATTTTGCTAATACGGTAATACCGTTTCAGACATATTCTGAGAAAATGTCACCTTTGTGTTATTGGGAAAGACAAGATTGTTTGGTCTAAATGTAGAAGAAAAGCACTGAAAAATGCCCAAAAATAAAGTATGTCATTGTACCTCAACAAAAGTGTTAAAATTATGGACGAGCAAGTCAGCGAATTGATCAGGCGTGTAGGTTCCATAAACAAGGGGGCTTATGTAGTAGTTTTGAATATAGTCACTGCTACCGGCACTTAGTAAATGTATCGCGTGAGAGACTAGTACCGAGGTTTTGTCCCTACCCACGACACCAGTCACCTTCGACTGATATTCTCTGTAGTTTTGTAGTTGTTGAGTCAAAGAGATTGCGGTCTGCAATCGATTGATAATTGATACATGTCAGTTTACATGGCTTAATTAAATGTTAGTAAAAATAAATAAAGAAAGATGTATAATATACAGTGTCAAATTTATAATGACATCTCTTTATAGTTTGTATATACAACTATAAAATTAATTGCTTACCCCCACAGAGCACAAGATACTACATTTGCCTTTGCAAAACCATACCATTGAGTAACATATTTGTTTATCAAAATACATTTTGTAAGTACATAAATCCATTACGGTTAAATGTAATATAGTAATATGAACTTTCTTTATTAAGCTTTGGATTCACTAGGTATTTGCCACACAACTGTTATTAGTTCTTAGAGGGATGATTTTTATAACAGCAGAAATAATAACTATACATTCATCTTATTTTGGTTAAAGATATTGAAAACGCTTCTTTTACTTCATGCAGAGTACGAGCCATATGCTTTTTAAGTTTGACACTATTGTTCGTGCGTTGCATGAAGTCAAAACAGCATAGTCAATATCTTTATCCCATATTTTGATGAAAGTAGAAGAGGAAAAGGCACTTACGTATAGCTGAGCAGTGTTGTCCCAGTAGCCGGAGGCGCCGGAAGCGAAGTTTGCGCCCGTTAAAAGGTTATTGCCTTGTGCATCTTGGCTCAGATAAGCTGGGGGATATTTGGTAAATCCCAAATTTTCCACTGCAATAAAGGAATATTACAACTCTAAGAAAATGAAAATTTATTTTTCCTTAATTGATCATCTATTTTGAAGGATAAGGATTGATTATAAAATCAGGAAACTAAAACTGAAGTACCAATTTCCAAAAAAGATATGCCATGCACACATCTTACTTATATTTTATTACTCCCTAAAAGAACAACATAAACATTCTCAACCAAAAAAATCAAGCAAACTAAAGCACAAGTACCAATTCACAAAAGAAGAAGAAGAATTACCACACATCTTATATTTTATTTTCTCCTTAAAAGAACTTCAGAAACATTCTCCTCCCTCCGGGTTGTTGGGACTTGAGTGGTTAGCATGTGTTTTTTGAAATTGTTGTAAAATAATATTGTTTTGTTAGTTCCAATAAGAGCATATTATTGTTCAAGTTAGCACTACTGTTCTAAAAATGAAAGAAGAACCTTCAGTATTTTACTTGAAATCTCTTATGAGACCAAAAAAAAAAAAAAAAATCCGATCTGTGAAATTTGATAATAAATCGTAAATATTAAATGGAAAAGGAATGCACACTATTTTAGGTAAAAAAAAATACGGAAAGAACACACCATGAAATCAAACCCATTGTTAGTGCTTTTTGGTGCTCCTTTTTTTTTTTGCAATAAAACTCACTCCTCCATGTAAAAATATTTTAAATATTGCGACTGCAGTCATGTCTTTATTTCACAAAAAAAAAAACACACACACAAAAAGGTATATAAAAAGAAAAAGAAAAATCTAAACAAATACCAGTAAAATCAGTGGCTAGTTTGCCATTGCAAAACCTTCCAGTAGGGGAATGAGAGCTAAAATCTCTGCCATAAGGAGGAAAGTTTGCTTTGACAAGTGTGTAGAGGTTGTTGTTGTTGCCTGAATCCACAACTGAGTCTCCAAATATCATCACACCCGGTACCAAAGGTTGGCCATGGCAGAGACTCATATAACCAGCCAAGAGTTGGCTTGTTAGTGTAGCTAGTAGTAATAGTGCCATCTTTGTTGCTTGAGAGAGAAAGAGAGATAGGTGGGTTTTATTATGGTATTTAGAGTTTCTCTCTTTTTTCTCTAATGAGGGTTATAAAGACGGATCCGACTCCGCTGGTTATATGAAATTCCTCACATCCTCTGCGGAGCTTTTACCTGCGGAGTTTCTAATCTGGTAAGTTCATTTTGATCAGACGAACCAAATAAGATTTTGGCACAAATCTCAAAGCAAAATTAATACTACCCCTCCATCATCCCGAGCACTTATTGGTTGAGAGTAAATCTAGGCCGTCCGATCAGCTCCGCTGAGGATACTGGTCCGGATGAAAGATTGTTCGGTCCAATGTATGACCTTCGACCCTCATCAAAAATCGTGTGTACTTAATCAGCATGGATCTTAAAGCTTTACACGCGATTCTTGATGTTGATCGAATGGCTTCGACCAGGCATCAGACCATCTTGATTTCTAAATAGAAGGATGAAAGAGATTTTGGTCTGATCCTCGCTCGGAACTGTTTGATCTGTATCAAGATCCGTGCATAGTTAATTTGTGTAAATCTTAAAGCTCTCAGCGAATCTTGATGTATCAATTTATAAGATCATATATGTTATAACATCAGGTTGTATGTTTTTAGAATAAAGGGTCAAATTTATTAGTTTGAAAAAAAAAAACTAAACTTATGATAAAGTTAATTGAAACAATAATGTAGAGGTTATGAAACGGTTTTGTAGGGGATTTCGTTTTTATATGTAAAATAAGGATAATTAATTGTAAATGGAAATAGCGAAATAGGTGACTCTGTTATTCTTTGTTATTCTTTCCACACACAAAAGAAGTTATATGTCTGGCAATTGTAACTAGAGTGGGAAAAATGGCACGGCGGAGCTGGTTCCGTCAAGGAATGGTACAGTTACAGTACGGAACGGTACGGAACGGCACGGCACATGTGATTTTTTCATGCTGTGACTCGCGTGTCGGGTGCCGTGATCATTCGCGTGCCATGACCATCTTTTGAAAATTTGACACGACACGACACGTCACGCTAAAAATCCGGTCACGTCACAGCACGGCACGTGGTCACGCGAGTCACATGTAATTAGGACCATTAAATCTTGATCAAATAGTGAATCTTGAATAAACTAATTTAAATTATGAAAAAAAAAAAGTTAAATGTGAGAAACGTGACTAGTTACGTTTGGATACGGCATGCAAACAGTCACGGCGTGACTCGCGTGCTATGACCACCTCTCGACATTTTAGTCACAGCACGATACGGCACGTGTAACTGTTCACTTGGTTACGGCACAGAACAGCACGAGACCAAAGTTACGGCATGTTAGCCACGTCACGGCACGTTTTTTCCACTCTAATTGTAAGTTTGAGCAATTGATTTGTTCCTCTGTTGCACTGTTTCTGTTGCCATTTCTGTCGCACATCACCATTGAACCCGAGCACGCAACTTCTATCAGGTTGTTTGGACTCGATCCAAATGTAACAGAGAAACAGAAGTCAGAAGAAAAGGTTCAGGCATTTATGTTGGTCTTAAAGCTGTCACATTGACACAGGCTTGCTGTCTCGAAATTCGAAACTAACGTAAATTCGTACGAATCTTAAATGAGTCCTCTTATTATGTTTCAAAGAGTCAGATTAAGATGCACCGTTAGTTTTGTAGTTGGAGATCAAATTTATGAATCTTAAATGAGTCCACATTCTTCTCTCTGTTTTTAAATTTGAACTGCTCAATATGCAGGGGTGAAAACGGGTCGGATATTATCCGATCGAATCTGGATTCGTATTATTAAATTAGATATGGATTTCATATCCGAATTTTTGTACTGATAGTAGTACGATATGGTTTAAATTTTAATTATCTGTATCTGAATCATAGATATATGTCAAATAATTTAACATATATTATGAAAAAATTTATGTTATTCGTCATTATAATTAGATAAATATATGTACTTTCGTATTTTGAAATAGTATTTATATGTTTTTTTAATAAATAATAGTATTCCATATCCAATTTAATATCCGATTCATCTATATCGGAAAAATAATCGGATACAGATATAATTTTACCACTATCCGATCCGTTTTCACCCTTATCAATATGGTATTATTACTCAAATGTGTTTGAAGATCAAATTTTATATATATATTTTTTAATTTTTTTAGATATATACAAAATCACTTTTCTAGATAGTACAAAATCTTCTGAAAACAACAATTTTCATTTATCTAAAAAAGTAAAAAAATTATAAAATTTGATCTCCAAGTGCATTTTAATACGAAGATTATGTTGAGCAATTCGGAAGTTCTTTGCATAGTGACATAGTCTCGCTCAAAGAAAAATGTATTTTTGAACAGTTTTTTTGGGTAATGAGGCACTTGAGTCCTGAATGAATATTTTGACAAAATTGATATGAAATTACTAAATATTTGAAACAGAATATACTAAATCTCATACATTTAAACAATCGATATATAAAAATAGTTAAATTACTGATAAAGCTCACAATGTTCTCCTTATTTGCAAAATCGGAGATCTCATTTCACTGCATTTTTAATCTAATCAGAAGATTTTGAGTACAGGACTTTAAGATTCATTCGTTCTGATTTTTTAACTTTTAATTTTAGTTCTAAAATATTTTAATTTAATTTTTTTTTCTTCAAACAAACTTTTTTCAAACTCCAGCTAATAGATCGAGATTATATAATATATTTACTTTCTCAAATTAGGCTCGAAAAATAATAATAATAATCATGATGATGATGATGATGATGATATTATTAATAATAAAAAATCCAAAACCTAAAAAAGTTAGTGCTATGTTTTTTATTTTTATTTTAAAAATAAATTTGAATCCCATAAAAATATCAAAATTGCATTATTGTTCAACTCCATAGATATAATAAAATAATATTGATGTAGTAATTATATTTGTATCATGATCATCGTTCAAAACTGTTTACTCTTTCCATGCTCACAAGCACAGGGCAAGGATTCAGAATTTCAGATCTAGTGCAATAATATTGTACCGTCTATAATAAGATCTGAATCCTCCGTTTTAGTATGGCACAAATTTTAGAGATGTTCTGTAAATTTCAAATAAGTCGAGAAACAATTATTTGGCTGGAATGGGGAGAGACTACACAAGAATTTGATTAAAAGTAGACAAAAATTAATAGGGAGCTGCTGTGCAGTAGAGTGGCGAACTACGGGACAAATTTGGATCCGATGGGTTTCAAAACCGTCCGATCTATTTTAAGATATGTGCATCGCTTTAATATCCGTGCATATTTGCTTCAATATCCGTGCACACGGATCTTGAAGAGGATTGGGTGGTTTTAGAACCCATCCGACCTAAATTTGAGTTCGATGGACACCGGATCCAAGTTTGTCCCGTGAACTACAAAGACATTTGTGGAGTCGGGAGAGAAGATGAGTTAGGTTTAGGATAGACGGAAGTGCGCATAGAGAGAGAATTTTGTTGGGAGAGAAGAGAAATAGAAATAAAGCTGGATTATTTCGCACAAGAATGAGCGATATTTTTTTCTGCGATTTTTTGGGCTGCCAAAAAAAATGCAGTCGGACTGTGCAAATAAATTTTGACTGCAAGAGTAGGATAAAATAAATTACAAAGTAAGCAAAATTCCACGGTCATATATATTTAGAATTTTATTTTTAATATTTAAAACAAAAGCTCAATATGACTCCTCCACCCCTGCTTTAGAGTGAAAAGTGTGGATAAAAAGAGTAGAAGGATAAAGTATGGGTTCTTTTTTATTAATGGTTAAAATGTAGGCGTGCTTTCAAAATATGCCGCAGAATTTTTTATATCTGATTTATTGTACTATTTATAGTTTTCTTATTTTTTGTTCTCAAAAACTCATTTTATAAATGTCTTTTTTCTCAAGAAAGAAAAGTTGTCATTATTGAAAAGTAAGATTCGAAGGTGCACATTTTTTATTCGTGAGCATAAAAGGGACAAATATCCTCCTAAGTACTGTAAAAGATTTTCCTCAGTTTACGATTTGATATTTACTTTCAGGCGTTTTGAGATTCGAGGGGACAGTATTATTGAGCTTTGAGATTCGTGCCAAGTTAAAAAGAACGGTCGCATAGAATAGAGGTGTCGGTTGTCAAATGTTTTTTTTTTTCTTCTTTAGCATCCTCCAGTTTGCATTTTTTGAATTTTCCTATATTAGCGTAGTAGTTACTTTGTTCAGTAAATTTTTCAAAAGCAGTATCTATATCATCTTTTCCAGCTTAGCAGACTAATTAGACCTACTTCAAAAAAATAAGATTAAATATTTTTTTTAAATTAATAAAAATTTAAAATATACTCGTGCTAAATTCAGAACAAAAGTTGTGCAAAAGAAGCATTTATTCATTCATAATCTGAACAGTCACATTTGAAGTATGGATTGAGTTTTTTCAAAATTCAATACTTTTCATATTTTAATTATGAATGTCTATATCATAGATGAATGGATAGATTAGCCATGTTAGCTGTATTTTTTCAAATGTAGTTTATATTTTACATCGAAAATATTAGTGCTTTTTGTACAATAAATAAAAACTTACATTTTTACTTGTTTAACGAAAGTTTTAACCTTTTTTATGATTGCTAAGAGAAAAAAAAGCGATAAATACTTTGTATATTACATATAAACAATTATAAATTCATATATGAACAACTGCATACCAAGTATAAACACTTTTTGGATGTAAATAAGAGGTGTACATAATGACGAACATGAATAATTTTTCTTATTTTTATTTATACAATAGAAAGTATAAATTGAGCTATTCCAAATACAACGACATGTATGATGTAAGTGTATTAATTGCATAATCATCTGTATTTACATTATTCTAGTCCCATATAATTCATAATCATATTTCTGCTACATTTTTATTTTCAGATATACATTGACAACTTTCTCTTCTTTTTTTTCATGATCTTCTACACTTTCCTTTCCCTATAGCCCATCCTTTTAGTTTGTGCATTAATTTTGGTTTCCCCAAATTCTTAGAACTGTCTTTCCTCACCATTGCATCCATACAATTTTCTTCAGGATCCGTAATTGAATTTGCGCATTCAACGAGCGGTTCAGATTGTATCACTTCATTGCCCACTTGAGCCTCATCAGATCTTACTGGTACTTCCGTGATTTCTTCTTCCCTCTCTTTTGTATCTGACAAAGGTACCGGTACCAGGCTTGTTGGCTCTAATGCAATTGAGAGTACATTTTGTTCGAGTTCGGGTTCGTGTTTTGTTTCCTCAAATTTATTGGTTGTTGATAGTTCGTGTCGTAGGCATGTGGTGATCCATCCAATATATATCATTTGCTCCATATCGGCTGCCCATTCTGCCCGGATCCGTTCAATTTGATTCGACATTTCTTCGTTTTGTGTTAGACTTGTCACATTACCTTCCTCTATTGTTAGTTCCTTCATCTGCTAAAGCATGAAAAAATAAATTGGTAAATGTTTCATATATAATATGCACTGTGTTTGAAAGAAAATGTGAACTTATGTCCCTAAAACAAATAAGTAAATAGTGTATGAATAAATTAAGACAATAAAAATAACATAAAAGAGAGATCATTTTCACCTTGGAAGTGCACTTCTCCTTTATCTGTATCATTTCTTTTACATCTCTAATTGTCATTTCCAATTCTTGGTTTCTTCTCAGTAGCTCAGCCTCTCTAGTTTCATAATCTTGCATTTTTTGGTGAACCATTAGCAGATTCTGCTCATTTCTTTTTGAAACCTTCTCAAAATTTCTCTTCAACCTTTTAATTTCATCACTCATTGCCTCAAACTTTTCTTTCTCCTCCATTAATTTGGCAATGCTCTCTTCAAGCTTCTGATTATGCTCCTCTAGGTACTCTATTTTCAGTCCCAAGCACATTATTTGCAATTTTTCTACCAAAGATTCATAATTTTTCATGTTACAATATTCACTAAATTCTAACTCTATTTGGTTTTCTCTCTCTTCTATGTCAGATACTCTGTCATTCAATCTCTCAATTTCTTCACGCAAACTCGGCTCTTCTTCACCTTGTTCTATTCTTACAACATTTTGAATGGCAAATTCTGTTTGTGAAGGAAGAACAAGGGAATCCATCTTTTGTTGATATTCGACTTCTTCTTCTTCTTGAATTAAATCAATGGATGAATCGGTTTCACTTGGGGTACTGATAGGGAAAAGAGGGGGAAGGAGAAAGCCAACTAAGGGAAAAGCAAAAGGAAGAATGATTTTGATGAATATAAGAGGATTGATTTGTTTTGCTTCTTTTCCCATAGAAAAGGTGTAGTGATTCACAGATAAACTTGGGTTCCCATTTTAGAATTTAGTGCAGGAATCATTCAAAGACTTGCCTTTTTTATTTGTTCTACCTTTCTTTGCCTTGAGGTAGATGGTTAGCTTGATCCTCTTCCAAGTTCCAATAATCTTTTTTAACCTATGATTCTTTTGTTAGATGCTTCAAATTGGAGAAGTGTTTCTTTAACTGGTAACTGAGGCATTTTTGCAGTAATACTTGAAATTTTTTTAATTTTTTAAACCATTTTTTCTTTTACTAAAAGGCCTCGATACATCCAACATCTTTTAGATATATTTTGCGAGAATTGAACTTATGTCTCACTGTAGAGAGCGCCACAGCGCTAAGTTCATGGTTCTGCACTAAAACTTGAATAATTCACCAAGTTTTAACTCAGCTATATTTCTTGGTTGTTCCTCCAGATGACTATTTATAGCATTTTCATCACTGTAGCATATCCTTTTAAAGTAATTTTAATAGCCATAAAAAAAATTTAAGCCAAAATATTTACGGTCAAAATTTAAAACCTCTTGTACAGAATGTATCATGTTTGTGATTTTCTTTTAAACGAAAACTGTTAGGAAAGGATGCTCTTTAAAAAAGGGTTCTCAAGTTGAGAGTAGGGGTGTTCAAATGGTTGGGTTTATTTGGTTTTAAACCGAACCGGAAAATTTCGGTTTAAATGGTTCGGTTTTTCAGTTTAAATGGTTCAATTCGGTTAATTTTATGAAATAGTTCGGTTCGGTTTTGAATTCTCAAAACTTAATAAACCGAACCGACTGATTTTATTTATAGTTCGAGACTTCGTGTATTATTTTGGTTCATTTTCGGTTTTGAATTTACGTGTTTTGATTTTTTGAGATTGAATTCCACCATTCGGTTCAACCAAACAAACTATTTATTAATAGTTTGAGACCATTTATTTTCGGTTCAACCAAACCATTTATTATTCCTCTATTCGGTTCAACCGAACAAACCAAAGTTTAAATCAGTTTAATCGGTTCGATTTTAATTCGGTTTGCTATTTTAGTTCGGTTCGGTTCGGTTGGATTTTCAAAAACCGAAAAAAGTTTGGTTTAGTTATTGTAGTTTGGTTTGGACAGAACCGACCAGTTGAACACCCCTAGTTGAGAGTCAGAGGGTGTAAACACATTTCTTCTATGCACATCTCCAAGCTTTCTTTTGTTTTGCAGATTTTCTGAGTCAAAATCCTTTTTTTATTTTGGATTTTCAATAGTCAGTACTTTTCTGAAACAATTATCTTACACTTGCGGCTTATCCCATCATACAATTCTATAAAATTTCTCTTGACATGTATATGATTCATCCTTCAACAATCTTCACAGGTGTCCTGCAAGAAAATCACAACTGAGTTATTTTGGATTATAAAGTTTATTGCAAAAATTTATATAAGAATTCACATCAAGCAGATTTTCATTTTTAGTCTTAAAAGTGGTTATTATAATATATGTATATTTACACATACCCAAATGGAGTTTGCTTAATTGATAATAGTTCAACATCCAGCTGTTAAACAGAGGAAGGAAAAAAGGAAAGTAAATTAGCTGCAATAAAATCAAAGGTATATTTCATGAATTAAGCCATGGCACTGAATAATTGAAAATATAAGTTCACTACAGTAAACCTAGAGATACTTTGGGGATGCTTACTCTGGCGACCAGAATCATTTCCCTACTATTCAATATAGCGACATGTTGTGCTATCACTTCTAACCTATTGTATAGGCTTCAAATGTCAAATCCATACCATTGAAACCGATCTACTTTAAATGATGAAAAATGAATGCATTAAAATTAGCGTATAAATCTTCATTTTTTGACTCTTGACTTTGTACAAAACGAATTCAAAATTTTATAAACTTCGCATGTAAACGCATCAATTGTGAAGTAGATAGATTTTAACGGTTTGGATTCGACATTTAAAGCCTATCCGATAGGTAGTTGAGGCAATAGCACATGATGTCTTATACTATCGATAGCACGCTAGCCAAACTCTAAGAGGTTTACCTCAATTGTTGCATTTGGAGGGATCTCTTGTACACCTTTGCTTCCGTAAGCTAGTTCTGGAGGAACTATCAATATTCTCTGAAAAATGTACTTATCCTAAGTTAGTCCCCCTTAACCCTTAATAATTAAAAGATACATCTGATAAAAGAAAACAGTGTAGTTGGAATTATATAAACAGATCATAGTTTACCCTAATATATATTTAATACCTTGTAGTTGCACCCCTTCATTAAGTAAGGAAAATTAATAGCAATTGATATGTATCAGTTATATGAAAGCTGTTTGCAAAGAAAAAGTCTGACAGAATTAAAGAAACTGCAACAAGATCCATTTGTATAATAATTCCTTACATTAAAAATATTTAAATAGGACACTACAATTCTAATGTTTTGTATAAAATGCAAAAAAAACTTCTCAAAAATTGCACAAGACATAAAAATGCACCCCAAGGGTGAGACATATTTTGCAATGAAAAAAGCTTCAGCTATTTTTAATGAACATGAGAATAAAAGTTCAGGTTATTATAGTATAGAATAAGCAATATAATAAGCAAAATAGATTTCAGGTATGGTAAGACCTGGCCGCCGACTTTCATTCCCTCAACACCAAGATCTAATCCTTTCAATACATTTCCTCGCTCTGATTGGCCCACATCAAACCCATATGGCTGAAACAAAGGATAAACATTATACAACAAATATATATTAAGAAGCATAAAATTCATGAAATTACATTATGTACCACCCCTCATTTTCTTCATAAGATACCCAAATCGCCCCTCGTCAGTCACTATTCTGAAAATACAAGGGAAAAAATTCTTTTGCTTTACACTGGTTTTGTTTTGCGGGTGTATGCCTGAAATTCAAGTTTTTGCATTTCATGCAGGAACATATTTTTTTTGGGGCAGTTTGCAATAACAAGAGTTAAAGAGTAAAAGGGTAAAATAAAAATTCACATACAGTTCCACCTCCGACACCGAGACCTTGACGACTGGTCATAAAGGTTATTCCCTTCCACTTGGCCACATAGTGTATCTACATTACACAATGCAACTATCATTTATGAGAAAATATAAAATTGGTCCTTGAACTCTACTGTTTGTGTAATCCAGCCCCAAATTCTTGGCTTTTGTTCATTTGGGCCCCTGGTAATTAATAATTATAATAATCCAATTGAGTTATCAGCCTACAGATTTATTGGTCGATCCTGCTAAGATTGTGATTTAACTCACGAGAAAACCAATTGAACAGAAAAAGGAGAAGGTTCGCATCCAATCTTATATTTTTTTCTTATTATTTGATTGCATAAAAACTGAAAAGAGAACTGTAAAGATTTAGAAAAACCACACATACAGCCACACGAGATCCTTTCACGGCTTTTGCCCCTCCTCCCACCTTTATGTCATAATACCTACATTACATGAAGGAATTAGATAGCCATAGGCAAAATATAATCACATTAAGTATCTGAATTTTCTTTATGCAGCCTTTGGTAGTGTTTTATTACTGTTTTTAATATGAATTATGGAATCAGACAAATCTAATAGGACAGAGATTGAAACCATCATAATCAAATCTGAATTATTCATACTGATAAATTCACATAGAGAAGAAAGTGAAACCCAACATAATCGTATATTACAAATACATTATTTTGTTTTTGGTCCCTTTTTTAAATTTTAAGCCCACAAAGTAATAAAATCAACAGAAATTAATAACTAAACTTATTTCGGGCCTGCCTGAAATAATACCAAAATCCAAGAAAGAAGTGAAGGCACTATTAGCAACTATCTAGAGGAAATGTACTTACTTAAGCCCACTTGGAAGGGTTTTGAATTCACTCTCAGGTATCTTGGAAGCCTTAAGCTGAAATTCAGTATAAAGATTAGATCTATTTAGTAGGTTGCTGTTAATCCATATTTACTGGTAGTGGTGAATTAGTCAGAACATATCTCTTACAGCTCTTCTACTTGTCGAAGCTGCTTCCGCTTTGTTACTTGTAGCTAATCCTGACAGCACAAAACATCAGTTAGTATGAATTACCCCTTCAATCAGTGATTAAAGTAACAAGTGCTGACACAGTTTCGGTCAAAAATCTGTCCTGATCGTTGCGCTGACACACTTTTGGTCAAAAATTGGTAATGATACAAGCAGGGGCAGATCTTAAGGTAGTGTAGGGGTACTTGAAATTTTGTGTATAAAATTTTGTTTTTCATCATGTGTATAAAATTTTAATTGGAATTTTGCTTTTTAAGTTTTTATACGGTTCTGTCCCCTCATAAAATTTCAAATGTGTGCTTGTATTCTAGTGGTTATGGAAACTTGGTTCGAATCCCAGTGACAACACATTATGCATTTTTACATTTCAGTCCTCTCAATCTAAATTTTCTAATTTCGCCCCAATGGGATTGGGGTGGGGTTGGGGGTAGGGGTGCCAACGAATACGGTAAGGGCCGGGTGGAATCATTTTTATACCGGTACCCGTTACAAATTGTTCTTATCCGTATCCTACCCTTACCCGCTACAAATTATCTTACATGTACCCTACCCTTACCCGTTATAGTTGTCAGATAACGAAATGATAGCGGATAAATAACGAGTAATACTAATATAATAATTATTTTTATTATTTATTAAATAAAACATTAAAACATATACATTTATTTCACATAGTACTTTGTTGAAAAAAAAAAATTGATCATGCTAAGCCCAAGGAAACCAATTAAAGCACTCTTTTCAATGCTTATTAATATATAGAATATATGTAATTTTTTTATAATTACCTGATCGGATAACAGGTACAAAATAGGCTTTACCCGTTTAGATAACGAAAAAATTCTTTACCCGTACCCGTACCCGATAAGTTTACGAAAAAAAAATCTTATCCATACCCATCTTATTGGATACAGTATGGGTTGAGTAAACGAATGAGGGGGTGTTCTAACCCATACCAATATTATTGGATACAGTATGGGTCGGGTAAACGAATGGGGGGGGAGGGGGGGGTTCTAACCAGTAGCAATGAGAAAACCCATGAACCATCTCCTTCCATTAGTAGCAGGGACTGAAACCTCATCAAAACCCAAACCCAATTTTTTCTTGTCTAAACTTGAAATGTTGGAGCAATGGCACCGAGAAGAGATCGCCTTTCTCTTGTTAGAAACGACTGTTGCTTAAATTCCACAGAAAACACATAAATATCTCGTGAGATATTGCCAAGTCCTGAACAGAGAAATATAACCAAAGAGGAGAGAAAATAAAATCACTTGAATTTAGAGGTAAAATTGAAGGATTGTTGCAGAGGAGGGAAAGCTCCATCAACGCCAAAAGCTCGGTCTTATTTTCCTTTTAATATTTCACAGATGTTATCAGATTTCGGGAATTTGTGTGCAATTTTGTGATGAAATCCATTCATGTGGATGTGAGAGCTTTTCTTTTTCTTAGAAGATTACGTTTCAAAAAACATGGTTGCTAGGTGTAATAAATAATTTTATAGTTTTTGAAGGGTATGCACTGGATTTGCAAGGTGCAATTTTGCAAAAATATGTGTCGAGGTAATGAGAACATATTTAGGCTGGGCTTTTTAGGCCTGTTAACCCAAAGCCTAATTTCTAGACATACTTTATTGCAGTCCATTTTCTTTTTACTTGTGGCATGAATCAGAACAATTGTATCATTAAAATTAGTATTAGCTCTTTGTTAAGCTAGAAATGAAAGTTTGGGGGTTTCTGATCTTATTTTTAATCAATTTAAGTCTCATTAGTAATCGTAAAATCATCAAAATTCTCAGATAAGCTGTATATTATGTCTTTCCATTTAATTAAATTATTGGAAACGGATACAATTATGAGTAGGATTAAAATGCCCATTTTTTGGGGCCTCAATGATGCCTCACATTCTTATCTTTTTTTTTATTATTTTAACTGTGGATCTGAACTGCTTATCATGATATTCATATTAAAGTGTGCTTGTAGATCAAATTTTATATATTTTTTTAAATTGTTTCTTAACTTTTTAAATATGTACAAAATCATAGTTTTTGGATGGTACAAAATTATAGTTTTTGGGTTTGTACCTATTTAAAAATTAGTAAAGAAATTAAAAAACATATAAAATTTGATTTTCAAGTGCATTTTAATATAGAGATGACTGTTCGAATTGAATGCATGAATATTGAAAAAGGATATAAGAATTTGGGATTTGATTGGAGTAAAAAAAACAAATGGCTCATTTTAACCTACTCTACGTTAATACTAAATTTACAATTCCAATGAATGCATTAACAGTATTACACATAAAATTCTTCTAAATATGTGTATGTTCAAGTTTTAATTTATTTAGCATCATTCCGATTGTAAATAATTAAAACTCACATATATGCTTAAGTGTAATATAATATCAGTTTAAATATTATATTAGTTTAATTATTATTTTATTCATTTTCTTCATCGCTATTTCAAATATACAATCTAAAAAATATTTTTACTAATCCGAATAGTTCAAAGTTAGTACTATTCTCAAACTACTCGGATTAGCACTATTCTCAACCACTAATTCAAAAATTACTATTCTTGCACTGATCCTTGCACAATCCAAACATACCCATAACGTTACATTAAATGAATGATCATTAATAAAGCACATAGATTGAATATTAACACATCCAAACTTACCGACAACGTAAATATCGAAACATGAATAAGTATTTAGTCTAGTATTAAAAATAATATTTTTTATGTAAGAGATTGCATGTTTAAAATTCAAATAGAAAATCTCTTGTAGATATTAAATAGTTTAATGGACATCTCTAAAATTTACAAATCTATATACATATACATATATACACACACATATATATACAGAGTTGGCTAAGGTGCTATGCGTAGTATAGAGGTCCTCCGTGCAACGGCTCAATATTTGAGTTTTCAAAATTTTAATGGTCAATCCGAATCATTCAACATGATCTCCATATATATGAATATGTACTTGCAAACCAAATTTTACGTTTTTTAGAATTTTTTTACTATTATTTTAGATAGGTAAAAAATCACTTGATCTGAATGGTACATAATTTTCAGATCAAGTGATTTTCTACCTATCTAAAATAATAGTAAAAAAAATTTTAAAAATATAAAATTTGATTTGCAAGTACATATTCATATGAAGATCATGTTGAACTGTTCAAATCGACTGTTAGAATTTTAAAAACTCAAATATTGAGTCGTTAAAGCACAAAGGCCCTCTATACTACGCGTAGCATATATATTAGCAATTTCCTATATATAGATATATACATAAACGGAATAATAGAACACATATATAGTTTGAATATTAAAGAATCTAAACTGAATTATAAAAATACCAACATTGAATACAAACATTTAAATTTAATAATAAATTAAGCATACATACTCTACCATCTAAAATTATCTCGTCAAAATAAAAATTTCGCCAACAATGGCTCTCCACAAAAATAGGAGACTAGAAACAAGAACTCCCAATTATTCGGCCCATGTTATATATATAACTAGCCAACCGAATCTCCGTCATCGCCTCTTTCTCTATATTTCACCAAATTATATTTATCTCTCAAATTATCTGATTAATTCTCCTTTATGAAAACCCTCAACATCATTAATATTCCTTCCTCTCCCTCTACCTATTTCATCCCTCCGGCAGCCAACCTGAATCCCATCAGCCACAGTATGAGCCCCATGATCTCTCCAGACAGCACTACCACCACCACCACCCCATCGCCAAACGGTGCAGTTCCAACGCAAGAGGATCACGCGAGCAATATGATCGCAGCCGCTTTGGGGATCACCGACAATAATGGAGGCAACTCCAATGATAGCACGAATGATACCAACGAAGGATCAAACGAGAATGTTAATGGAAATATGAATGGGAATGAGAATGGGAATGCAAGTGCCAACTCAGCCCCGCACGCGAAGTATGTACCGCTTTACGTGGGGGACCTGAGCGCAACGGTCAAGGATGAGAACCTGTTCGAGTTCTTCCAGAAGGAGAACCTCAAGATCTTCACCGTCAAGGTTTGCCGTGACGTGCAAACCGGGGAATCTCTCGGCTATGGTTACGCTAACTTCCTTACTCATGAGGATGGTATGTACATCTCTATATATTTTGTAATTATAAATCAATATCTTATGATCAGTTTATGTGTAATTAGTCTTACCTTGATTTTACATCATGGTTAGCTAGGTTAATTACAATTGCATGGTTTGATTTAGATTGGTTTGTTTCTCTTGCTATAAGAGATCCCAATTCTATCCGGTGCATGCATGGTTCTTTACATTAATTGGTTAATGCATAATCTTCTTTTAATGCATAAAACTATTTTTGGTTAATGTACGTATCTTGGTTTCTCAAGATTTGTGTTTGATTTCAGCTTATTCAATTTATTTATTAGCATGCCTCTTGTTTTCTAAATTTATTATGTAATCCCATAAAAATTCATATTGCCGACATTTTTCTCTTATAATTATCATAGAGCAACTAATTTAAATGTGACCAGCTGCATTCTCACTTTCGTTATAGATCGTCATCTACATTGTTTCTTTTAATTTGTATTCAATTTGATTCAATTTTGATTCCTTTCATTGCTCTATTTGCAGCCTCACTTGCTATAGAGAAATTGAACCACAAAGTCTTCTGCACAAAACCAATCAGGCTCATGTGGTCGATACGCAACTCGGAGGCTCGTAGGAATGGCATTGGCAATCTTTTTGTAAAGGTAAATTAAAACTCAAACAAAAAATGTATGATTATTTTTAGGTTTCTTTTTTCCTTGATCTTACTATTATAGTTATTCTTAATTTAAGTAGTTCTTTTTTTAAGTTAATTTATTTAGTTCCATATATTTCTTGGACGTGTGTATATTGACTATTTATATATGCATTAAGGTATTTGTCAGACTAAACAGTTAAATGCCCAGAATAAAAAAAAAAAAGAGTTATATGAGGAGGGATCCAGTTACACCATTTTATGGTGACATATATCTTGACACCATATTTTTAATATATATACACACACCATATATATTTGTCAAATTATTATCTTTATATATCAGTAGTGACTAGTATATATGATCGTTCTTAATTTTAAGTATTTCCTCTGCTGTGAAATTAATTTGTATAATTATTTTAATTTTGTTCTATCCAGAACCTCAACTTTTCTTGTAATAACGAAAGACTTCATGAGATCTTTGCAAAGGTTGGGACTGTTTTATCTGTTAAGGTCGTAAGAAATATTGACGGATCAAGTCGAGGGTACGGGTTTGTCCAGTTCGAGACCAAGGAATTAGCTAATGCAGCAATAGATACTTTCCATGACAAAATAGTTGATGGAAACAAGCTGTAAGTGAATTTACATGCATTCTAATCCTATTTTACTGGTATACATTGGACATTTATGTTCATGCATAGTTTTTATAGTATGTGTCCGGCATCTATTGATAGTTCAATTAAGTTGAAATATATATGTAAGTAAAATCAAATTAAGATACCAAACTATGGAAAAAAGAGGGAAAAAAAATGGAGTTTCAAAATCCAAAGTTGGCATAGCACAGACCGCTTCGGTGTATATTGCCAATTTTCAGTATGGATCAAACACATTAATTAACCAGTGCTAAAATCAAAGACTAAGCATAAATACTGAGTTGGGAAACAATCAAGTGCCAGACTCAAAAGGTTCCAAAATCAGCTGGTAAAGTGGTAATACAGTCCTTTTGACAGTATTGACTATTGGTGTCTGTTGTTATTTCAGGTCAGTAAAACGCTTTGTCAAGAAGAGTGACCGCATGGGTACCAGCCCCGATGGATTTACAAACCTTTATATAAAGAATCTTGATGAAGACATTGATGAGGAGCTGGTTCGGCTCAAGTTTTCTCAGTTCGGCCCGATAGTTAGTGTAATGATAGCAAGAGACGACAATGGGATCTCAAAAGGATTTGCTTTTGTATGCTTTGAGAACCCCGATAGCGCTAAGAAGGCCATGGATACCATGAACGGGTTGCCACTAGGTATAAAATTTTTATTCTTTACATTTGAGAGCAAAAGTGATAATGATTTTAAGGGGTCACTTATAATAAAGGAATGTCTAATTGTGTATCTTTTGGTGTTTTAAAACCTTAATTAATTTGTTTTATTTTTTAATAAGCAAACACTGTCTCCTTTTATCCTCTTCTCTTTGGGCATAGACTAAATATAGAACCTTTTTAGCAAGCGTTGAATGCATGATATTTCTTATTTTTCGAGAATTTATTATATGAATGAATTAAATATTAGCTCTGACTTATTTTGCTTAAAAAATTTCACAGGTAATAAAGCTCTCTATGTGTCGAAGGCACAGAAGAAATGCGAGCGTGAACAATTCTTGCTTTCTCAGAAACAAGAAAGGCTCAAAGAATGGCACAGGAAAACCATGGTATGAGATGCTCAGCCCTCCTCCCACATTATTTTAAAAAAAGTGAGAATTAATACTGCAGAAAAAAAATGAGTATTTCTAACTATGAAAAAAAAATAAAAAAATAAATCAATGAATCGATATGTCCTTAAACTCTTTTGACTACATGTTATTGAAGTCGAGAAAATGCTATCGACTTAAAAAAGTCTCGAGTGTCCTTATGAGTCTTTCACCACTGAATTTTTCTTCGGCGAGAAATTTTAACTATTAAGCTGCAAACACACATATAGCATTTTACAAGGGAGACAGATCGAACTATAGAAAAACTTAAAATTTATTTTTTATTAAACTTCAATATACATGATTATAAAATTTAAAATCATGAACTAAACACCCTCTAGCTCAACTATAGATCCGCGAATTAGGACTAGCTATTTATTTTACCCTTGTTTATTTTTCAGGGTGCTAATGTATATGTCAAAAATCTACATGAAGATGTTGATGACATAGCCTTGAAAAATCACTTCAGCCAATGTGGTACCATAAACTCGGCAAAGGTCATGCTCAATGACCAAGGAATTAGCAAAGGTTTTGGGTTTGTATGCTACAACTCACCTGAAGAAGCTCAGAAGGCCATCGTCATCTTGAACCGTAATTCGCATATCTTTTGAGTTCCTTTTTTTTTTATTTTCCTTTCATCCATTGCTTTTGAACTCGAGTACATTCACTCTGATTGCTCTCTGATGTTTCATATTGGTACTGGGTAATTTGAAGAAAAGGACCAAACAAATAAATTAAATTAATAAAATTTCACTTGAGAATGTGCTAGATATAGCAGTAAAAAAATTGAATTTTTGCACCATGTATTCGTCTTGTTTATTTATTTCTTATGTACTGTCTTGTTTGTAACAGGCCAATTTTTCCATAATAAACCATTGTATGTAGCAATGGCCGAGAGGAAAGAAGATCGTAAGGCCAGATTGCAACGACAGTTTGCAACTGCTGTACCGAGCCCCTCATACACATCTCCTTCAAATGGTTACTTACCAGCCACATACACAAGTATATATTATTCCCCTTCACGCGCACATGTTGTGCCACAAATGCCATATAATCAGAACCTTGTGACCCAATCCCCCTTCCCTCTTGGGCCTGTTGGTACAATTGGTACTGTTTGGAGGTCTACTGGCACCTACTTTCCTGCTTCAACCAGCCCCACAGCGTATCGACAAGTGACTTCTCCAGTTGTAATGGTTCCTTTCATTTTTTTTTCCTCTATGAATTTTAGATATTATGATAATTATTACTATCATTCATTCATTTGGCCACATCCCAAATCCTTGACCACTATCCATTAAACTCCCAAAAAGGGCCTTAAAATATCCTAATATTCTTAATTAATCAATGCTCTTCACAATCAAAATCACTTAGAATAAGCTGATTTCAGAACTCTTTAGATACATTGACAAAAATGCCCTTATAGAATGTTCGGGTTTTCAGTATGTAAAAGGTTTCTCCTATTATTCATCACTGCGTTGATTTTGTAGATGCCTAGTACTCCAAGGCAGAGACTCTACAATCGGGGTCGCAATACAACATATTCTCACAGGAACTACTGCTATCAGCCCCGCCCGTACCAACAAAATGCGGTAGGTACATAAAAAGTTTCACAACAAATGCGTTAGTTCCTCTATTTCCAGAAATATTAGTTCTAGCCTTCATAAGTTGTTATCAACCTAATTAAACTTCAGCGCTCATGCCAAATTTAATGAACTTCTCAAAGCATAAAAATTAGATATTAAAACTATGCTTGCACTGTACTGGGTAACTCTGCTGGCTAGAACTTGAGATGAACCTCTCAATTTAGTACCGCTTTTAGCACAAGAAAATTATAGCAAATCTTTTAAACTTCCGGTTCAAATAATTTTACGTGCATTTTTTGTGTCTTGTTATGCACATATAGAGAAATATGGTGATGAAGTATGTGCCATGCGGGAGATTTGATGCAAATTATAGTGAGACAATGCTTTCACCCGAGGCCTCCACTTCACGCACATCTTCAATGGAAGTTGAAGAATCTCTATGCACGGCCAACAATGTAGCTGGTACAATCGATCAGCAGCGCCTTTTACTCCGTGACCGCCTCTTCCCTCAAATTGAGAAGTTCAAGGTAAATTAGCTACAATCTCTTGTTTGGTTAATTGATAATCTGTACAACTTTACAAAGATTAAGGTCATGCATAGTGTTGCAAACTTGAAATTATCATGGATCCCCACATGGACTAGTCACTGGTAAATATAACAGCAACTCACTGATTGTATCAAAGAATTCTCCACCGTGTCCTCCCTTACCAATTTTTTCCTTTGGCAATCACCTAAAATATATGCCATATTTTTTTCTTTTCTAGAGTTTCATTCGTGAGCATATATATGGGACAATATATGAGATAATTGAGTGAGGTTACGATACTATGCATAGCGCAAATTGGTACTTACTGTGGATCAATCATCAATATCTCTATTTTCAAAGTCCAAACAATTAATCTGAACAGTTAAACATGGTCTCCATATGAAAATGTATTTGTTGAACAAAATTTACATTTTTTTAGAATTGTTTTACTATTTTTTAGATAGGTAGAAAATCACTTGATATAAAGATTCTGGACCATTCAAAAGTAGCGATTTTCTACCTATCTAAAAAATAGTAAAAAATTATAAAAAATATAAAATTTAGTCTGCAAGTACATCGTCATATGGCAATCATGTTAAACAGTTTAGATCGACTATTTAGATTCTGAAAACGAAAATATTGATTTGTAGTACGGACCAATATACGCTATGCATAATACCATAGCCTCACTCAAAGATAATTTCATTTATATATGCCAGTAGGATTATAAAAAAGCCATGAAAATTTATCAAGAGTTATCAACAATTATTTTGATGTTTCCCTCTAAAGAATAGAATCAAATGACCTTAGAATTTACTGCCAAATGGCCAAACTTATTCTGTAAACAAAATTTCTTAGATGTTTATATGTTTGTGCTTCGAATCATCATTGGATGCAAATAAAATTATTATGGGCTTTCATAATTATAGCCTGAGTATGCTTCGAAGATCATCGAGCATCTCATGGAAATGGAGAATGCTGAACTGGTAGCACTGGTTGAGAACCCAGAGCTGGTATCTGCCAAGGTGGAAGATGTGGTACGCTTAATTGAGCTAGAAAATTCAAGCTACGTATCAGCCCCATCGGCCATGAACCAATAAGCAAGATGTTAATTAAATTTGCACATTGCAAATTTTAAATTAGAGATAGACTTAATTATTTCAGAAGTCAAGTTTTTAGTTGTTTTTTTTTGTTGGTTTGGACTTGTCTTGGAAACCAGTAGCCTCAAAGTAATTAACTGTTAGGTGTTTTGATTTATTTTAGGATTTGTCTCTTAATTGAGTCGTAATTCTGGTTTAGGAGGTTGGAAAATGTTGGCAAGCCCCTATTATTATTATTATCATTTTGGAAAGAGAGGTAGAAACAATTTTGTGTGACTTATTAGAAAAGGTGGTGTGTTGTAATAATAGAGAAATTATAAAATATATATTGGGTACCAGAAAAACAACTGTTAACCCTGCCTTTTGTGCTTAGATTCGTGTGATTTCTTTATTTTATGCTTAATTAATATCACTTTCGTTTTTAGTTTTTGCATGAACAGTGTGTGTCTATATATATATATATATATATATATCTTCCTCTATAACATTATCTGCTCTTTATAGTAAAATGTAGAAATTAAGCCCCTAGATTTCATTAAAAAAAAAAAAAAAAAAACACCAGTGGTGTCAAAGTACATTATCAAAAGGAAAATGAAAAAAAAAAAAAAACAGTGACAAGAGGTCTAACACAAGAAAATGCAAAAGAAAAGGAAACAATCAATGAACTACTCTAGCCCGGATTTATCTGAAACCATCTTCCAAATTCTAACATGTTGCAGCAGAGCAGATGACACTGTCAGGCAGAATATTACCTGCTCTTTGATAACTCAAGGACGTCTTTGGCAACTAGATTTTTTTATAGGAATGGGAATTTTAATTTGTCAAAATTAAAGATATTTAATTTATGGGGAATTAAAGTATAAGTGTTTGGCAAATACATGAAAAATTTATTAGGATGTTGGGTTTTTTTTTTTTTTTTTTCTATGGAAGATGTAATACTAAAATTTAACTATATTAAGTGTGCTAATCATTGATTATGATCAAATTAGCTTAATCTATTAAAATTGAGTGTTGCTAGTTTAATTAATTTATTGTATAATTATATATGTTGTATTTGTTTAATTAATTTTTGTCTTTGAGTTTGTTTAAATTGTGTTTGCTTTATTTTATTATTAAATTGTGTTTGTTTAATTGTGCTTGTTGTTAACGAAAAAAACAAAATAGCTTAAAGAGTAAATTTGATTTTGAAAATTATTGTGAGTATATTAAATGAATGAACTTCATGATATTGGTCTTATATTTGATCAATTAATAATATTTTTTAGAAAATTATAGGCTTTATCTTATGTTGCTGATGGAGAAGAAATAATAAATTTAATTTAAAAAATTTAACAAATCATTCTTGTTAATAACAAAAAATATCAAACAAAAAATAATTGGAAGTTCAAAGTTGTTTAAACCAAAATAAATATTAAACAAAGTAAATTTGAAAAGAGGAGTTAGAAGCTCCAATGATTGAGAAAAAAAATACTTACCTCACAGTCAATTTTATTTTTGTCACAAATTATAAGAGGAGTTGGGAATGAAAATGGGTAATGGAAATGGAAATAGGTAATTTAACTGGTGCACCAAACACTATATTGGAAAAGTTATCTATTTAGAATCTATTTGTTTGTCACGGGATTGTGTAGAATGGAATTTCACGAGTCGGAAATTCACCTTTTTATTTGTGGAAACCTATACTCATAAGTATGCACGGGAATAATTATGAGAATTTACTGAGAGTGTTCAGTTGTACTGTGAAAATAGTTGTGGAGAATCTTATTTTCTTTCTAAAATACTTGATATCAATAAAATAATTATTTAAAGTTAAATTAGCAAATTGATCATTGCGGTGATTAATACAAGATTTCCAATTTGCTTAATTTTTTAAAATCATACAATTATTTTTATTAATAAAATTGTAATAATGCAATTAAATAAAATATATTAAATAATAATATTAAATAGATGAAACATTTCTAATAAAAATTATTACTAAAATGGAAAATAAGAAAATAATTATACAAATTAATAAAATAAGAAAACAATAATTAAAAATATTTACAAAAAATAAACATTTTAAAAACATTTAAAAAATAAACATTTGTAATTTGTATTAACACTTTCAAACCAAAGAGGAACTTATTTAATACACATATCAAGTTATTAACAAATCACAATTTAAAATAAAAAGCACCGATGATATATAGTTCAATTTATCCCATAACCTATTTTTTTGGATCAAGGAAATTTCTGAAATATTTAAAAGAAAAATTATGTCCGGATTAGAGAGGAGAGAAATGGGAAGAAAAGAAATGTGCTGTGAGACCGGATTTTTTAGCCTAAAAATGCACTAAAATGGAATCCGTTGAGAACTACTCATAGGAAGATTTAGAAAAAAAAAAAAAAAAGGCTCGCCGAACAGTTACATGGGTCTAGGTGGAGCAATAGGTGGAGTAAGAAGTGAAGTAAATCTCTTATTTCGTACTTAAGTAGCTAATAAGAAAAATATGAGTAAGATGGAGTAAGAAATGACTTAATTCAGAATAACTTACTCCATCTATCTAGGTGGATTAACTTACTCCATATTTCACTTGTATGATTCACTGTCATAGAAAAAAAAAACATTTTTCAATATCTTTCTCTTGATTAATTTAAATCGTACCTCCAACTACCAAACAAAGTGTAAAATATGAGGAGTTACTTAAGAGTAAGCAATTTAATTCACATTAATTTTACTGCACAATCAAACATGACCTTTGTGCGCAGAGAAATGGTAGATTAAAAATTCTTATGAATTTTTTTTATGAATATTTAAAAGTGAGCTTGTCTTTTATCTTTATCTTAAAAAATAGTTGAGAATAACACTGCAGTTTCTCCTTTTGTTCCATTTTTAAATATTTTTATATTATACTAATAAATATCCAATTTGATTTGAATCTGTATCTGTATTATTTTAATATGTCTGATATTCGCTGCATTCGTATCTGGAAAAAAAAATATGAATATAGTCGTAGTCGTAGACCATCTGCACCGTTTTCACTCCCCTAAAACCGGATCCCATCTAAACCGAATTCAGATCCAGTGAAGTAACCAAATCTTTGGGTTTTAAATCGGGACTGTCCGATTCGAATCCGAGATAATCCATCCGGATCTGAATTGCACGCATCTCAAGAACGAATTCAAATCCTGAGACTGTTCTGAGCGATGGATTTGAATCAGACGGTTTTAATCCAAAACTCAAAGATTGGGTTACACTAGGGGATTCGGACTCATCTAAACCGGATCCATTTTGTAAATTGTAATTCGATAGATCCGACTGGAATAAGGTCGCAAAATAAACTGATTAATAAATAATTCAAACCGCGCAGTGCTTGCGTTGTCCGAGGGTTCCTCTTGGAGCACTAGAGCTACCATGGGAAGACACAAGGAGAGCTCTTCTAGGAAGAAAAGGCGACGAACCCCTTCCCCTACCTCTTCTTCTGACGAATCACCACAAACCGACTCCAACTCCGATTCCGACTCCGACTCAGCAAGACGCAGGAGAAGAAGCCGTCGGAGCAAAGGCCGCCATGACCGAAGTGGGTCAAGGAGGCGGCGAAGCAGGAGGGATGATAGTGAGAGCGCTAGCGAGAGGTCGAGTGGAGAGTCGTCAGATTCGGGATCGGATAAACGAAGCAAAGGCAGAAAGAAGAGAGAGATTACTGAGGAGGAGATATTAGAATACAAGGCTAAGAAAGCTCAGAAGGAGGTATTTCTTGTTATTTTTTGGACATTTTCTACTGATACTTTGTAAAATGTCTCTATTTTGCTTCAGTTATGCCATTAGTTAGCCAATATTGGGAGCATATAACAAAAGCAAAACAAGTTTTGTTGAAGCTTGAGTTCTTTCTCCCTGCTCCGACACAGGAGCTATTTGGGTTTTATTTGAAGTAATCTTGGTAGTTTGTTATTTTGATAGTTAGACTGCTGTAATAAAAGAAGTTTTCGCAAAGCATAGGTACAGGGGCTTAGGCCTTGTCATATATATATATAAAAAAAAAAGCATAGGTACAGGTGAAAAGGTTTGACGAGGATTGGTTACAATAAAGAGAGTTAAAGTTAGAATTAATTTGATTTTATGCCTTCTGGATGGGCCTTTGTGTTGCTACTTGTACTATAGTCCAACCCAACAATTGTAAGTTTGCTAGTATATACCAGCAGGGTTTTTCACAAAAGCGATACTGGTACAATGGTTCCATATTATGTGATTTTCCTTTTCAATTTGAGATTCAGATAGTCATGTTTCAACTAATGCGCATGTAAGGTTCAAATGTGAAATCAAGCTGTAATTTATGCACCATTATTTCTCTTTCACATGATGTTTTCTGATTTAAACTTTATTGACCGAGATTTGCTTTTCAAGTAAACTTAATACAGACCATGCAAAACCAAGAAGAATACATACCAGTAGTCAGCCGTTACCATTTCACAAGTGGTACCAGCGCCATAACATGCATGGAAAACCTCATTTTATCCCTATGCAAATACTTTGATCAGTTACAATCTGCCATGCTTGCTATGTGTCTTTGTTCAGTTTGTGAAGTTTGATCTATCTATTGTTTTTATGTGACAGGCCTTGAAGGTAGCAAAGAAGCTCAAAACAAGTTCAGTTTCTGGCTACTGCAATGAGTCAAATCCATTTGGAGATCCCAATCTCACTGAGAGGTATCAAATACATGCTGTTTCTGACAAAAACAGATTTTTTACCAACAAAATTCCTATTTTTAATGACCGACTAAATGTTGGATAAATAAATGTGGATGCGATAAAAGTTGTACAGCTGAATTATTATTCTTTTGTGGAATTGTGACTTAAGGGTTAAATATTAGCTTATGTGTGAGAGTAAATAACCTCACTGATATGGTCCTCAGAGACACTATTTTATTGACTGGTGCTACCATTCTGGACCATATGCTGATTTGTAAGCATAAATTGAGTTCAAATAGCATCACCATTAAGGATCTTCTGATAAATTCACAACACTAAGAAAGAAAAATAAAGGATGGAAAAGGAATCGATCTGTGGGACTCAGGACTCAGATTCTGGGGTGCATAATTGTGCTAGTAGGAATTTTAAGCTTTACCAGATTATCTGGTTTGATTTATTCTTGTGCTACCCATTTCAGCTTTATCCAGGAACGTATGCTGCTGATAAACTGTGCTCTCAAATAGCATCATTTTTCTTGAGATAATGTTCTACATGGAAATTCAGAGAGAGTGTACAGAATGAAAGGAGATTGTCTCTGATATCTGTAATTGCATCAGTTACATCTCTAACCAGTAGAATTGTAAAACCATCGAATCTGAAATTTGATTTTTTTGGAGTAACCATTACTGTTGGTTCACATCGTTCTGAAATTAGTGCTCTTAACCTTGTTTGTAATTTTGTGATTTTACATTAACTTTCGCACTTGAAATATTGTTTGTCTAATTATATAGATCTCATAATATCATCTTCAATTAATTTCAGTTTTGTATGGAGAAAGAAGATTGAACGGGAAGTTGTTCAAGGCCATGATCCTGAGATTTCTGTCAAAGCCGAAAGAAAGAGACAAAAAGAAAGAATGGTAGGAACTTCTTTTCTTTTAAGAAAAGAAATATTTTGCTTATGTAAGATTAACGTGGACTACACGAATAGTCCTTGAAAGTATCAAAATATCCTGTTTTGGTTCTGATTGCTTGTAGTTGCTATAGTTGGTCTCGAGATATCTCAATTTGTGTCGGACTTTCGTATTGTTATCTTCATTCAAAAGTTGCATGGAAGTCTAGATCTGCATTGACATTAGACTGACAATGTGGAATGCTGTCTCTGGTTAAACAAGACATCAACATTACTCATTAGCCATCATGTCTACATTGTTACTGCCATATTTAGGTTTTTAAATCATTATAATGATGGTTGTAATGACATGGATCACAATGAAAACTTTATTACCTGCCATAATGTATCCCTTTCATAATATGATGCTGGCATGGAAAGTCAAGCGGAGCTGACTTAGCATATCATGTTGATTTTTGTCTACTTTATGGGTGCAAGATTACTATGGGGCCAATTTGATATTATTGTGAAGTTCGTGCTCTAAAATTGAAATTCTGGACCAAAATGGAATAAAGGTGATAAAGGGGAACACGTATCCTCTGCATTAACTTCTAAGGGAATTTTTTTGAGTTAATGCATCTCAGCTGTCTGATTTTAACACATGGGCCTTTTAATATTAGTGTGGATCTAGTCAGCACGGATCTTAAAGCCGATCGGATGGTTCAGATGCATTAACTCAAAAGATTCCCTTTTGAGTTAATGCAGAGGATACAAATTCGATAAAGGGGGGACAACAAATAAGCGCTTTAATTCAGGGGTTATTTGCGTAATTTACTGTAAAAAATAAGTCCTTCAAATCCATGTTTGTTGTGAAGGGGGAACAGCAAATATATGGCATTGAATTTTCTTTTGTCTAGTAAGGGATATATAAGGGATTTGCTTTAGGAGCTGGGTTCATAGCCTGCAATTGGTGTTATTCCAGTAAAATGAGAATAGTTTTGGGTTCCCTTAGGTACAACTCTTAACAAACGATCTCTCGGTTTACATTTTGTCCTTTGCAGAAAAATAGGATTAGTTTTGGGTTGCTTTAGGTACAGATGTAGACAAATGCTTTCTCCTTGCTATTGAATCCTTTACCCAAAAATTTGCATACTCTACCAACTCATGTCTATTTTTTTGTATGGTCAGGCTGAAATTGAGAAAGTTAAGAAAAGGAGAGAAGAGAGGGCTATTGAAAGGGCTCAGCGTGAGGAAGAATTGGTAGGTTCACAATTTTAGTTGTCTTATTGCTGTAACTTCAGGTTTACCACATTGATATTTCAATTAAACTAAATTAATGATAAGTCCATAACATTTTTTTAACTGGTACCGCACCCAACTGATTTCAGTTTAAAAAATGTTATATTCCAATTCTTATTAACAAATACTTTTGATTGTCAGGCAATGCTAGCAAGAGAGCGAGCTAAAGCCGAGTTTCAAGATTGGGAGAAGAAAGAGGAAGAGGTTTCTTATTTTATTTGTCTCATTGTTTCATCAATTATGGGGAAAGTACAATGTTATCTGTGCATAATCCTGCAAAATTTAGAGATTCCATGCATACATGAGAAGAATCAAATGTGTGCACTATCTATTACCCTAGCTTATTTAACAGATGCCCTTATATCTCTCCTTCCTGATTAACTCTATCTCTATGTAAATTAGGACCAATAGAGGGTAAATTGAGTGTTTTGAATTTTTGATGAAAATGGGAGAACTATGATATTTGTGTTTGTGATACTCTGAAATTTGTTAGTGGCGTAAGTTTCTTCCTAAAATTTGCAGTCATGTTTTTCTTATTCAATTCCTGTATGTTGGAATGCAGTTTCATTTCGATCAAAGCAAAGTTAGGTCCAAGATCAGGTTGCAAGAAGGTCGCACAAAACCAATTGATGTTCTTTTGAAGAATCTCAATTTTGCTGAGGAATTTGACATTGAGTTGGATGAACCTTACACAGTGTTCAAGGTGCGATGATGTATTATATTCATCTTTCTTTTTCTTTGTTTTGGTACTTTTACTAATGTTATTATTTTCTTTCAACTCTAAAATGGAGATGGTCAATATCTAAATCATTTGAAGTTAGTACAACAGATGTTAATGAAAAAACGACCAAACATGCTGATATTAGCTTTCTCTTTTAGTATAGTATAGTACTGGTACTTTAACTATACCTGGCTTCACCGGCACATCGAAATTTAGGAATCAAGTACTACTTTATAATTTTGGCTATGCATTGCTCTGATTTTTTTTTTCTAATTTTAAATTATTTAAATGTAATGCTGATTGAGTTTATTCTTGAACAAAATAGGGATTGACGGTGAAAGAAATGGAAGAGTTACGGGAGGACATCAAGATGCATCTGGATCTTGACACAGATAGCCCCATTAATGTTGAATACTGGGAGGTAGTTTCATTGGCAATTTATTTATCCATCTTGAAGTTGATTTGTCATGATTATTATTAGCCCACTAGTCGAGTGTTTATGATCAGTCATAGGTTATTGGCCCATAAATTGAGTGTTTATATTGCAATGATCATATTATTTTGGTGGAGGACTTGTTGGCTACCAATTCTAGTTATACTACTTGGTAGTTGGTACTTATTTCTTATGGTGTCTCTTTTGTTCCCTCACTTCAGCTTAATTGCAGAGATCTGGAACCATTGTTTAATTTAATTGCAAAGACTGTCTACTCATGGTTTTCCTTGTTTTGATCATTGGTATCAGTTTTATTTATTTTGAAATACGTTGTTTATTAGAGTTTTTTCAAAAGCTTTTATGAAGCTTGTGCAAAGAATTCCAAACATATCTCGACTTTATCGTGCTTAAACCTGAAGACTATAATTCTATGTATCTGTTTATATTGTTGCAATTCTTTCAGACTAAAACTACAATAGCGGATTTAGACATGCCAAACATTATTTATGGTGTAGCAGGTTGCTTAGAAATCTCAAGTTGACAGGTGAGGTGGTGTTAGTTTCTCTTTACTCCTAACAGATAGCATAATAATTTCTAGGCACTGATAGTGATCTGTGACTGGGAGCTACTGGAGGCACAAAAAAGAGACGCCCTTGACCGGGCCAGGGTTCGTGGTGAGGAACCACCCCCTGAGGTCGTGGCAGAGGAGAGAGGCCTCCATTCAACTATTGAGTCAGATGTCAGGGAGCTTCTAGAAGGTAAGTCGTCAGTTGAGCTTGAGAAGATGCAACACCAGATTGAGTCCCAGATGCGCTCTGGAAATGCCAAGGTAGTCGAGTACTGGGAAGCTGTTCTGAAGAGGCTCCACATCTACAAGGCAAAGGTATTATCTGCTGACCTATTCAGGCAATGAGGAGGGTACCACTGCTACTGCTTTTTGGTGCCAGTAGTCAAAATTTGCATTAACATTTCAAAACTAGAAATTAGGTGGAAATGTGCTCTGTTGATCTTGATTTTTCTTCACATGCAATGCGTACAAATAAAACTATATGATGTTTTCTTAGTTTTTGTACAAAGTCTGGCTGATAGATGAACAGAGATTTGTCAATTTCAATTCTTTAATTTTTTGGTCAGGTGATCTTGTACAATATGAACTCAAGTATATAACTTTTGATGTACACAGATAGCTTGCTAGCTTATCTTGTACAAATCTGCCACTATTTTCAAATGAAATTGTTAGAGATTGTGCATTTACTTGCTAGAAATGGTACCTCGTTTCTGTATGATAACATCTGATGTCAACATGCAAACATTTTATTTTGCTCAACATCAGAAGTATGTTCTAGTCTTGAGTGGTAAAAACTGAATAACAACAACAACCAAGCTTTTAGTCCCAAACAAGTTGGGCTAGGCTAGAAATGAAACCCAACCGGAGTCACAAAGTCAATGTAGATAGTAATAAAATAAATAATAATAATAATAGTAATACTACTACTACTAATGATGATGATGATGATGATGATGATGATGATGATGATGATGATGATGATGATGATGATGATAAAATAATAATAATAATAATAATAATAACAATAGTAGTAATACTAATAGTAATAATGGTAAAAACTAAACGAGGCTACAAAAGTTAGAATGGCTAAGTCAGGTCTAGTTGTCTAGTCTTTTGGATTTTATTTAATAAATAGCTTCTTATTTTTATCCTGATATTTTTTAGAAATCATTAATGTGGAAATTCATTATACCAGGCACGCCTTAGAGAAATTCATGCATCTCTTTTGCGGAAGTATCTCCAACAGTTAGAGCAAGGGATGGTAGTAGAAAAAGAAGGCCCATTACCTAAGAAGGAAATTGAGCCTGATGAGGAGGATATGGCTCATGATATAGAGGGTCTCTTTTATCTTCTTTGTTAACTTGGTCAAGTTACATGTTTATAAAATACATCAACCTTTGGCAAAATTACCGTCTTCATTTCTGTTAAGTTTTACTGTTGCTAATGGGAATTACAAAAATTTTGGTCACCATTGTGCAATTTTGTTTAATTTTAACATTAGAAAATAAAAATTATGAAAAAGAAAGCATGCCCTTTTATTCTCATTTCTGTCAATGCTGTCAGAAAAATCAGATAGATACAAGAAATTACTAAATTTTTGTTCATAATTTGGCACATTTATACTTAATTGACCAAAATTGGAATCACATGGAATTCATACATAGTATTATTGCTCTTTTATCTTTCTTTTTCCACTAGTTATGTGAGATTTTGTAGCTTCTTGCCCAACAACCTCCTAACTTATTTTCTACTTATACAGATGCAAGAGAACACTCTCTTGAACCTATTGTTGAAGAAAGAGAACAGACCGATGAAGAGGAAGCAGGGTCTTTCTCACCTGTGCTGATGCATGGCAGTGGAGACGAAGAAGCAATTGATCCTGAGGAAGATATGGCCGAATTGGTACACTTTTTTGTCCTCTTTCTCAATTCCTAATTTCTGAGGATTTTCATTTTTGAGGCCTATTATGTCAAAATTTACTTTTATTGATCGACTTGGTGAATTAGGCCAGTGCGTACTGAGAAATGGCAGAAAAACAAAAATTGAAAAAAAAAACTGGAAATATTGTTGAACCATTGCGTCCTGCAGGAGAGGAAGCGAGAGGCAGTTGTAGCAGAGCATCAAAGGCGAATAAAGGAGGCAATGACAGCTAAAAAGGCAAGTGCACCTGACGATCTGGAGATTAAGGCAATGAAAGCCATGGGTGCGATGGAGGAAGGTGACGCTGTCTTTGGCTCTGGTGCTGAAGTCCACCTTGATTCACAGGTACTCTGCTTTGAAAATGAAAATAAAATAAATGAAAAATGAAGATATTAGAAAATGTCAGTATCAGATCTGGAATTGTACATTACCTTATGCTTTAGATTTGGTAAGAGCTATTAATGGACACAGTGGGATGAGTGAGGCTATGGTACTATGCATAGCGCATAATGGTCCGAAGTGTGAATCAATATCTCCATTTCGATGCCCAAACAATCAATCTGAACTGTTCAACATGATCTCCATATAAAAATGTACTTGTAGATTAAATTTTACATATTTTACTATTTTTTTAGATTGGTAGAAAGTCACTTGATCTAAATTCTAAACCATTCAAAAGTAGTGATTTTCTACCTATCTAAAAAAACAGTAAAAAAATTCTTAAAAAATAATAAATTTTGTTTGCAAGTATATTTTTATATGAAGATCATGTTAAATGTTTCAGATTGTCTATTTGGACTTTGTAAATGAAAATATTGATCCGCAGTATGGACCAATCTGTGTTATGCATAGACCATTGCCTCACTCCAGTGGGATTGTACTGGTTATGCTCTGCGAAATGAACCCTACTTTTTTTTATTACCTGATAAAATATTACAAGTATACTCAACCTTACACATATTTGGCATTTCCAGGTGTATTGGTGGCACGACAAGTACCGACCCAGAAAGCCCAAGTACTTCAACCGGGTGCATACAGGTTACGAGTGGAACAAGTACAACCAGACACACTATGACCACGACAACCCACCTCCTAAGATTGTGCAGGGGTACAAGTTCAATATATTCTATCCTGACCTCGTTGACAAGATCAAGGCACCCACCTATACTATCGAGAAGGATGGCAGCACTGGTGAGACCTGCCTTATTCGCTTCCATGCGGGCCCTCCTTACGAGGATATTGTATGTTTTTTTGCTCTCTTATTTTGAATTTTTTTTCCTTTATTTTCTTTTAAAACTTCCGAGTATTTTTTTGTTCTTTATTCTCATATTTTGAATTTTTTCTTTATTTTCAAGCAAAAACTTAGATGATTTTATTCCAATAACCTGCATTGGTTTGTTGAGATATTGGCAATGGGAATTTGAAGCCATGTAGCTTGGTTTTAGTTTACATCTCGTGACTAGCAAAACAGGGTTCAACTTTGTCAAATAATTTTCCAATGGATATTACATCCATTATATCCATTGCAACTGAAAATTGCAAATTCAAATATCGCAAACAATTAGCAGTTAGCTCTGTATATGAGAAACATTGTGTTATACCCTAATATTAAGAAAATGGGATGTCATTTGGAAAAGACACCCAAAAATGTTTATTTTCTGATTCTTTTAGGATATTTCAAAAAGGGCCTTACCACAATGATCACTGCTTTAGATTTTGCTTTTTTAAATTTATTTTCTGTCCATTAAAAATATTTTTTTATGGTGGAGACTCTTTATAAATTGTTCATTTTTTCATGGTGAGCAGGCTTTCAGAATTGTAAACAAAGAATGGGAATATTCTCACAAGAAAGGTTTCAAGTGCACCTTCGAACGGGGTATTCTTCATCTATACTTCAACTTCAAACGGTACCGATACCGCCGTTAGAACCATCTCAGAGAGCAAAAGAAATAATTTCATAATATTTAAACTTTTTGGGGCGAATGATTGCTTTTGAGGAGAAAAAAAATATTTACGTGAAGTATGAGAAATGACTGGTGTGTCAAAACCTGTAATATTTCTGATATATTGTAAAACTTTCACTAGATGCGGCTACTGTACTCATTCATGTACATTAGTTACTCAGTATATTTATCTATCACCTGTGGTCTTATTAGTGAGTGAGGGATAGGGAGGGAGCTAATTTTGAATTAGCTTTTCAAGAGTTGAAGCAATGATAGGTAAAACATTATTTATTGTTAGTATCAACATGACGATCGACGTACCACTTTTCTTGTGTGGTTTTTCTGATAGACTATCTCGTAATATCATTGTCGTATCAATTGTACCGACTGTGGATTTGTCACCTCATTTGTCTTGTTATCGCACGCGCGTATCAAATTGTTCGCGTAGTCAATGATGTGTGGGGCCTACAAATTATCCGCCGGAGCAAATTTTGGTATCCAAACTCGTTTCTAAGCTATCAAGAAATGCCTTCGATTAGTTGTTTTTGAGATAGAGACCCGTACCATTTTCTTCTTAAAATGGGACCAACAGTATAACTAGTCAACTAGGGATATGTGATGATTGAACATTGCATGACATGCGTGCTGGTCACATGACGTGACTTGTGTGTCGTGTTATTGTGATCCTTCAAAAAAAAATGACATAGCATGCAAACTAGTCATCACACATGACATGACACAAATGTGACCAAGCGCAGTTACATGTGATAAAAATAACATAAAGTTTATGTCATTATTTATTCAAATTTCAAACAATAAATTTATTTATTTATACATAACAAATTTATAACATTGTTACTTAATTTTATAATTATATATTTTCTGTACTTTTGACTCTTTTTTTTTATTCATTAAATTAACTAAGAGTTTGAAAAAAAGAAGCTAAATATGACAGAACATAACAACACATGGTTAAGTCACAGTGTAACTAAGGTGCCACGACTATTTGCAGTGCCATGACCATTCTCCATGATTTCAATCGTGGCACGTAAATATTTGACTTTGTCATGATACGGCATGGTATATGACCTGATGCAGATCTGTAGCCAATCATAAAGGTGCTTAACCACTTTTATAATTTTTAAATTTTAATTATGTATATTGAAATTGATTGAATATTATTAAATTTTATCTTTTTTTAAAGTTATTTTTATGAATTCATTAGGTCCCTTGTTCTCATAATTTCTTTTGAACCCTCAGTCTAAATTCTTTAGTTCACAGTAATCACGGCGTGATTAGTCACAACAATTTACATCCGTAGTCAATTAAGTCGGAAAGAAGTGAATACTCAAGTTATTTCAGATCTAGATTCTAGACAGCTTAGTCAACGGATCGACAAAACAAAATTAAAATTAAAACCCACTCTTACCAAACTTAAATAATAATTGTCTTCGATATTTGTTCCAATAACTTAGGTTTATCTTCTCAATGTGCCACATGCAATTATTATATATATTCTTCCTTGCCTCACTATTTTGATATTTTCAAACTGTGCCAACATGCATATATTTATCTAATTAAGATATTCTTCCCGTGCCAAGTTCGACATGTGTTGCAGATTTCTAGGCACGTCAATATTAGTTCAAATAAATGAAAAAACCAAACCAAATGCATGCACACCAACAGAGAAACTGACCGTTTTACGTATGTTTGGATGCATTCTAGAATAGTCAAGAATAGCTATTATTTAGAATAGTAGATAAAAATAGTAAAAAAAATAGTGATTTTCAGAATAGTGTGAAAATAGTTATTCGGAATAGTAAAATTGTTGTTTGGATTGTACATTTGAAATAGTGAATAGCTGTAACTGATAAATAATAGTGTTAACAAGATGCTTATTAAGAAAAAAAAAATGCAAGTAGAGTCTCAAATGAATTGTCACGACGTAGAGATAAAATAAGTAGTGTCAATTTTATTATTTCGGAACTGTGCGACGGTAATAAATATTTTTTTTCTCTATTCACACTTTCGAATAGTAATTATTCCAATATTTTCAAGAAATAGAAAATAACAGTTATTCTCACTATTCCGAATAGCAGCTATTTTTGAATAGTTTGCTATTCTAGTTATTCTTACACCATCCAACGAATAAAATAACTACTAAACTCATATAATATATAATATAAGAGAAAAGACTGAGGGATAAATCAACAATTCTTTCCCTTGCTCTCCTGCAAATCAGAGTTCACATCCAGCGTGCTACCCTACGGGTAAAATGAGATTTGCATCGTCCTTTTTAATCTGATACGAATCTTAAAGCAAATTTCTATAGTTTAAATAGATACTAAAATGATTTTAACTCGCCTGCAAATGTAGGTCTGATGCCCATCGGACCTACTTTGGTTCGATGGGTGAAATGACCAATCAATTGCATCAAAATCCGTGTTAAGTACATTAAAATCCATACAAGTATGTTCCAATTTTCTTGTGCACTAATATTAAAGCTAATCGTACGGTTCTAGAGCTAATTGAACCTACTCCTATCTTCCTCAGAAAATATGCATCCTGAAAAACAAGTGCACATGTGACATGTATATGGCGTGAGAGCATTTCCACCAATTTTAAGGAATCTCATGCCTTGTTATTTTGGTGTGGTCCGATGAGCACTGAATTAATTAGTACCAACGGCTATATGGTAAGACCCCGTACATGCAACGATCTTTACGCTTTTCCCCAACCATCACTAATTCCCATTTCTTCCACTAATTTTGATACGGATTGAATTGCTCCGACCAAACATTATACATAAATTTGTTATAACTTGAAAATCATTGCAAATTTGAAGCGGCTATCGCCTTCTCACTCCCACCTGAACTAACGAACAAACATGTGTATATCATGATCAGAATATTGTAACCAAATCAAACTCAAAAACCAGTAGCAGAGCCTGTAAAGGCATTCCACCATCAAAGGGGACTAGTTTCCATTTCCACCTTTTTATGGTAATTAGGCCTACACTTTTGTGCTGTCCCCGGTTTCTAGATATGGTATTAATTAATCACCTACATTTATTTCAGAATAAATGGTCAATACCACATTGAACTTTTTTTTTCTTATAAAATATTTCTTTTTGACAAGACACTAAAGTTTGATAAACCAAATCTATCTATGATCATTTGCCAGACTATTCAGACAAATTCTGTTCAGAATTTAATTAATGGTGTATACCTTTCACTGAAGGGCACCAAACCAAAAATTAGGCAAGAGATTCATGATAGATATGCTGTGTGGCTACTAAACTAGAAAAGAAGAAAAATGAAGTTACAGAAAAATAAGATGGAAATTCTTTCATAAAAAGGGTAAGCATTTCCAATTAAATTAATGTGCCTCCAAAAGCTAGGTTGAATAAGCTTCCACATTCTTCTTTTGTTCATTATGTGTTAGGTGTGTCTCATCTCATTATTGACATCATTTTTATATAATTAGGTATACAGTTATAGCTACCCTTGGTAGCTTCTACTGAGATTAAAAATAAAATAAAAAAGTATACTGTTATAGTTAGTAGACTTACAATATGCCAGGGTTAAATTAAGGAGCATTCTTACATAGGCAAAACCAGAAAATTTAGTTTGAGGGAGGGAGCTAAAATGTAAATATATAATATGTGGTAAGAAAATATTTGAACTTAAATTTTCACAACCATAAAGTGAAATTCTAACAACCAAACTACAAGCATATGTTATTTAATTATAAACCTCTATTTATTTTTAGAAATCTGATTCTTGTGATTCTTCATATTACAAGAAGAGAGCTAGCTGAACTATATAAAATCTTTTAGAAGAATAAAATTTAATTAAATTTTAATAAATATATTTAAGATTTTAAAATCATAGAATGGCTGATCATCCTTGGGATTAGTTGTAGATCTGCTAGTTCATGAATGCTCAAATATTGGCAGGCTCAATTAAATTAAGAAGATGATTTTCAAAGTTTATGTAAGGCTCAATTAAAGAAGATGATTAGTTGTAGATCCGCTAGTTCATGTAATGTGATTTTAAAAGTTAATTTTTACAAGTTCTTTTTAGAGTATCTGTTTAATTATTTAAATAAGTCAATGTACTTTATATAATTTAAGTTGGAACACAATATATTTATATTTCCTCATAATTTTTTCTTTATCTCTCTGGTTTTTTTAATGAAAGATGAATGTTAATACCTCGTCTTCAAATTCTATACTCTTATTATTACAACAACAGATTTTTCTCATCCGAAATTCGAACTCATGACCTTCCACGTGGAGACCATTGCCACTAGACGTATCTCTCTCAGTTTTTAACCTCGCTATGTCAAAACGGATCCGAATCTGCTGCGATTCTTTACTCATAAACAGTAACCTACGATTCATGTTTTCCAAATCCAACTGTTGAATTGTTTTGAGATTCGTGTAAGGAAAAATCAGTTGCTTTGAGATACGTGCACGGAATTATTGGACGGAAAGATTTAAAAAGACAGAGATTTTAGAGTTGTTGTTCATCTTTTTAGGATCGCAGCAGATGTGAATCTATGTCAAAACACTAACATTATGTTCTTGGAAACAAATAATGTGAATGTCGCCATTAGTGATCTTGCCAACCTCCACATTATGTTCTGAACTGTACAACCTAGCTATATATCATGCATGAATAAATCTACTTGGACCACTGACAAAATAAAAGAAGGTGAGATGCAATTGTCATAGATCCTTGTACTGAGATGCAATAGTGATAGATCCATGTACTGAGCGGATCAATCATGCAATTAATTCTATATATGCCTTTGTCGTTCTGGCAATTCCTCGTGAGACAAAAAATATCTTTCTGACTTTTCCCCAAGCATATAGGGATAAATAACTAATTAATATAATATGTGTTCTATTAATTGTGATATTTCTCACAGATAATTGTGTAGCGAGTTGTCTTGACGTCCAATGGTTATTAGATCAAATTTGGTTCAATGTCAGATGTGAACAGTTTGATCTGCATCAAGATTTGTGAAAATTAAAAACCAAAGATTATGCATGTAAATTTGGAACATATTTGAACCTATGTACTAAAAGAAAAAGGTTAGGAGATTTTCAGTGCCACTGCTAGATGGATTTTTTTTTTATGAGAGCTACATGGATCGCTACAAGTCCATGCCTTAAAGCAGGGAAATCGCATCCTCTGCGGAGTTTTTACCTGCGGAGCTGTGCAGTTCTTTTAATCTGGTCCGTTCGTTTTTTATTGGACGGATCAAATAAGATTTTAGCACGAATTTTAAAGAAAAATTAATACTGCCTCTCCATCATCCGAGCACTCACCGGCTGAGATTAAATCTGGACCATCCGATCATCTCCGCACAGCTCCGCAGGGGAAAAACTCCGCAGAGGGGATACTGATCCTTAAAGCAGGTTGCCAGTGATATACAGGCCAATATATATAGGCAAATTCTTCCATGGACCCAAGGACCTATTTGTAAAATGAACATATCTTTATTTTCAAAGTTCAAACAATCGATCCGAACCGTTCATCTTGTTCTCCATATTAATATGTGCTTGGAGACCAAATTTTATATTTTTCTGAATTTTTTTACTATTTATTAAGATGGGTACAAAAAATATCAAATTCAGATCATTGAATTTTGTACCATCTTAATAAATAGTAAAAAAATTCAGAAAAATGTAAAATTTGGTCTCCAAGCACATATTAATATGGAGAACAAGATAAACGGTTCGGATCGACTGTTTGAACTTTGAAAATAAAGATATGTTCATTTTACAAATAGGTCCTTGGGTCCATGGAAGCATCACTCATATATATATATATATATGAGATTGGCTAATATCAAATCAGTTGTTCCTGAGGTCCCGTGCAACCAAGTCGTTTTTCAATTTTCAAAGCTCAAATTGTCGATCCAAACCATTAGATATGTTCTCTATATTAAAATGTGCTTGGAGACCAAATTTTACATTTTTTGAATTTTTTTTACTATTTATTAAGCCACTTTGAAAATCGCTGATCCAACGGTGGCTTCTAATTTTACTGTTTTGTTAAGCCACCGTTGGATCAGCGTTTTTCAAAGGGGCTTAATAAATAGTAAACAAATTCCAAATATGTAAAATTTGGTCTCCAAGTACATTTTAATATAGAGAACACATCTAACGGTTTGGATCGACGATTTGGACTTCAAAAATTGAAAAACGACTTAGTTACACGGTACCTCAGGAACAACTAATTTGATATTAGCGAACCTCTATATATATGTATATATTTATGAAAATGATATACCAACTAGTAAGCTGTTACTGCCATTTATTTACAGAATGATTGACAAGTCATACATTGTTGTGCCAATTACGTTACGTACATACCAACAGTGGCCGGTTCTCTATCTGATCTCATCTATAATATATTAATAATGCAAGTGTGTGTATTAATTAGTTGCTGTTTTTTCCCTCTCTTAATTAAGGACTTATTTTCTTATAATTATACATTAAACAAATTAAGAATTTTCTTTGAAGAAGTACATCAATCTTTCATTTTCTGAGTAGCTTAATACCATACAATAAGCTTTACAACAGGGCATTCCAAAAGGGGAAAAAAAAAAAGAAGATACAAAACTAAAAAGTGAAACTATAACTATTTAATATATATGCAGTCCCATATGCAATTGCAAATTTATTATATGCATCTGCATATATATAGTGAATTTCAGCACACACACTTGTTCAAACTTAAAACCTAGCTAGCAAACTATTTCAATTTCTTTTGACTTGTAAGTCAACATCTAACCACCCCTTAATTAGGTCCCTTGTTCTCACTGACCTACCTCTTTCTGCTTTTCAGTCACACCATTCTTCTCCATTTTTTCCATATTTACCCTCTCCGGTGCCTTTCCCATCGAACTATCCATCTCGACAGCTTCCGATGACTCCCTGAACTTTGCGTAAATATCACTGCTATAAAACTTCCTTGTCCTCCAAACTAATAGTAGAGACACCATAGCACCCAATGCCGTCACCGCCGTGATAATAATAAACGACAACTTAAAGCATTGTACGCCGATACATGTCAGATCTTTACCGCCATTCTGCTTCCTTGCCTCCACATCATACAAATGGCCGGTGACTTGAACATTAAGAATGTACAGCCCGATCGGGCTAGCAACTGACCCGAAATTGTAAAGTGTAGAATAATATTTAAGACCAAACACTTCGGAGATAATGGCAAATAGTAATGGCCACTGTGCCCCGAAAGTGAAACCTATTATGACGGAGGCAAGGTAGAGCGATTGTGGTACTCCAAAGGCTATGAGAAGGTGGCCGACACAAGAGAGGAGAAGCACGAGAGTGAGAGCCAACGGCCGGGGGAATTTGTACTTTGAAAGCACAATTTCGGATACGTAGCCAGAGGTAACACGACCGGCATAGTTCCATATGCTTATCAGGGAGACAAATGTGTTGATGCTCTTTGCAGGGTACCTCAATGATTGGCCGATTTGCCCCATGTTGTCTATGGCAGTGAGCGTACCTCCAACGCCACAAATTGTTGCCAAGAAGAGAATTATCATGTCTATGCTTACTAATGCTTGCAGGATTGAATAGTCATCTCCCATTGCAGGTGGCTTGAACATGTTGGTTATGCATGAGGTCACTTTTGAAGAAGAGTTCGGTTTGGGTTTTGGTGATGGTGATGGCGGTGGCAACGGGTTGTGAACGGTGGGGGGTTTTTCAATGGTTATGGTCGGTGGTGTTTCGAATGATTTGTTTGTTTCAATTAGGCTCTTAACCTCTTCTTTTATGACAACTGCAAGGGGAAGGAAAAGGATGAGAGTAAGAATGAACGCGCTAATCGCATAGGAAGAGTGCGAGAAATGCACAAAATTTTGCACAACGGTCATAATTAATAGAAACACTGCAAGCCCAATGGAGATGTAGAGAAAGCAAAAGAAGGGCTTGGTGTTCTTTGCTTGAGATGAGTTGTATGGTATGATACGAATGGTGTGAACAAAAATGATGGAGACCGCGGCTGGAAGCCACGCAATAAGTAGCACAACGGATTTCGAATCGTTGCCATAGATGGCCAAATAAAGTTGGGTGAATATCACGCCACTTAGCCCGACAAAACCCTTGAGCAACCCTAGCACAGTGCCGCGGGTCTCGGGGAAGTTCTTCACACATGTGACTAGCGCGCCGGTGTTGGCAAAGGATTGAGAGTTTGCTCCAATACATATGTAGAGGCACATCATCCACACCTTTGGGGCCGCAATACGACCCGTGATTGCAAGATATATCATGAGGTAGCCAAATAAATTCATGGCAGAGCCGATAATAAGCACGACCCATGGCGGCGTCACCTCGTTGATCAGGCCGGATAAGATCCCGACATTTGCACCGAGATCCTTGAAGAAACTAAGAGTGTTTAGGGTCTGTTGATTGTAGCCTAGAGCTGATTTGAGGTCTTTTGAATAGATACTAAAGATATAGGTGGCACCGGCAGCCGACATGATGAGGAGACATGCGAAAACCATGAACCACCGGCTTCGAACCACTTGCACAGCAAACCTGGGCGTGAGAATTTGACCCATGGGCAAACTTCCATCCATGCCTCCTGCAAACACCATCTTATATTTTCTTCTATCTTTTTATTTTCTGGTGGTTTTTGTGTGCTATGAACAATGCCAAGAGTTTAGGAATATATAGAGAGAGGAACTGTGGGGACTAGAGGGAAAAATAGAACTGGATATGTTCTTTGGAAGTAATGGAATGAATTGACTGGGAAGAGAGGAGAAAGGGACATGTGTTGACAAATAGAAGCAAAGATGTAAAATTGTAAAACTAATATAGGATATTGGTACTGCTTGTTAAAATGGAGATGTCCATTTAAGAAAAAATGGAGATGTCCATTTTAGTCCACCCCCTCAACAATATAGTCAAAATTGACTGTTCTCCCTTTCAACAACATGGAGATGTCGCATTGATTATTCATTAATGATGAATCATGATGCAAATTAATATATTTTTTGTGTGGAAGAAATCGTAGTAATATATTATAATCTACTGGTAAATCATGTGCCCAGACAAAGTGCACAGAAGTTTAATTGGATTTCAAAAAATTTCAATTAAATTGATGCAATTATCCTTTCTTAATGGAGAAAAGATAAGTTTAAAAGTCCTCCGGGTGGAAATCTCAAAAATTATATTATTTTTGGAAGTTGGTGATTAGAGATTTATCCGGGATAATCAATCAATAAGACAGATTATCTGGTACAGTACTGGTATGAGCTGGTGGTTATCTGGCACGGTGGGTGTAGAATAGTTATTTCGTTTTTGATACAATATTCCAAGTCTTGTTCTAAGCATATATTGAGAATTTATATCCTTTTTAAAATATATATATATATATATATAAAACTGGATCTTCTTAATTTAATATATAGATACTTACAATAAAGAAAAAAAATGACGAGTATATCCATATATTAATTAAAGAATTTATTTTTATAAATATTTAAAGTTGAGCATGAGAGATTGCTTTAGACGCAAATTTTCTGGTATATGAAAATCATTTTTAAACATATAATTTAAAGTGAAAACACAGAGGATGAGTCGCTTAAGGAAAACATAAATAATTATTTTTGGTATAATATTTTTATTTATTGAAATTATTTCTGTTTATGTAAAAGTTAGAATCCGACCAAAGCCAAATCATGCCAACTATAATATTAATTAAGAGATATAGTTTAAAAATATTTTGTCGTGTTATTTTTGCCAAAAATGCTATTTCTGGTTGAAAAGCTACTCAGATGAATTTGATTCTGAATATCTCATAGCTGCTAACATATATAATGAGGTTGGCTGATCTCAAAATGTTTGTTCCTAGTCTCAGGAACAAACGATTTGGTTCTCTGATTTTCAAAGTCCAAATAGTCGATCCAAACCGACAGATGTTTAATCTATTCTAAAATGTGCTTGGAGACCAAATTTTACATTTTTTTGAATTTGTTTACTATTTATTAAGATAGTTTGAAAATCGCTGTTTTTATTAAAATTCTGCACCATTGAAAAACAGTGATTTCAAACCATCTTAATAAATAATTTGGTCTCCAACCACATTTTAATATAGATTAAACATCTGTAGGTTTGAATGGACCGTTTGGACTTTGAAAATGAGATAACCGAATCATTTGTTTCTGAAGCTAGAAACAAATGTTTTGAGCTTAGCTAACCTCCATATATAATTTTCAAAATCTGTTGATGTAAATCATATATGTAAGTCAAGACCTATCTTTATCATTCAATAAATGTAAATTAACATCAGACAGTCCAATTACAAGACGCTTTGTTCTTTTATGGCTATCAAACCGAAAATCTTATCTGTTTATCATAAAATTCTGTTTGTTCAAGTTTATTTTTCTACTGAGAAATTAACACAAACTTTGATATGTTGGACAATTAGTAGCATACAATTAATTGTACTTGAAAATGGAAACAAAATTATAAAGGAAAATTGGTTATTTGCCAATTCAAAACCTTCAAATCTGAAAAATGCCTTCACAAAACTATAAATCTAAAAAATGCTACTCTAAACTTAGTTAATTCTTAAATTTGCCACAAATACACAATTTTTATACCTTTTTTTATTAAAAATTAACTGAAAATACAGTTTTGAGATACGTATAATTAGGGGTCTGAAGGGTATATAGGGAAATAGGGAAATACAGAAATACGTATCTCAAAATTGTATTTTTCAGTTAATTTTTAATTAAAAAATATAAAAATTATGTATTTGTGGCAAATTTAAGAATTAAATAAGTTTAGAGTGGCATTTTTCAGATTTATAGTTTTGTGATGACATTTTTCAAATTTGAAGGTTTTAGAGTGGCAAATAACCAATTTTTTCAATTATAAAGTATTCACAAACAATTCGAGCAAAATATCACAATTAGTCATTCGTTTTGTAGGAAAGACAATATTCTCAGTGTAAAAGGTTATATATTTCAAATTTGACTGAAATTTTGATACAAATATTGTGAATATTAAACAGATTGTGACTTAATCTTTAACCCTCTTTTAAAAAAATAATTAAAAGGACTTATTCTAGAAAAAATAGTGGGGTGGTGAGGACTGAGGTCAATCCCTCTTACAGAGAAAAATCATTTAGTGGAACCCACATTGATCTCTTCAATTAAAAACAAAAGGTACAAAATTTCAATTATTATCTTCTAAACTAGAATCCCCAAAGTCAATGAAAACTGAAAATAAGATCCACAAGGAAGAAGAAATTGGAAAAATGCACCTGTTTTTGCTACTAAGTTGTAAAGAAGAATTGTATGTATATCCTTTTAAAACTTTGATATTAAGAATATTTATTTTCTAAAATTTATAATATCATATTTATTTTTCTAAATTTTCAAAACTCATAAATTTATTTAATTTATTGTTTTTTTTCTATTAAAACTCATTTTGAATGTATAAAGTAACCAATTTTATATTTTATTAAAAAAAATAAAAATATGTAGTATGTTTAACATAAATGGTCAGTCTTCTAATTGACCACTTGTGAGAGCAAATGATTAATTTTCTTATATGCGGCACACACAAGTGTATGCCTAATTGTCGATGTGTTTAGAGAAATGAATTATATATTCTCAAAAATTGATAAATTAGAAGACCAAATATTTTTCTTGCACATACTACATTTTTTAATAAATGAAAAAATAGCTACTTAATAAATTTAAAATTAATTTTAATAGAAAATGTAATAAATTGGTTAATTTTTTTAGTATTTTAATTTTTAAAAGTGTAATTATAATTTTATGAATTTTATAGGGGAAAATACATAATTTCAAGATTTTTGAAAGGCATACCTGAAATTATCCCAATGATGTACCTATTCCATGCAATATATTGATAGGATCATTTTTGCTAGCTTTCAGGAATAAAAATAAAAATTTAAATTGGAAGGTTGAAATATAAAATATATAATTTGTGACAGTTGAAATTTGAACGAAGTCTCCACAATCACAAATAGAATTCTAATCACTAAATTTCAAGAACACATTTAATATTTTAGAAAAAAAAAAAAAGTTAAACTATATCAAAAAAAATCAATGCACATGCATAGTGTCATTTTTTTTCTCCTTATTTTAGTTGTATACTCTCTAATTTGATGATCACTTCTTCTTCCCATTACTTTGATCAAAATCCAGCACAAAGTAGATTAATCCTACGGATGTAGGAAAAAAAGAGAGGCTACGGTACTATAGTGTATATTGAATTAATATTTTCCTTTTCAATGTATATATAGTTAATCTGAACTGTTTAACATGATCATCACATGAAAATATACTTGCATACTAAAATTTATATATCTTAGATTTATTTTACATTTATTTTGGTTTGATAGACTATCACTACTTTTGAATGGTTTAAAATCTAAACAAATGAAATTTTTGATGTACGAGTATATTTTCGTATAATAATCATGTTGAACAATTCAGATAAACCATTTAGACTACATAAATGAAAATATTAATCCAAATTACAATCCAATATACTCTCTGTCTATGTACAGTACAAATACCCATACTAAAAAAAACTCTAAGGGCCTGTTCGGCTGCATAGTGGGAATGGGCATGGACACAGAAATTGCACTAGATTTTACTGTTCACATGAAAAAAAAAAAATTCAGTGAACTGAATTTTTTTTTCTCATGTAATAACACCGAACAGAACCTAAAATTATTCCTTGACTAATTAATATCCCTTGAATTTGACGAATTATGGATACCAATCTTCACATGCAATATCAATATCATTGGCGGAATGATGTGAACCTTGCACTAGCTAGTTTGGATTTGCATGCCAGATTTGACCCCTTTTTCAACCTTTTCCCATTTGAGAGGAAATGGTTTTTTTTTTTGAGAAAAAATAAGGCTCAAGGCCTCATTTGATTAAACTGATTGAGTTACAAGAGAGTTGTATCTCGATTTTGAGATAAGATACAATTGTCTCAGTACATCTGAGACCGTAAAAAAAACATCTAAAAAAAAAGAAGAAGAAGAAGAAAGGAAAAAAAATCAAAATCTAAGTAGAAAAGGGTAAAATGGTAAAAAATTAGAAAAACAAAAGGTGGTGGAAATGCATCCGTATACTGGTTCATACCAGTAGACTGTTTTTTCAGTCCTTTGCCACCGATGTTAATATTAGGCTGTCTGTCTTCATAGTAATTAAGTAATTAAGAAGGATCGTTGACCCAAAAGCCTCTAATTAGTAATGATTAGAAACTTTTAGCACGGGCCCAATTAAGTAATTAAGATAGATCTTTTAGTAATCCTTAGTAGGCCGACTACATTTGATTGCATAATTGGGCCTAATTAGACTTGAAAACAGCATGAAATGGGAATTGTGACCAACTAATTAACAATTCACAAATTGGCTTCATATAATTAGGACTATATTTGCAAGTGTGAACTCGAAATTTCAATGCTTTATAAATATGAATTTTGTATAAATTTATATAAAACTTATATTTAATTGGTATGTAGATTTGTGAATTTTGTAAGGACTATATTTGCAAGTGTGAACTCGAATTTCAAGGAAACAAATCTGCTGCGATTCTTTGGAATCGCAGGTTCATGCTTGTCCAAATTAAATCATTCATTTGTTTCGAGATTCATACATAAAAATCAACTGCTTTGAAAGTCATTCATTTTAAAAAAATAATGGTTATTTGGAAAAGCAGGACCCTGCGATTCCAAAAAATCACAGCAGATTTATTTCCGAATTTCAGTGCTTTATAAATATGAATTTTGTATAAATTTATATAAAACTTATATTTAATTGGTATGAATTTTGTATATATTTCTGTCTCTGTAATAATTTCTACTTTCTGTTTGCTTTCCTACTGTTTGTAACATACTATGTTTCTTTAATGCAATTTCCCCCCAAAAAATAAATGTATGGAGTTTACATTTAACTTGTCTAAATATTGTACAGAGTTTATACTTCTACAAATCTTAAAAATTTGTACTTATACAGTACATATGATATACCCTTTTGACTCATTAAGGACGTGTTCGGCTGTCAAGCAGGAACGAGAATGGATTTAGGTTCGGATCCAATTTGAATGGCCGAAACGTTATTCCTGTGGGAAAAAAAATCACTTTGAGTGAATTTCTTTTTTCCCACAGGAACAATGGCAGTTGAACACGCTCTAAATGTTCCGACATAGATTATTAAAATTGCTTCGTTTACTTAGAATGCGTTTGGCACCATGTTAGTATTCTTTTTTTGTCAAAAAAAAAAAAAAAAAAACAGTTTTTCGTTTTTCTTATTTTTGTTTTTATTCAACATATGTATGTCAAAAGAATAAATACTTAACTAGGTATTTAGCTAGGTCAAAACAATGAATTTGCATAATAAATAGAATATTTAATATATTATGTAAAAATAATAAATCATTATGACAATTAAAAAATATATTTTTTTTATTTAATTCTGAGTGTATTGTTTTTTTTTTTTTCCTAACATGTGCTTAAGCATAACACATGTATTAGCATGTTCTATCGGCATGGCTGGCTGCATTGTGTATTGACCTCACAATCGTGGAGGTATCGATTGGCCTAAAAGCAACGAGGGTGTTAAATTAAAACACTCCCATTGGAACAAATTTGGGTCCGTCCGATTTGCTTCAATAACCGTGCGCACGAATATCAAAACAAATGTGCATGGATATTAAAGTAACACGCACATATCTTAAAGCAAATCGGACGGTTATAGAACTCATCGAACTCAATTTGAGTCCGATGGGCATCGAACTCAATTTGAGTCCGATGGGCATCGGACCCAAGCTGCTCTCCCATTTGAGTCAGTGAAGAGAACGCTTGTCGAGATTTGTGTGCGATAGGTTCTACAACGGTCTGATCCTCTTTAAGATCTGTGCACACGGATATTGAAAAAATTATGCACGGATATTAAAGTGACGTGCACAGATCTTAAAGCAGATCGGACGTTTCATCGGACCCAAGTTTGTCCCTATCCAAACAGGGTTGGCCAGAAAAATAAAAATGAACACTTTATCCAAATGCATCTGGTTTTTTTTTTTCCCAAAAAAATCAGAAAATTGAGAACAAATACGATCCCAAAGGCGCGCTTGTTTAGGGCCTATTTGGCTACAATCTCGTGTGTTAGTGTTCACGCGGGAAAAAAAAAATTCAGTTCAACTGAATTTTTTTCTCCCACGTGAACAGTAACCCGTTGTTTACTATTCACCCGTTCCTGTGCCTATTTCCATTCTCGGATTGCAGCCGAACAGACCCTTAACATCGATTGGAATTCAGGAAAATTCCTTTAATTTTTTTTTTAAAGTGAATAATATGCTTCTTATGTCTTATCTATAGTCTTATTTTAAATTCCCCATTTTATAGGGAAAGCTCATCAGCCCGCAAAAAATTCCAACTTTATAGAATAAGTGTTTCAATTTGTGTGTGATTCAAATGCAGTACCCATCATGATTTTGACAGAGGATGACCGAAATTAATGTACATGCTCTCACAGTTGGACCTTTTTTGCTGCTTGGATTTTGGTCCAGAATTTTTGCATTGACTTGACACGTACTTGTTATATTTGTATTTACATAATTTAAGGAGATTGGATTTATCTATTACATTCAGTGGATCGAAGACACTGCTGTAGACTGTAGTTTTCACACCTTGGAATAAGCAGCAATTCAATCTATCTGTCTTTATTATTTTTCTATGATTTTTTTGATGGGTGGGGAGTGGGTGTACAAGTGTGTGCAAATTGCAGCACGCCGACCTGTGAGAAAAGTCATATACCATTTAGTCGTAATTTGTAGCATCTTAATTTCTATGTAATAAGACCTCATGAAAAGGACAACATATATATATCAGACAGTATTATGCTACATTAAACAAAATTAATATGAATATTGAAGCATGCTTAAATAAGTTAAATATCGAGTAGAACTAGGGTGCTCCAAGGAGTACAAGCTCCTTTGTACTCTTAACTCTAAAACTTATCGGATTAACTTCGAACGACGAATCCAAACTTTTACCTTATGAGTGATGCGTCTACATGAGAAAATTTTAAAGTTTCAAATTAATTTAGTATAAAGTCAAGTGGTCAAAATTAGAATATTTCTAAATTAATTTTAATGCATTCATCTTTTGGAAGTTTTTTGACCACTTGACTTTATACTAAATTAATTCGAAACTTTAAAATTTTCACATGTAGACGCATCACTAGTAAGGTAGAAGGATTTCAACGGTTTGAATTCGTCTTTCGAAGTTAATCCGATAAATTTTAGAGTTAAGAGTACAAAGGAGTTTGGTACTCCTAGGAGCACTCCAGTTCTACTCTTAAATATCAATTCAAATTTATGAGTAAAACTACGGTACTCTTAAGTTCACCAAGCCTCTTTGTGAATTCAACTTTAAAATCTATTAGATTCATTTCAAATGACGAATCCGAATCGTTGAAACTCTTCTACCTTATGAGTGATGCATCTACATGCAAAAAATTTAAACTTTCAAATTAATTTAGTATTAAGTCAAGTGGTCAAAAGTATAAGTTTTATAAATTAATTTTAATGCATTTAATTTTTGAACAATTTCTGACCATTTGACTCTATACATAATTAATTCAAAATTTTAAAATTTTTGCATGTAGATGCATCACTCGTAAGGTAAAAGGATTTTAACAGTTTGGATTCGTCATTTAAAATTAATCTGATATATTTTAGAGTTAAGCTCACAAAGAGATTTGGTGAACTTAAGAGCACCCTAGTTTTAATCCATATTTATATAGCATTTCCATTGGCAACAAATAACTACAAACACCATAGCTAGGTAAGCTGCTAGGCCGAATCAATTAATAACAAGAACAATCAAAGGTTTATTAGATATCATTTACAGCATGATTTCTAAGAAGAATAATGAATGATAAAACTTGTCATTCATTATTCTTTGTTGGAGGCCACCGATTGAACAAACGCAAATGTGTGTGTGTGTTTTTTTTTTATTTATTGATTAATTTCCTCCAATGGCTTGATCCTTCAAAAATATAAGTTACAATATGGTTAATAATAAGACTTTAACAATGGTGTTGTCGACGTATAATTGGAGTTCCCAAGATGGGCTTCACAGGCCTTACTAGCGCAATTTAAGCCCAAAGTTTTGTACTCCATATATAGGACCGGACCCTACCACACATGTTTACCCACGAAGTTGGATGATGGGTCATGGGTGTATGTAATTCATATCCAGTGCATAAGTGCATTACCTGAAAAGGGAATCTTTTACAATTAGTGAATCCGGACTGTTCTTTTTAGCTTGGCACGAATCTCAGAGCCCAATAAAACTGCCTCCTATTCTCCCTCCCAAATCTCAAACCAATTGAAATATAATCTCAAACCGTAAAGTGAGGCCCATCCTCTAAGGTACCTGGGAATATTGATCCGGGTGTACGTATGTGGACAACTGCACAAGCACAAATGATAACTATAATTAAGAATTAGTTTTTATTGCATTTGTATAATAAACTTAAGTTAAAACAAAGTAAATACCAAATTATAAAGTTTCACAATTTTACTAAAAAAGAATTACAAAGTTTCACAATTTAAATCCTTACCTCGAATGATAATAAAACTCAAGTTACAAATCATCCAATGCTTAAACCACCACATAGTAAATGTACAATCGTCTAACAATTGACTCCTAATTAATTAAGATATAACACATAACATATGGTACCACTACATAGCTAGGCGCCTAGTTCTCTGTCTTGATGCTACCTTAAACAGGATGGTACAAAAAAATGGAAAGCATCTAATTGTTGTTAAAATTGTCATGTTTGGTTTTTTTGTGGTAATGGTACGGTCTTCTGCTAATTAACTATATACGTACCAACAGTCTATACGTTAATAATGCTACTGTACATGTAGTTTTTTTTAATAGAAGCCCGCCGTAGGCATACTGTGTAGATAGTGTAGTTACTAGTTACTTTTTTCCCCTCTTCATGACCTTTTTATATATATATATATATATATGATTATTGATTAAACAATGAATTTGATTTGAAGAAATACATTTCTCTTTAATTATCAGCGTAGCTTAATAATCAAAAGCTTTACAACAGAGCATCCCAAAAGGGAAATAAAAGAAGAAAAATAAACGATGAACAAAATAAAAGATCCAAAAGTGAACTGCATGTACACTTGCGCAATCCGTAAAACGTACGTACCATATGCAATTGCAAATTATATATTTACCCTAGCAACATACTGAATTTCAGCACACACTTGTTCAGATTTAAAACCAAGCAAGCCAACTATATTAATTAATTGCAATTTCTTTGACTTATCAAGTCAACATATAACATCCCTTATGACGTCCTTTGTTCGCACTGACGACCTACCTCTTTCTGTCTTTCATTCACACCATTCTTCTCCATTTCTTCCATATTTACTCCCTCCAATGCCATTCCTGTCGAACTATCCATCTCCACAGCCTCCGACTCCCTGAACTTTGCATAAATATCGCTTCTATAAAACTTCCTTGTCCTCCAAACTAATATTAGAGACACCATAGAACCAAGTGCTGTCACTGCTGTAATAATAATAAACGACAACTTAAAGCACTGCACGCCGGTACAGGTCTGATCATTATGCCCATTCTGCTTCCTTGCCTCTACATCATACAAATGACCGGTGACTCGAACATTAAGAATGTACAACCCGATCGGGCTTGAAACTGACCCAAAATTGATAAGTGTAGAATAATATTTAAGACCAAACACTTCAGATATAATGGCAAATAGTAATGGCCACTGTGCCCCGAAAGTGAAACCTATTATGACGGAGGCAAGATAGAGTGATTGTGGTACTCCAAAGGCTATGAGAAGGTGGCCGACACAAGCGAGGAAAAGCACGAGACTGAGAGCCAATGGTCGGGGGAACTTGTACTTTGAGAGCACAATTTCGGATACGTAGCCGGCTGTAACGCGACCGGCATAGTTCCATATGCTTATCAGGGAGACAAATGTGTTGATGCTCTTTGCAGGGTATCCCAATGACTGGCCGATTTGTCCCATGTTGTCTATGGCAGTTAGTGTACCTCCGATGCCGCAAAGTGATGCAAAGAAGAGAATTATCATGTCTATGCTTACTAATGCTTGCAGGATTGAATAGTCATCTCCCATTGCTGGTGGCTTGAACATGTTGGTTATGCATGAGGTCATTTTTGAAGAAGAGTTCGGCTTGGGTTTCGGTAATGGTGATGGTGATGGCAACGGGTTGGGGATGAGGGAGGGTTCTTCAATGGTTATGGTTGGTGGTGTTTCAAACGATTTGTTTGTTTGAATAAGGATCTTAACTTGTTCTTTTATGACAACTGCTAGGGGGAGGAAAAGAATGAGAGTAACAATGAATGCACTAATCGCATAAGAAGAGTGCGAGAATTCGACAAATTTTTGCACAATGGTCATAATTAATAGAAACACTGCAAGCCCAATGGAGATGTAGAGAAAGCAAAAGAAGGGCTTGGTGTTCCTTGCTTGAGACGAGTTGTACGGCATGATACGAATGGTGTAAACAAAAACAATGGAGACTGCGGCTGGAAGCCACGCAATAAGTAACACCAGGGATTTGGAATCATTGCCATAGATGGCCAAATAAAGTTGGGTGAATATCACGCCACTTAGCCCGAGGAGACCCTTGAGCAACCCTAGCACAATGCCACGGCTCTCGGGGAAGTTCTTCACACATGTGACTAGCACGCCGGTGTTGGCGAAGGCTTGAGAGTTTGCTCCAATAAACATGTAGAGGCACATCATCCATACCCGTGGAGCCGCAATACGACCCGTGATAGCAAGATATATCATGAGGTAGCCAAATAAATTCATGGCAGAGCCGCAAAGCAGCACAACCCATGGTGGCATCACCTCGTTGATCAGGCCGGATAAGAGCCCAACATTCGTGCCGACATCCTTGAAAAAACTAAGAGTGTTTAGGGTTTGCTGATTGTAGCCTAGAGTTGATTTGAGGTCTTTTGAATAGATACTAAAGATATAGGTTGCACCGGCAACCGACATGATGAGGAGACATGCGAAAACCATGAACCACCGGCTTAGAACCACTTGCACAGCAAATCTGGGTGTGAGGATTTGGCGCATGGGCAAACCTCTATCCATGCCTGCTGCAAACACCATTTCTTTTCTTCTTTTATATATCTTTTATTTTCTGGTGTGTTTTTTGTTTTTCTTTGGTTGTTTCTCCGGGGCTATGCGCAATGCCAAGGGTTCAGGAATATATAGAGGAAGAGATGTGGGGACTGGGGACTAGAGAGAGAACTGGATCTGCTCTTTAGAAGTGAATGAATTGACTGGGAAGAGAGAGGGGAAAGGGACTTGTTGACTAAGAGAAGCAAATGGGCACAGCTGCACATGAGGGATATAAAATTGTATATTTAATTTTTACTCAAAAAAAATGTATATTTAATTAATAATATTGATACTGTTCTCCCTTTAAAAAAAACGGAGGTATCCATTTTTGTTCCCACTCAAGAATTAATATAGTCAAATTTAAACTGTTCTCCCTTTCAGCAGAATGGAGATGTCGCATTGATTGTTCAATAAGGACGAATCACGATACAAATTAACAATGGTATTAATTTATTATAAAGTACTGGTAAGTTTTGTGCACAGAAGAAGGGATCGAGGTCCTCTTTCAAATTGATGTGATAGGCTGATAGCAGGAATCGAAATTAATTAATTTTCTTTCCTTAATGGAGAAAAGATACATTTTAAAGTCCACGGGTGGAAAATTTAAATTGTTACATTATTTTGGGAAGTCGGTGATTAGAGAGGTTCGTTGGAGTTATATATTAATCTACGTTTAGGTGTGTTTGGATTAGAAAATAGCTACTATTTTTTATTTGTCTTTTGTAAGATTATTCACTATTCTATTAATTCTACAAAATATTAAAATAACTATTATCCTTGCATTATTTTTGATTCTTCCAAACGCACCATCAGAGTAGGCTCATCGAACCTACTTCGGTTCGATGGGTGAAATGACTATTTGATTGCATTAAGATCCGTGCTAAATATATTAAAATTCATGCAAATTGTTTTATTTTCCGCACGCACTAATTTTAATGTTAATCGTAGTAATAGAGCTAATTGAAAGTAGGTCCGATGTCCATCTCCTATCTCTCTTAAAATATGATTACATTAATTATTTGCAAGTGACAGAACTAGGTTAGTTTATCCGGGATAATCAATCAATAATTAGAAGCATGACATGTGAAAGATGAAGTTTCCATGATAATCGGAATTCGGAAATAGTGGATGACCAGCTGGTTGTCATCTGGCACGGAAGGCGCAGGCGCAGAATAGTTATTTCGATTTTGTCAATATTTCAAGTAGGATTAGCAAAATATTCCGTGGCTCGTTATTCGTTTCTAATTAATTAGGTCGTTCAATTCTAACTGGACTCATTATCAGCTAGGGCGGATTTAGATTCACCCATAAAATTACTTTATAATTTTAAAATTGTAGTTATATATTGAAATTTAATTGAAAGTTATGATTTTCTAGTTCCGCTCATGTTATCAGCGAGGCCAAACTTGATTTAGCTCGGCTTGTTTCTCAGCTCGTTAATTAAAAAAATAATAATAATTCTCTTTTACTTTTTTCACTTTCTTTTTATGTCCACAAGAAGAGATCGAATGAGGTTCATTACGAGAGAAAAAACGAAATAATCTCTTTTTACATGGTCTATGTGTTGTTCACACCATCAAATATCAACGAAAATCTTTGATATATTCATAGATCACAATACGAATGTTGAGTTGTAGTTGAGAAGACATGAGTTCAAATTCCACCACCTCTATTGAAATTTTCTAGTTCCGCCTCTAATTGACAGTAATAATTTGTAGTCTTTAATGTGTTGTTCACACCACCAAATCGACAAAAATATGTTTTGTTGCTTCAATCACCAAACAACATAGCTTTCCAATGATGCGAACATAGAATATAGCTCCAACATAATAAGATTTTTTTTTATTGTTGTTGTTTGTAACATATACAATTTTTTTTTTTGTTGTTGTTGTTTGTAACATATTTGTTATATTAATTTTGATTTTCTAGCATTTTTCTTCTTTTTAAATGAAATTCTAGTTTTTATAAAAAAAATTGTTTTATTTGTGAGGATAAAAAATAATTATATATTGTTGAAAATAAACTAACGTAAACTTTTATTTTCAAAAATATTGTCATGATCAACAAACAAAAGTATATATTTGTGAGAATGTCGATACTATTAAAAAGGATACAGATTGAAAATTTTGTAGTGTTATTTTGCACAAAAGAAATATACTTCTATACTGCATATCTAATAACATATATATATCTAAATTTCTTGATCTAAGTCATATGTAAGTCAAGACCTATCTCTATCAAGAGGCTGTTTTTTAAGGGTCCAATTAAACGAGGCTGTTTTTTATGGCCATCTAATACAAATTTTTACTGCAAGTGTTTATCATAAATTTAGTGGGAACCAAAACTTTGATATGTTGGACAATTAATTAGTAGGAACTTTTTTTTTTTGGGAAATAGAAAATATATTGATGATTTATTTTTCTTCAAAAAAGGTAATCAAGGATAGAAACAAAGTTTCGACTCAGCATAAAATAGACCGTTCGGTCACCCCTCAGTCACACATACACATCACTAACAACATAGATCGCGAAAAAAAATATAGATGATTGAAATTTTAATTCAGTCATTCCCTGAAATTCTTTTAAATGAGGGGACTGAAACTTTGATATGATCACTCCTGAAATTTTAAATAAAAGGAGCGAGGGATCAAAGTTTTGATTTGATCCCCCCACCAAAAAAAAAGGTTTGTAGAAAGGGGAATTTGATCACCCATTTATGGATCGTCATTTATGTAAGATGACTAGTAAAGGGGTGACCAAACAAAATATTGGTCAACTATATCTGAATCAAAACTTTAGTTCAATCCTTATTATTTTTGGAAGGAAAAAAAATTCAATCAATATGTTCACTAACAATTCTATTTTTTTTTTTTTATAATAAAACATCATCTGCTAAAATTGATTGTAATGTTTTTTTTTTAGAACTATTACATGCAATTGGAAACAAAATAATAGAAATAGTATTTGGGTGTTCTTGAGCTATTCTTAGTGAGCTTTACTAAAAAATTATCAAATTAGATTCAAGTAACATGTTTCAATCATTAAAATTGATCTACTTCATGAGTAATGCTTTTATATGTCAAAATTTACAAAATTTTAAATTATTTTAGTATAAAATAATACAGTAAAAAAATGTTGAAAAATAAACACCTTAAAATTTACTTATAAACTATTTTTTTACTGTTTGAATTTAAACTTAATTAATTTATAAATTTATAAATTTGACATGTAAATACATCAATCGTGAAGTATGTCAATTTTAATAGTTTGAATTCGTCATTTTAAACCAACCCGATAAGATTTTGAGTTAATCTCATAAAGAAGCTTGTAATGAGCATAAGAACACCCTAGTTATACTCAAATAATAAACTCCAAGTTTTGTGCCCATGCATTGTAGCGAAACATATTATAAGAGAAAAATAATTCATAGCAAATAACATATTTTCATAAAAAATAGAGTAATGAAAAAAATAATTATTCAACAATATTCTTGAATGATATTAAAATATATTAAAATGGGGCCATCTTACAAGAGAGCAAATATGATTAATTTTCAGTATTTTATATAAAATAAGTTGGAGGACTTTTAATTCACACGCACGTTGATTTTATGTAGTATTTTCTACTACAATAAAATTTTGTAATTTGTTATCAGTGTGGATTTGTAATCTTTATTACTATCACGCGTGGATTTGTTTTTCTTAAATGATATGTAACGTGTGGATCTGTATCCTTAAATGACATTCTAAAAAAAAGAAATTGAGCATCTAACAATTAAATAAGAGAGTTTAGGAATTATTTCAAAAAAAATTGAAGAAATTGACAAATATATATTTTAATAAATTTAAACTTCTACACATAAAAAATTATAAAAAAATAGATAGAATAAAATAAAGTAGACTGTTTAATTAGTAATTCGATATTCAATCCGAAACCTCTTTTCAATCATATTAATTGGCATTTCAAAACATCTACGTATAATATACGTATAAGAATGGAGTTTACAAACTATTCGAGAAAAATTAATGCCGGCAGTGAGCTCAATCCCTCCCACAGGGATCCGAATCTGCTGCGATTCTTTACTCATGAACAGTAACTTACGATTCCTGCTTTTTCAAATCCAATTATTCAATTGTTTCGAGAATCGTTCAAGAAAAAATCAGCTGCTTTGAGATACGTCCACGAAATTATTGTACAGTTAGATTTGAAAAAACAGAAATTTTAAGGTTACTGTTCATGAGTAAAGAATCGCAGCAGATGTGAATCCCTCCCACCAAGGGAAATTCGTAAATGGTGGGACCCACATTTGATCTCTTCAATTATTCTCTTCTAAACTAGATTTTCCAAAGTCAATGGAAACCGGAAGTAAGTTTCACGAGGAAGGAAAAATAAATTGGAAAAAATGCACCTGTCTGTCTTTGCGCTAGCTTATAAAGAAACAATGAAGTCAGCAACAATATTTAATTAAAAATTGTGAAAGATTGAAGCAACTTCTGTTGCGTTTTGAGATCAGAGACGGAATCAGAAAATTAAAATCGGAAGGCAAAATAAATAATTATAATGTAATTTTATTTTATTTTTACGAAGAAAACAAATAGTATTATTTTTTTGTTAATATTAAAAATTTAAATTGTAGGAGGGTTTAATTTTCCTCCGCCCATAATTGAGATAATAATAAATATGTAAAGTTTCTGAGGATATATATGTCGCTTTCAAAATTTTCACCTTAAGCTTTATCGAATTAAATGATCAGATAAATGGATACCATCATAATTGCTCTCAGGTCTTGCAAAATAATATACAATCTTGTTAATTGAAATAAAAAATTTCAAGATTGAAATCGGTACCTTGAAATAATAATGCTTGCTAAATCCGAACAAACCTTGTAGAATTATAATTAATCTTGCATAATAATAACAGAAGTCCTATTTTGCATTTCTAGTGTTAATTTTTCAATTGTTAATTAAGTATTTAAATGAAGGAAGCTGATATGAGTATCTGCATCTTAACTGTTGTAACTGCTTGGGGATCGCAAAAACTGCAATGCTGATTTTTTTCTAAAGTATTTATATCTATGCACGAAAGTATGTAAATCTATGCACATAAATATTTATATTTATGAGGTTAATAATTTTTACGTAAATAATTGTTTTTCCAACCAAATTTTTCAAACTGCACCTGCATCATAAAAATCTGTAGGGGACCAATCAAATTACATGAGGGCCATACACATTTTTAGAGATGAGTTTTTTCTTTATTCAATCTCGTCTATATTTCTGACGATATATGAGGATTTTGTGAAGATATAAGTACGTGTTAGTTTTAAAACTAACACGTACTTATATCTTTAACTAAAATAATATATATGTATATTTCGTTTATTTCACGGTAGATATGCCGTCCAGTTTCGAGGGGCGGATGTAATATTTATAATTTGTTGGCGTGTTAGCTGCCTATATATAGCTGGCCAAAGATTCTTTGACATTTTTGACAAATGAATCAAATCAAGCATGATGGTGCCTTAATTAGGTCACTCTCGTAGGAGATTTTATCTATAAAATATTTGGCATGAGAAACGGATGAACTATAAATACTTATTCGTTATTTCTTTGTCAAATGATAATCTACCCATTCCACGACAACTCATGAATGCTTATTCTTCATTTCTTTGTCAAATGATCCACCTATTCCACGCAATGAAAGGCATTATGTGTTGATCATCTTTGCTAATCATCAAAATTCAGAATGAGCAGTTATTTATACCCTGTGTTTGGTTGTGAACAACTAAGGTGGCCTAAGTTGGTTATTCTAACTTAGGTCAGTCAAAATAATTTATGTTTGGTTGTGCCTAAATTAATGAGGAGAGAATGGTGAAATGGTTCAACTTCAATGACAGTGGGCTCCAGTGACGTAAAATTGAAGAAAAATTTAAGGCATCTCAAGAGGTGAGTTAATTCAGGTCTATTTAGGTTAGACTAAATTTAAAGTTATTCCATGTTAAGCCAGTCAGTTTAAATCATGTTTGGTGGAATAACAGTGGCCTAAAGCTTTTATTCCACCTTTAGTCCACAGCCAAATATGGGGTATAAGTATTAAGGTCATGTTTGGTTGCCGAGTAAAGTTAATGAGGATTAAATTGCTTACTCCACCTTACTCCTCATATTTTACATCTTGTTTGGTGGTTTATGTTATGGATTAAATTAATCCATATGAAGGAGTAAGATATTAGAAAATGAACTCAAGTCTATGATAGTGGGTCCTACAGGAGGATTAAGTGTGGAGTAAGTGAATTCACTTAGAGAGGTGGAGTAACTTAATCCGGATTAACTCACTTCTTACTCCATCTTACTTCTCGTTTGGCTTCTTAAGTATGGAGTAAGGGGTTTACTCCACCTCTTACTCCACAACCAAACATGGCCTAAATAGTTTGATGATTTGATTTTCAACCTTTACTCAAAAGAAAAAAAATTAATATTATAGAAATTAAGACGTAAAATACATAATGTACGACAGTTTGAATTTGAAGTTAAGTCTCTACAACTATAAAAAAGAATTCTAACTCTTAAATAGTTAAATATACAAGTACATGTTGGTTTTAAGATCATGAGAATGGCTAAGCATCATCTGATTTGATTATAATTAAATCCGTTTATGCTAACCCTTATTTTTAGTTCTTATTTTAGTTTTATAATATCTCTAATTTGAAGCATACGTACTCTTGGACCTTTTTTTCTTCTTCCCATTGCTTTGATCATAATTCAGCACAAAGCAATTAGAATCTAGAAGAAAAAATACTCTAAATTATTCCTTAACCAATTAATATCCCTTGAATTTGATTAATGATGTAATGATGTGAAGCTTGCACTAGCTAGTATGGATTTGCATGCCAGATTAATTTGACCCTCGTTTTTACATTTTCCCATTGAGATCTAGGAAATGGTTTTGGATTATTTAGTGTAAGAACGAAGGATCGATCTTTGACCCAAAATTAATTAAGCCTCTAATTAGTAATGATTAGAAATTGCTATCATGGGCCTAATCAAGTAAGATCTTTTCATAATCCTAGTAGGCCGACTATATATATTTGAGTGTATTAGGGAACTGCATGCGATCGATTCACAAATTCACAAATTGGCATCACATACAATTAGGATTATATATTTGATAGAGGCCGACTAATTACAACCGGGAACCAGGGGTGTTTGGGAATTCACATTCTCTGCGGAGCTTTTACCTGCGGTGCTTTTAATCTGGTCCGTTCGTTTTGATCAGATGGACTAAATAAGATTTTGACACGAATCTCAAAGAAAAATGAATACTGTCCCCTCCATCATCCCGAGCACTCATCGGTTGAGAGTAAATCTGGGCCGTTCGATCAGCTCTGCAGGTAAAAACTCCTCAGAGGATACTGGTCCGGGTGTTTGGTGGACATCAGACCAAAATCGATCTAATTACCAGTTAAAGCTGTTTGATTCGTATTTAGATTCACAAAAACTTAATCTACACAAATTTTAAAACGGTATACACAAATCTTAAGATAAATCCAACACTCCAACTAATGTCCGTCGGACGCCCTTGTAAGCCTAACATATTCCTCTGGCGAGATTTTTGATGCACGTGTATGAATTATGATGCACTGCAAGGTAGGGATGAAAACAGTATGGATAATATTAGATCCGTATTCAATCATTATTCAAAAACTTAGATGGATATATCTGATATATGAATATCCGTATAAATAAAGATACTGATATGATTTTACATTTTAATTATTTATATTTGAATAGTAGATATATACCATATATTTTAATATATATTATGAAAAAAATTATGTTATTCACTATTATAATTAGATAAATATTATGAACTTTATTATTTTTTTAATATTTTTATATTATTCTAATAAATATCCTATCTGATCTGAATCTGTATCTGTATCCGTATCCGTCTCATATACGTTCCATATCCGTATTCTGAAAATTAAAAAAATTATAAATATAATTTTACCAGCTCTGTATCCACTCCGTTTTCACCACTAACTGCAAGTGTGAACTTCTCCATTACAATTCATATATCGATTTGTACGTGCACTATACATATAAATATATAAGAGAGTGTCTTCTATGGACATAAGGACCTATTTGTAAAATGAACATATTTTTATTTTCAAAGCTCAAACAGTCGATCCGAACCGTTCATCTTGTTCTCCATATTAATATGTTCTTGGAGACCAAATTTTACATTTTTTTGAATTTTTTTACTATTTATTAAGATGGGTACAAAAAATATCAAATTCAGACCATTGAATTTTGTACCCATCTTAATAAATAGTAAAAAAAATCAGAAAAATATAAAATTTGGTCTCCAAACACATATTAATATGGAGAACAAAATGAACGGTTCGGATCGACTGTTTGAACTTTGAAAATAAAAATATGTTCATTTTACAAATAGGTCCTTATGTCCATAGAAGTCGTTGCCAATATATAATATATACTTTGACTCGTTAGATGTTTCCACGTGATTGTTAGTTTTATTGTTTTTTTCAAAAACAAACAAATAATAAAACAGTTTTTCGTTGTTCATATATATATTTTTTTCAACATATATTCATGTTTTGTTAATATATATTACCGTTTTGTTACTTAGAAATTTAATTGAATCTGCTATCAGGTTTTCTTATATCTCAAAAATCTAATAAATTCTTTCGCTATTCTCGATTTTTTATTTTTTTGGTTTTTCCTATTAATAAAAAAGTCGGGACGTTCTTCTCTCTTCCGCAAAACCCTAATGCAAGATTGTTCCATTCTGGCAAAATCTTAGATCTCAACCTGATTGTCGCGCGTCGCCACTCCTGGGATGGAGTCATCCATGGCACTCTTCAACCAGCTCAAGGTAGCTTCGGGTCCACCATACAAGGCTGTTCTTCTGTTTTTTTTTTTTTTTTTTTGAAAAAAAAAAAACCAAGGGAACTCATTGTGACATTTTCTCGATCACCTTGCTTGCATTCGAAACAGAGTGAACTTTTGGCAATGCGAAAACATTTCCATAATAATCTCAAAATGTATCATTTATATCATCGGGGCTAAATTATTTGACTGGTAAGTTTGTTCATACAGACAAATCGCGAATGTATTACTAGCTCACTCTCACTGAGGTTAATAATAATTCAACACATCCTTTCATTCAGGTCAAACCCTTAAATTAAGTTTATTTTTTTTTTAATATAATTTAGTAGTGACACTGTGGTTCACATAAATTCAGCACACCTTCTATTTAGTTCAACATCTTACTAGCTCACTGTCAGTATAATCCTTATGAATTGCAGCACATCCTTCCATAATAGTTTAATTTTTTTAACATTTGTCTATTTGAAAACTTAAACAGGCCGCAGAGCCATTTTTCTTATTGGCGGGGCCCAATGTCATTGAGTCTGAGCAGCATGCTCTCAAGATGGCTGGTTATATTAAACGTGTGGCAACCAAGTAAGAAATTGAAGAAATTAATGCTAAATTGAGTCTTACTTGGTGCACGGGTGCATAATTGAGGGTTCGTTGAGGCAAATTGCCAATTGGCTTGTCTGTGGCTTAAATGGTGTTAATTGTGAAATACTAATTTCATGAAATGTCATGTACTGTATACAATATGCATGTCAAAGTCTTAAAGTAAGGTTTTTTTAATACAAATAAGTTAAGTTGTTCTTATTTTTCTAAATTTTTACAGGCTTGGATTGCCACTTGTATTCAAGTCGAGCTTTGATAAAGCAAACCGTACTTCTTCAAAGTCATTTCGTGGGCCTGGAATGGAAGAAGGCTTGAAGGTAAGGTTACTTTGTGCATATAAATTTTACAGATTATATATTTTCTTTTTTTTCCCTTTAGTGATAATAGAATACATAATGTACTAAAACTCACAACTTAAATTTTATATCCAGATACTACAGAAGGTTAAAATGACACATGGTCTCCCAGTAGTTACTGACGTACATGAAAGTTGGCAGGTACCCTGGCTCAGTATTGTTAAATCCTTTTATTTTTGTAGCTTCTCATGATTTATTTTTGATATTATCCTGTGAATGATTCATACAAAAGAGCTATGGTTTTAATATTCACATGCTTTTGCATATTAATTTTTCTTGTTATATATTTGGTTCTTTTCGCTAATTACTAATTATGCTTTCTAAATGAGTAAATCTTGAATAAATTGATATTGAATTATCACCAGTGCGAAGCTGTTGGAATAGTAGCTGATATTATCCAGATTCCAGCTTTCTTGTGCCGCCAGGTACTAGTAATGTTTTAAGTTGCATGCTTCTTCTAGAAAAAATATTTAGGGTCTGAATCGCATAGGACACTTAATATATTACTATAGTTGTAACTATGATCAGATGTTCTAGCACACAAATGGTCTTTGAGTTATTTGCAAATAATGCCATACCACCAGAACTAAAGTTAGGCCTGCCTCTTTTCTTTTGTTTTTAACTCAGACCAAATCTCTTCAAGACTAGCAGATATGAGCTTGTTCAGTGACATGTAAATTTATCAGGCTTCGCTTTAGTACAATCTGGTTATATGTATTAAAGCCTATAAGACTCTGGTCAATATTGTAAAGATTTAGCATAGTGTTCTTTTTCCATCACATTAACAGTAAGGTTTGGTATTGCTTGCAGCTTTCTCAAACAGTATCAGGTCTTATTTGTCAATTCTTGCTTTGCCTGATTCTAATCTGAGTCATTGTTCTATATTGCAGACTGACCTTCTAGTTGCTGCTGCAAAGACAGGAAAAATAATCAATATAAAGAAAGGCCAAATGTGCGCTGCATCTGTAAGTTATAAAAAAAAAACCTTTAATCTTTATGCCTTTCTCATGTTTGATTCCGTTTTTTCCTTCAAGACTGTTTTTCATCATATTTTTAATATGGAAAGACCGAATTCTTTTTTTTTGGTCTGCTTCCAGTGGCCATTAATTTTCAATGCTAGATTACATCCTATGTTAGCTTAAATTCGGTATTTTATATGAAGGTAATGGAAAATTCAGCTGAGAAAATTAGGCTAGCTGGAAATCCCAATGTGATGGTTTGTGAGCGTGGCACTATGCATGGCTACAGTATGTTTTTCATTCCTCTGTACCTCTCTCATTCATTATTAAGGAGTGAGTAATTAAATGCATCCCATTGTCATAATATGTAGATGATCTTATTTTTGATCCAAGAAACTTGGAGTGGCTGAGAGAAGCTAATTGTCCCGTGGTAAAGAAGTTATTTTTAACATACTTTCAAAAATTAAAAGCTAGCAAAATTGTGTTTTTGCTCCAAGGCTATAGCCTGGTGGTTGATTATTGCTAAATTAAAAGCATATTTATTTTTCTAATTTCAGGTTGCTGACATTACTCATTCACTACAACAGCCTGCTGGAAGAAAGGTTGAATTATTCAATTTCATACACTGTTGAACATTTATTTGCTATTTATTACCTAAATGTTACTCATATGCTAGATTTTTATTTGTTTTCTAGGTATGACAATATATCATGACTATACGGAATATGTGGGTCCATGTAAAAACATGATTAATTGAATGCTTTTATATTTAAACTTTTGAAAGTGAATATTTTAATGTAATGTAATTTTGTTTAGCTTGAAGGAGGAGGTGTTGCTAGTGGGGGTCTACGTGAACTGATACCATGTATTGCACGTACTGCTGTTGCAGCCGGTGTCGATGGTATCTTTATGGAGGTATGATTTATGATGCCTGTTACATAAAAGTGACAGTTTCAGTTCAAACTTCAAGTTAACTCTTTTTTGTCTGTTTAAATGCTGGTTAGGTACATGACGATCCCCTAAATGCACCTGTCGATGGCCCCACACAATGGGTGAGACTATTAGCTTTTTTCCTTCTAGTTTTAGGTTCATTAATTTCATAATTTAAATCCTGTTTCCTGAATATGAATTACTGAGTGTTCATTCGAACAATAGTTTTATTATTATTTGTACTGATGTTTCTGATTTTCTCAGCCGTTTCGACATTTGGAGGAGTTGCTAGAGGAGCTACTTGCCATAGCAGTATGTTTCAGTACTCCTTGGTTTTGTACAGTTTATTATTAGGGTTGGCTGGTTGCTATCCCAAATTACTATAAGACCCCATTCAGGACCGACCATTTTACCATTTCTGAAAGCTCCTCTTTGCTTTTGCTAGTGTGTCTAGTGTATAATTTCAGAAGTAAAATTTAGGTAAATTAAGCATGCACCATGTGATGGCTGAGTTGGGTCTTAAATGACCATACCAATCTGGTACTGTATATCTAGTGTTGGTTTGACAATCATAGTTATAATCCATCTGTGATCTGTCTCTTTTTTTTATTATTTAATTAATTTTTATTTTCTCGGGCTAAAGAGAGTAAGCAAGGGAAAGAAGCCATTCAAGATTGATCTCTCACCATACAAAGAATGAGGAGTAAAACACAACATTTATCATAACCTTGTAAGAATATTTGCCCTCTAGCCATCCCCAATCTGTAACATCAGAGTGATATGTAACAACTACATCAGAGTGATATGTAACAACTACTGTTGGGTTGCATCAACAATATGCCAACTATTGCCTTGTCAGTGTGTTACTTTACATGATGCCAGTAATTACCTCTTTCCTGAACTGATCAACGTACTTCATTTATTACAGAGATTTTAATTTCTTTTTCCTTATAGATAAGATGGTTACATGTAAGAGCTGGTTATGCTCGACTTTATTTTAAGGGTTGCCATAAGAAACAGTAGCACCGTTGTGAAATTACAGTTTTAATTAGTGATAATATAATTTTTAAAAGTGACTATGCTTTTGCATTTACTGGAAAGTTGGCTGGTGCTTCTGGGTTATAAACTTGTTTATGAAATCAGCATAGGAGGTTAAATTTGTTTAGACTTAAACATCTTTTTTCCAAACGATATTTATGTTTTTATTCCATGGTAGGATCTACAGGTAAAAACACAGATTGGATGATTTTTCAAACCGGAGTAATTGGGCCAGTACTGGGCCTAATTTAGGCTTAAACTTAGAATCAACCATAAAATAGGCCATAGTGGGAGAGAGATGCCTAACGCGTTTAGTAAGTTCCAGATATTTCCAACCAGACAATAAGATAGTTGACATTTTAGAATTGAAAATTCAAAGTCAAATCTTAAAACGGCCAGTTTCCAATATCAGTATTATTATAACGCAACATCAGTATCTTTCGAAGAATTATACCTTTAGTCCTTCCTTTTGTCCTTTCGTGACACACTGTCTCCTCTTGATTACTATCTTTATTTTATTTTATTTTGTAGAGTTCTTTGCTATTGTATGTGCCATCTAACATAAATAATAAAATAATATGAGCTACAAAGCTATTTTCTTTCAAGTTTAAATTTTATAAGGCATAAATTAAAATTACTGTTAGGACTTTCTAGTGATCTACCACTATTTTTTTTTTGAATAGATATCTCTAAGGGCCTGTTCGCCGAGCCATTGGGAATGGGCATGAGCGCGGGAATTGAACTAGAAATTACTATTCACGTGGGAAAAAAAAAATTAGTTCACTGAATTTTTCTTTTCCTGCGGGAATAGTGAAGTGACCGAATAGGGCCTAAAAGTTATAAGATATAAATCTTGATTGTTGAGATTCAAATGGTTTATCCAAGTTGTTCAATTCAATCTACATATTTAAATTTGATAGTATACTAGATTTTATATTTCTATGGTTACTTGCTAAATTTTTGGATATGAAACAAATTAGCAACTTTGAAAATTTTAGGCCCTTCAATTGAAATGTTTTTTCACATTGAGAAAATAGAAAAAAGATTCTGAAATATAAATTTATTTTTCTACACTATCAATATACACTAATTCGTATAATATACACTAACTCTGTGTTTAAGTTTTTAATAACCCACATAGTATGTGAAATTCACAATACGTGTGAACTTAAAAATAAGCGTGGCGTACTTGCTCTTGGATATATTTGTAAAACGTCCTGTTTATAAAATTAAGTTATTTTCTAAGGGTCTAATTGAAAATTTGCCTTAGCACTTGCAAATATCAGCTGTTCCCACTCCTCCCGCACAATTATCTTGCGCCAATTTTAATCGAAGCAACAGAGCGAGAGAAAGAAGCTATTTCAGTTAAAGAGTTCTTCCCTCTCCTCCTTACTCCTTCCTCTGTTGATCTCTCAAGTTCCAGCCAAAAGAGAAGCAACGATATAAAGAAAGAGAAACCGAGGAGAAGCATCAATGGCGACAGTAGAGGAGACGCAGGTGGCGACGGCGGTGGGGCAGGTGGCTTGCTCGGCATGGATTAGGAGGAAGGAGGGGAAGAACAACAGCGATAACAAGCTGCTGGTGCTCATGGGGCGGAGCGCCACCGCAATCGCCCCCGCGTTGCTCGAGCTCTACACCTTTGACCCCAAGACCTCCTCTCTCTCCTCCGATCCCTGGGTACTTCCACTCTTTCCTTTCAACTCTCTCTCCGTCTTCTGATGTTACTTGAAAATTTTGAGAACTTGTATCATCTTTTACAGGAGATATGCAAATGGGGGGGTAAAATAGTTATTTACGGTTTGAATTGGAAGTTGTTAATTTTCTTGGCTACTTTTCTGAGAATCTTTGACATAAATAAAAACATAAACCAACTCCAGCTTACTTAACTTCTGTTAAATTTTAATTCTACTTAAAAAAAAAAATCTTCTGTTGATCTTATTAATGCTTTCATTAATGTTAATTAATGGTAGTGTTGGCATATATGGATGAAAATTGTCATATATGCGCCATATTTTGTGGTGTTTTCTCTGTAGATGCACTTGTAGTCACTCATGGTTTATATATTCATAATCCATAGGACAACATGTGCTTTTTTATATTTAGAATGTGGCTTGATAGAATGACCCGCCACGCATATTGCCGTTTCATAACTCTAAAGCTAGAAGGAAAAATAATTCTGATACATGGTTTGAAGTATCAGATTGTACCCAGACATTTCAAATGACATGAATACATCCTGAAAATAAATACTGGACTGATACTGCATGTCAGGTCATGGTTGGAAAAAGGTGCCAACATAAACAAAATGAAATAACAATAATGAACTTAACTCCTGTAGAAATGGATTTGACAAAATTTTGAAGTTATTTCTGTGAACATGTTGTTTTGTTTTTAATTATTTATTTTCCATTTGCTATTAGAAATTTGTTATTCGGGAAGAGGGTGCCAATCCAATTGGTTTTGCGGTGCATCCAAGTGGGGACGAGTTTGTCTGTGCCACAACCAAAGGATGCAAGTAAGTGTGTAGACTACAACAAGTGTTTTTTATTCGAATTCCAATTAGATAATGGAACATCTGGCAAGTTATAGGATCCCAGGTAAACATAGAGTAAACACATAAAAATCGATCTGAGCAGGACAAAACAAATCTCGTAAAGTTAAAAATATGAAACTGCTTTTATAGATTTTATTTGTTCGGTTCATGCATCTTTTGAAATTATTTTGACGTTTTATAGTCAACAGTACTGAGAAATGAGTCAGGTCCATGTAACATTTTGAGTTTTAGTGGTTCGCATTGGTTTGAATCAGCTTGAATCACCATTTTGGAAATAATTTACCTTCCTCTACTTCCTTCTAACCTTGCATTTTTTTCTACGTCTTTTTTTTTTCCTTTTGATTGCTACATTTTCAGATTGTACAAGTTGGTTTGTCAGGAATTTGTGTACCAACTTATTGCTAAGGATGAACCACGACTTGAATCTGTTGGTCACCAGAAATGCTCGGCTTTCAGTACTGATGGATCCAAATTAGCTGTGGGAGGCGAGGTACTTTTTTCAGAATTTTTAGTGCTACTTTATTTGCTTGGTTCTATTCTTTACCAACTCTAGAGCACCAAAAGGTAATGGTATTTATCTTGTAGGATGGGCGTCTCAGGGTGTTTCATTGGCCTAGTCAGGATATCCTCATAGATGAACCTAAAGCACATAAATCTTTCAAAGATATGGATATTAGGTAAGATATGAAAAACTCTTTACATCTCAATTTTCTTTTATATACTTATTTTATTTTATTAAAGTATACCAGATTTTGTTTGTAGTTATGAACCCTTGATCTTGATACAGTATCATGAAGACGGGAATGATAAGATTAATTAAATAAAAGAATTGAAGTTATTCTGAGAAGATTTATTTGAGATAAGAATGATAAGCATACTTAGAATTTTTTTTATTATTATCTTTGCTTTCCTACAGCTTAGATTCAGAGTTCTTAGTGTCAACATCTATTGATGGTTCGGCTAGACTCTGGAAGTTGACTGATGGTACACCATTGATGAATTTGGATCGATCTGCGGTATATTCAGCTTTTCTATTTACTTATTTCCCCTTTGGTAATGGCAAACAATTACTATTTGTCTTTGTTGTGGGGGAGGGGAGGAGCGGTTTATTTGATGCACCTTGTGCAGTTGGTTCTGAATCTACTAGTTACCGGTGTTAAGTCTCATGGCTTTCTCATCTTTATACATACCATAACTTACCAGATGCTTAGTGTGTCATTTTCTTCAAACCTTATAGGAGGAGAAGATTCAGTGTTGCCGCTTTTCAAGGGATGGCATGAAGCCTTTCTTGTTTTGCACAGTAGAGAAAAGTAAGCTTCCTGCAACCAGTATCCATTAAAGGCTGGAAATTGCAATAGAGCCCCTGAGTTTTATAGATTTATATTTGTACGTACCAACTTAAACATATTCATTTGTTCCCCACCCAGTGGATATTAGATATAGCACAAAAGAATGCAAGATATTGATGAACATTTGTTTCAGTTCTCTATTTGGATATTTGATAGATTTCATGTCGATAACAGTATGGTGTCCATCGCAAAACTTATGAAATTTGTATGGTTGTTTGAGAAATTCGATACCTTTGATTGGGTTAATTGTAACAATCATATAAAACAGTAGTTTGGTTGCAATTGTTAAGCCAACTCATTGGATTTATTTGATTGTTTTGCATGAAAAGGAGGGGGGGATGTGTTGACTGTTGTATGGGATATGGCAACATGGAAGAGACTCGGATTCAAAAGATTATTAAAAAAACCTATTTCTGTTCTTTCCGTTAGTTTGGATGGAAAGTACCTTGCATTGTAAGTACTAACTTCCTCTTTCAAATTTTTACTTCATATTTGTAGCGTCTCATATGTTCAGTAAAGACACTGTAATTGCTTAAGGTTAGTTCTGTACTGTACTATAGTCATTTAAGATCTCACTGTTGATATGCCAAATACTAACATATCCCAAACTGTTTTCAGCCAACCTAGCATTATTGCTCAATGTTTCACTCTATCATTTGTGGTCATAACATGCAGTAGTGCAAGTTAAATGCCACTGATATACTGGCACTGAAACTTACGAGTAACAGTATTTTACTCTTCTATTTAAAAATAAAATTTATTGATTAATGGTTAGTAGTGTCTATCATTACCAGTATTATTCAGTTCTGTTTTTCTTTTAAAACGATAAAAAAAGAAATATCTCGGTCTCTACTTTAATAGTCAACAGTAATTGACTTTCCTGTATTTATTTACCCATTTGGTATTCCTATATTTATCTTTATGTAGAGGGAGCAATGATGGTGACTTCTGTGTGGTAAATGTTAAAAAGATGGAGGTTGCTCACTGGAGCAGGAAGGTCCATCTCGGTGCCTCCCTATCTGCTATCCATTTCTGTCCTACAGAAAGGTAGACTATATCAAATCCTGTTTGAAAAGAACAACTACAAATCATCATGCAAGTATATAATTTGTTTATTTATAGTGAGATAATTTTTTTAATAATATCCCAAATACAATCTGCAGAATCGTAATCTCCAATTCAGAAAAATGGGGTGCTGTGGTCACCAAGTTGACTGTGCCAGGAGATTGGAAAGGTATTTTACTCTTTCTCTCGCTCATGCACGCATAGAAGTGGACCTGCATGAATTAGTATGCAAGCCCATGCTAGTATGTTCCAACCGTGACATACTAAGACCTGCTCCAACATAACATGATACGAAATTGAGAATTGAGCATGCTGGAAGCTATTTCAAGGAAATAAACTGAAGGCTATGCTGCTGTTATAGTGAATCTGGATTGTGCCTTAGTTTCATTTGTTTTAAATATTTTGCTTTACTTTTTTATTTGAATGGTACGACTTTTAAATAAAAGCAAAGAGCCAAACTGACTACAAATCTGGCAGAAAACATTGTTCATAGATACGATAGTTTTTAATCAGATAATTTAAAATCTGCTTGCTTTTGTATTTCTTGCAGTGTGGCAAGCCATGCTAGTGTTACTGGGACTCATCTTCGTGTCGGCCTTATTGATGTATGTTTTTTACAGAAACTCAGATTCTTTTTGGAATTTTCCAATGGGGAAAGATCAGCTGCCAGTTTGGAAGCTACATGAGCATTCACACCGTCAAAACTCAGAATCTATGTTTATTGACGACACTGAGATTTTTGATGAGTTATAGTCGAAATCTTTTTTTTTTTTAATAATTTTCTTATTTTCAATCCTGGAGTTTTATTTTGATTATTCTCAAGTTGTACAACTCATTACTTGGTGTTTTCAAGGTTGATAAATTATTTGATTTGCTAACAGAACAGATGGAGAGGTTTTGCATTGTTCTTTTTCATGGACCCAATTTTTGTTTTATTTTTCCTTGTAAAGAATACTCGGTGTAAGAGCAGCCTTCCTATTTGTAAGATACTGTCATGTTCTGGTATCTGCAAGGCATAGACGCGTTGTACTGTACTAGTCGGGTTTTATTCTATGTATGCGACAAATATTCCATGGCTGGTGTTTATATTTGTCTCCAATAGTCCAATTGCACCACTAAGGTCAATCTAGCTGACAATTGTCAAGCTTGCTATCCTTTGCGAACCTAATAAATTGGTACACTCTTAAAAAGCTAGCTGAGATAATACTTGTGCAAATTGCACTTTTTCTCAAAAGATAGGGAGGAAAATCCAAGAATGTAAAGCAGTACCAAAATTAAATGTTAGAGGAATCCGAATCTGCTGCAATTCTTCGCTCATGAACAGTAATCTACAATCTTTGTTTTTTCAAATTTAACTGTTGAATTGTTTTGAGATTCATGCAAGAAAAAATCATCTGCTTTGAGATACGTGCACCGAATTATTGAACGGTTAGATTTGAAAAGGCAGAGATTTTAGAGTTACTGTTCATCTGTTCATCTTTTTAGGATGGCAGCAGATGTGAATCCATGTTAGAAAGGATATATAAATTAAAGAGAGATTAAATTAACTGCTTCTCGATCTATGGCCGACTAAAGGCATACAAACTACATATTATTTATTTGATAAGAGCCGCGCCACAATGCATATTATTCATTTGATAATAACCACAAAGAACAACAACAAACATGTCTCATAATAATACTAATAATATTAATTAAGGTAGACGATGTATTCTGATCCCTCTCTCATTAGCCTTCTCTCTGAGCTGGATTAATTAGTGCACCCTGCAATTTACCAGCAACAAAAGTAAAATGTCATATTTCATTATTTCTCTCATGTATGTGTATTAAAAAATAATATGGAAGAATTAATTGAATAAACCCAACAAAACAAAGGTGAGAGATTGATATATATATATATACTGGGAGCAGTTTGTAGAGGTGCTGATGGGATATGGCACGTTGACGTTACACTTTCCAGGAATGCTCGCAACAGCGTCAGCATTGAGGTTGTTTCCTTGAGCGAGGTTTTTGAGGCAGTTGCATGCCGCCTGGCAGTCGGCCTCTGTCGTCACCATTGAATTCAGTCTACTGATACCGCTGCAGCACTGCTCGGATGGTTCGCCCCTACCGCTGCGGGCATACGGTTGGCAAGGGGCAACGTCAGACGTCACCTCGTTGCATGTGATTGCTGCATATGCATTGGGGGGTGTGGTCAAGAGGAGGATGACAGCGGTTACAGCAGCGATGGCACGGATGTCGAGGCTGGCCATGAAATTTTTTGCTCTGACGTAGGAGTTTGATCTTAGAGAAGGGTGTGATTTGATATATGTGAGCTAATTTAGTGGTAAGTGTTGTGGTTCAAAGAGGTGCTTTGGGAGGGTTTATATAATGTAAATATTATTGGAGGCCGGATGTGAAATCTTTAAAACTTACTAATTAACTAGCGGGCCTATTTCTCCAGTAAACCAATTTTAAGGTATAAAACCATTCGAACCCTTAAATTTTTTTTACAATTACCATAATTTTTTCTGAGTTACTTTAGAATGTCTCCATTTATTTGTCTCCATGCTTCTATTTTTTAGTTTTTAAATAACAAAAATTTAAGAACTTATGTACCATCATAAAAATAAAATTAAGTTATTAAAGTTAAAAAAAATCAATATATAATACAGACACAAAAATAAAATTATTTGAACGAGTTCCTCTATTTATTTATTTATTTAATATATGACTACAATCTAAACTAGCTACATGCATGAAAATTATATATATAGTTATCCCAGACGAAACGCATCAATCGTTATGGTCATTTGAGATCAAAGGTACGAGTTTGTGATTATTTTTTGTGTCAGGCATATATATACCTTCGCTTGGTTAAAACATAGGGGATAAGAAATTAATTTGATATTCTGAACATCAAGTAGGCCTGTTAATGAGCTTGGCTCAGCTCAGACTCAACTCAGACTCAATAAGAGAAGCATAACAGCTCGGCTCGGTTCGACCCGGCTTGGACCTTATTTGGACACAGCTCAGTGTAAAACTACTTATTATGTTATGCGTTAGAAACCAAATGTTGGAGCTGGAAAAACTAACAATCAATCTGAAGTAACGCTGTCTTATATATTACTTTTCGAAAAGATGAAATCTGATACGAATTACCATATCCTAAACCCTTATCCAATGGCAGAACACAAAATTAATATAATATTTCTCCAATGGGCAAACTTTAAGTCATCGTTGGTTCAAAGAATTACTAGCAATTGATTACATCATGGAGAAACAGAGACAGATTTCTGAACCAAGTAGATCACATAATTAATTAAGAAACCTTATAAAACATCAAACAAACCAAATTATTCGATCTCCCAAGTTTAATTTATTACTAAAACTGAAGGTTAATTTCTCATCAAACTCATTGCCTCATTGGCTCATGAGACGGCTTGTTTGAGTGATAAAATATGAGCCGAGTCTAGTTCAAACTTTATTTAGTTTAAGACCTAGTTCGATATAATTTATTGAGTTGTCCAAAGTACGATGAAAAACACAAAAGATCGATAAAAGCATGCACTGATACCAGACTAATACAGATCAGATATCGGATATCCGTAAATATATACATAAATATTTTCATAATATACATATAATTATATAGTATATATCTATTATTCGGATACGGATAATTAAAATTCAAAACCATATCCATATCCGTATCAGCACGGATATTCGGATATCGGATATCCGTATCAAATTTTCAAATACGGTCGGATATTATCCAATCAGTTTTCATCCCTAGCCTCTCATCATTTTTTTTTTCTTTTGAAAATTTTGAACCAAGGACAAAAAAGAAATAATATTATAACAAATGTTGATGATCGAGTTTCGGTGATTCTTTTTTGAGATAATAATGAAAATCAAGTATATATATTATTTATTGCAATTTATATTTTAATTATTTAATTAATGAGTTTTGAACCTTTTTTTCAGAACATATATCTACATGTCTTATTATATATGCATCTGTATACCGCTTATGTATTTTACACGGTCAATCACATGTTTTTTTAAAATATCATATTATAAGAACTAGATTCTTATATATTTTTTTTTATCAATAAACTCTTACTAGTACCCGTGCGTTTATAAGTGAACAAAAAATAGTTATCATACAGAAATGACATCTCTTTTATTTAGTGTTCTAGTATTAAAAATGAATATCCAATAAACTTAATTGGTTGATTAGTTATTTTAAACGATACATATATAAAAATAATAATTTACGAAATTATTATAGGTCTACCAAACGCTTAAAAAAAGATCTTGTAGACATCATGCATTGATATAAAATCGAAAGTAAAAAAATTAAAAAAATGTGTTTACTATAAAATCGAAAGTTCTAAATAAAATTTGATCTGGAAGCATATTTTATTTAGATAATCATGTTGAACGGTTTGGATCGACAATTTGCACTTTAAAAATAAATAAAAAATGTTGTTATAACTTTGTTGTATCTCAAAATTGTTGTAACTTGATCCCTCCTCAAGATAAATTCTATGCTTACGAAAATAAAATAATATTTTTATTAAATCGATAGTATACTTTTGTGATTTATAAATAATACATGATAAAATATGTCCTAAGATATTTGTTACTGAGTGTCAGATCAAAATTGAACGGTTAAATAAATTGTGCAATCCAATTATCCAAAACTTATTAATCAATTATTACATTTTATTGAAAGGTTGTTTAAATTCTACAATCCAAAATCGGTAGGTTGTTTAAAATATAGTTTATTACTTTTTATATAATTTATTAAGTTCGTTTAGATGACCAATTAATTCTCAATCAATCTAAAAAATTCTTAAATAAAATTTAGAAAATGGAAAGAAATTACGACTAATATAAAAATCAAGTATTTGATAATCAAATAAGTGTGACGAGTACATGTATAAATAAATTTAGATTTTTACACAGAAAAAAAAAGATGCATAGAATAACAATAATGTAAACTATTTGATTGAAAGGCTGATATTCAATATGAAATATTATCTTTTAATTACAATTATTAACATATCAAAACATCTACGCGCTTAATTAAGAATGGAAATATTAAAACACAAGCATTTTTTTTTTTGTGAATAATTGAGGTTCAAGTCTTTCCAAATATCTAATCAGATTTTCGCAAGATCATCTCAAATACAACTGCGTTATAGTTTTTTCAGATCTTAAAAACTATAGCGCTATCAAATGTTTCTTTTTTGTCATAATTCTAAATAGCTAGTTGACTCAATGCAATTATCTTTTTTGTCCTCTGTGAATTTCTTCAATAATAAAAAATAGAAGTTGAAACAACAAAATACAACAATTAAATAAGATATATTATATATTTTCTATGCACGTGAAAACTTTACACATTCAGAAATATGCTATATCAATTGATATTTACAGAATAAAGTGGAACATATCAAATATTGCATACACATAGAAAAAATAATATGGATTGTATATAATGTTTTTCTTTTTTTCCCTTCACTTATTTGAATTTTTTTTTTAATATAGAATTTTATAACAATACAAAAAAAAGTAAAGGCATTGAAAAACCTACCTCTTTTGCGTGTACGTATCGAATGTAGAAAATATCACAGATTGACCTTTCTGCGAATTGTCAAATAAAATAAAATGTGTCATGCTCGTAAATTTCACGATCTGTTGACCGGTCAAATTCACTAACTGGAGAAAAATAATTGTCCATTCATGAAATTTTTATTAATAGAAAAAAATAAAAATAATAAAAGAATTTAATAGATTTCAAAATATATGAAAACTGTGATAGTTTATAACGTCCGGACTTTATAAACTATAATGTCTAAATTAGTGAAATTAATTAAACTCTTAATTAACAAAAAAAAATTGAATGTTCAAGTGCATAACGTCCACATATTCAAATGATCTCAAATGTTTGAGTCTGAATGTTACAGACAGTAACGTATGTTTTTCTTTGTTTTGTTTTGTTAATTAGTAGTTTAATTAATTTCGCTAATTTGAACGTTATGGTTTATAACGTCCCGACGGACATTATAAATCATCACGGTTTTCTTATATTACAAAATATGTCAAATTCATTGACTATTATCGATTTTTTTAATGTTTTTTCTATTATTAAAAATTTTGGGCGATCCGATACGTCCGATAAATAAATTTTGTCCCATATGCGATTGGAGTCTTTAAATTTGCATAAATTATGTACAAATTTTAATACTAATCCAACAATTCTAAATCAGATGTCTGACTCAACTCGATCCGATATTAATCAAACTGCCCCGATATCATCAAACATTACAAATTTATCAAGTTTATACTAATTTCAGATCAGCATCATGCATTCAACAAATTATTAATCTAAAGACATTTGGCAACGATCCAGTAAAAGTAACATACTAAACTTATTAGCGGTTCGTATTAACATCATAAACCAGGATTAGCTAATAAATTACACATGCTCAAGCTCAACTGATTAACGGTTAGTATTACCAACAACAAACTAGGAACAGCCAAATAAATTTTCAACTTTTTCTTCCCATCACGAAACAGTCGGAAAGGAACAAATCCTTCTCTAATCTTCCCTTCCAACATGTGGACCGCAGCCCCTCAAGGCTGATGCTTCCGACCCCTCCTACTGGTGATCATTTTACACTGCTCCTGGTGCATCATTTCAAGCAAACTCCTGGTGCGGGTGCGTTTCCTCTGAGATATCTCAATTTTTTCGTGACCGACGTGTCCGGTGCCTATTCGGGAGAACGTAGGGGGCAGTATTATTTAAGATTTGAGATTCGTGCGGAACGTATTTGAACGATTGAGATATTCCAAAAATTCATGCAAAGTTTGAGATATCTCAGAGGCAGCGATTAAGTGGTGCACCGGAAGCAGCCAACTAATTTCTCGACCTCGTCCTCCCGTGGCGGAGAGAGTGCCTCCATTTCTCCGTTCTCTTTTGTCCGAAGGACTTCTTTTCCACGCACAAAACTTACCCACTTTGTAATTCGACCACGTGGCGCGTCCGTGTGGTCTTCATGAGGATGACAAACCAATGAAGACGCGCCACGTCAGTATCGCTAAATTGCGTATGATGCACTTCCATCGGGTCCCTTTTTTTTCTTCCAATGAAAACAAGATACCGTAGAATCTACTCTTTCCTGATTCCAGTTTCCTTCTCCTCTTCTCCACTCCCAAAGTCCCAATCCACACCCCGTTAGACTAAATATCTGACTGTACCAGTACAATATAAACAACGCACGCACCTGCGCATAGTCTACACCAGGGATCACACAACACAAAGCACCAGATCAACATGCTAAAGGTATTAACTCCGATCTCTCTCCAAAATCCTGTATCTGGCCTCGTAGTGACTGCCTCTCTCCGCCGGCTTCCCGGTGCGCGAAAAGCCGTTGTTACGCCATCGATCCGGCGACCAAGCAACGAACTGACCACCCCATGGAACGATGTCGGGATGGGTCAGAACCAATTGGGGCTGGGGAGCTCAGATAGGAAACTGGATGAGGTGGTCGGAGGAGGCGCGGGTCAAGGAGCTGGGAATGAATTGGAGACTTTCCTCGAGCTGGTGCCACCTAGGATGAGAAAGGATTTAGAGAGGCATGAAGAGATCAAGAAATTGGTGGAGGTGGTGCTGGATTTGGGAAGAGAACCCGTGGCACGGTTTCCCTCCGGCGATTGGGTTATGTCGACTGAGCCCGTGGGGCCCAAGGATCTGGGGCATGCCATTTCTAAGGTAAATTGTGTGGGTATGTAATAACTTTAATCTCTTGCTAGTTGAATAACTTTCTAGATTTATATACCGGCTCAAAGTGTTACTTGATATCATTTAAAGCATTATTAAGGTGATAATGTGAGTGCTATAACATTTAGTCCGGTTTTCTCTCTAATGGAATTTGAATTATTTTGTATGTATCAGGTTTTATTGAAAGTTTAGTGTCATGATCTGATTAAATAAGAGTCCTAGTCGATTACAAGCACTCAAATGGCACTGTACCAGCAGGTCTAGGATCACTACAAGCATTTATTATCCAACTTGCTGTTATGTTAGCATTTGCATTGTTATGATTTCACATCTCTTTGACTAATTTGTGCTGTTACGCTGTTCATAGGTTGGTGACTTTGCTGAGGATAACCGATCTGGGATAAATAGGTCACTTCACCGCATAAGTGCAATTAGAAACCGCAAAATGCAAATAGTTGGGCTCACTTGTCGTGTAGGCCGTGCTATCTCGGGAAGTGCAGGGATGATTCGCGATTTGGTTGAAAGTGGGGATTCCATTTTGGTCATTGGACCTCCTGGTGTGGGCAAAACAACCTTGATAAGGTACAATAGAAGAACAACTTTTCGTTAACGAGGGTGACATGCATATTTTTCAAAAAAAAAAAAAAAATGGATTACATCTCTTTGTCTAAGTCCTCACATGACTCTGTAGAAAAAGAATGGCACCTATACCGGGCCCTATTCTCTCTCCTTACTGAAAACAATGCCTGCATTGAACCTTCTCTTTCATTTACGTAGAAAGTTATGTTGCATGATAGTATTGGATACAATACATATATGGTGATATGGCCTTTATCAAATTCCAAGGATTCAATTATGTCCCCCCTATAACACCATGTAAACATACATCGTGGTTTTGTTACTTTACACTAATAGCAAAGGTAAATTCATCCCTGAATGCAGAGAAATAGCAAGGATATTAGCAGATGAGCAGAAGAAACGTGTTGTCATAGTAGACACATCAAATGAGATAGGAGGAGACGGTGATGTACCTCACTCTGGTATAGGCCGTGCCAGGAGAATGCAAGTTCCCAAAGTTAGCATGCAGCATGATGTAAGCAAACACTAGTGTATTTTCACTTTGATTTTCATTTTTTTGTTTTGTCTTTATACGGGCTTGAGATATGCATTAATTCAAATTTTAACAATGAAATCGGAACCAATTGCTAAAATTCACCTAGTTCGTGACCAATCAAGTTCCATTTGTGCATCTTTAGTGTGAATGTTTTTGTGTTGCGACATTCAAGTATTTAGTAGTAATGAGCTTAAATGGCATGACTTTGAAGCTCGGCCGAATCTGAGTTGAATTGGCCGGTGACGAACTGAATTTCTTCTGGTTTACTCACTCTTATAAATTTTGCCAGAAATTAGTTGAATGTTGACTGAGTCTGATATGATATGGGCTCAAATCACATACATGAGAGACCAATTTATCTGATGATGTGTCTAATATGAGAGAAATTAGACAAATTGAAAGTTAGACGAAAGATTAATAGGTCTGAGTAATTGGGAGGACGAAGAGGAAATAAAGACCAGAGGGGAAAAAGATACTCTGTTGAGTAAAAGTTGGAAAGGTCTTGTACAGTAAACATAAACAGCTGGTTTGCGGTTAACCCGGATCAGCTAAGGAGAACCAAGTTTTAAAGTCAGCTTTTATTGGTCTGGGCAATGAATTATTTAAATGATTGTTCTCTCTTTGGTATTGCGGTGGAGATTCTTGGGTTAATTTCAACTTTCTACACTTATTTCCACAATGGATATAAATGAGAAGTCATGCGAGAATATAAAACAATTTTATTCCCGACTCATATGAAATAGTGAAGTCCTTTTTTTGACAGTAGCAAGTCCTATTTGTTTCAACATTGTTTTGGACTATTAAAATTTTTAACATTTTTCTAAATGTAACAATATATGTGAATGTTTGATTTCTTTTGTTTGAATATGATTTTACTACAGTAATTTAAAAATATTTACCTATTATATTTGCACATATAAATTAATTTATAGAATATCTGAGTTGGCCAAGTTGACTGAGTCACCGATTCCGATCCACCAATATACATCATACATGGTGATTCCGATTCTCATTCCAGGTTTTAGAACCATGTTACATGGGATATTTTACTAAATAAGTTGTTACACAGTACTTCTTTTGTCTTTATCTTTACTAAATAATTTGTTACATGTGATAAGTATGTTGTTTAATACTTTGGTAGATTATGATTGAAGCGGTCGAAAATCACATGCCAGAAGTGATAGTAATAGATGAGATTGGCACAGAACTCGAGGCATTAGCAGCCAGCACGATTGCTCAGAGAGGTGTTCAGCTTGTTGGAACAGCACATGGTGTCACGATTGAGAGCTTAACCAAAAACCCTTGCCTACAGATCCTTGTTGGAGGGATAGAGGTAGCAAAACCTTTTTTTATTTAATTCTTACTTATCACTTGGTAAAAAATGACAAAACAGTGCCATGTCAGTAACAACAAACAAACAAAAAGCAAGGGCCTTTATCTAAACCAGATTTAGGCAGTTACCAAAGGACCATGTATAATGTAGGTAATATATTCTTCTGGTACTTGCTGAAAATAAACTTCATATTCAGAGTGTCACGCTAAGTGATGAGGTGGCGAAAAAGAGAAAAGTCCAAAAGACAATTCTCGAGAGAAAGGGACCTCCAACATTTACCTGTGCAGTCGAGATGATATCAAAGACCGAATGTAGAGTTCACCGCAAGTTAGATGCCACTGTGGATAATATCTTAACAGGTACCTATGATGTACAAATTACAAGATTTAGTTATATCAGCACACCCACAACAGCTGTCTTAGAGTTCTTATGTTTTCATAATTCATGGTTATACATCCTTCTGTTTGTTCTCGGTTCTTTAGGCACTTGGTTAAGGTTATTGATTTGCATTAATTTTAAGTTTCTTTTAATTGAACTTGTGTTTTGCATATGCCATTTGCGCAATTTGTTATTTCTGTGTATGCCTCTTGTATTTGATCATATTGTTGTGTTGTTTTCTTAAATACAGGAAAACCTCCGAAATTCGTAGTTAGAAAAGCAGATGAAAAATTCAGTGAGTTTGATGAACCTTTGTCACTATTTAGCAATGACAGAAAAGAGCTACCATCTCCATCAAATGCACTATATCACACATTTACTCGAGATAATTTAAAAGGAAATACTCTACCTTCAGAGAACAATACCGAGCCCAGTTCTAGATTTGTGAGAAAAGAGAAGAGGGCATTATCAAGACCTTCAGTTGTCAGGGTTTATGCTAATGAGGTAATGAAGAAACCGTTCATTGTGGCATTTTATCCTATTTTTTGTTTTCCTTTGTCTTTTTATTGTGGAACGAGTGACCTTCCGTAGTTTAGGCCTCGATCAGCGCTTGATTTCTACTTAAAAAACTTTAATTAAGTACCATGAATATGACAAGAAGAAATAAAATAATGATTACTGCTCATACAAGAATTGCACCTACTAGCATGAGAAAATTATACACGTATGTTTGATTCTCATTTAGTTGATTTCATGTCTCTGTACCAGATATCGGAATATGATCTGTTGCGAGTAGCAAAAGTGATGGGGTATGAGCGAGAGTTTGGAGTGACTGATGATATCAGAACAGCCAATGCCATGCTGGTTACACATGCTGAGTTGGAGCATGATTCATCCATACGCGGGGTTGCCAGATCCCACCAGATCCCTATTTATGTTGTTAAGGTAGCTTTCATTAATTGATCTATAGGGTTGTTATCATCCAAGAATTGCAGTTTTGTTTGGCATGTATCGAAATTACGTGCTAAACCCAACTTACCTCTAAGGACATGAATGCAATTGTTGTTAAGAAATCTTTGTAATACAAGTATTCTAACTTTTCTTTTTTGGTGGCATCTATTGTAGTCGGATACCATGGCACAACTGGTGAAGGCTGTTAAAATGATTCTTGGAAAGAATAAATCAGGTCCCACTGCGGAGACAGAGGCAATATCTGGCAAAAGAAAAACTGCCGAAATGGAAGACATAGAGGTCGAGGATGACGCACCAAAACGAAAACCTTCCTTGGAGGAGATCGATGCTTTAGAGGTTCTTACTGAACTTTTTGAAAGCTAGCTTAGATTCTGAAATTCTATCCAGGGGTGGAATTAGAAAATCTTGAGGGGGGGGTTTGGGGCATGCAGGGGAGCTGAAATTTAAAATACACAATATGTGGTAGGTGGGATTTGAATCAAGTCTCCACACCCACACAATAGAGTACATGTAAACATTTGATATTTAGCTCAGATAAAAAGGTTTTTAAAAAAAATATATTAAATTTCAATATATATAATTAAAATTTTTGAAATCATAGGGGTGGATAAGCACTCTCAGCTAACCTTTAAATCCGCTCCTGATTCTACTAAACCTTTTCCCATTTAATGAGACTAATAACTGAATTGTTTGCTTTTAACAGGAGGCAAGATTGGCAATAGAATATATAGTAATTCCAGGAGGAGAACCCGTGGAACTTCTCCCAAGGTGCTCTGCAATCATTGCTCGTCAGCTAGAGCTTGTGGAGAGCTACCAGCTGACAGCTGAGACTTCTGGTACTGAGTCAGAATCCCGGTTACAGATTCTTCCGGTGAGAATAAATAAAAAAAGCTCCGTCAACAAACCAACATATGATTCCTCAAACAAGGGGAAAAATGGTTTCGACTTCATGTCAGACTTGAAAGGGGGTGCCAGTGTTTCTCGGCTACCCCTTCTTCCAGAGTGAATTGCCAAGGAGAGAGGTTGTACAGTGTGGTGGCACAGAAAACATGTACATAGGGCAAATACATAACTATTCTCTGATCGAAGAGAATTGAAACTAATTGTATATTGTAATCAATTCCCATTCTTTTAATAAAATTAAAAAAATTATATCCTTGTCGATAACCAAAATATTCCTTTGCTTTGATGGATAGAATTTGTTGTCATAGACCTTCCTTATTTAAATGGAGTTGTACATTTAACAAGCAGTTGAATTAACAAATCTAATTCCATGCAGAGTACAAATAACAAGTATGATGACACCAGGAATAAATTCTGTACTTTCAAAATAGCCAGTGAATCTTTTTTTTTTTGAAATTTGGGATGTTTTTTCGTTAATCCAGCACTCTTATCTACGCGGATCTTAACGCATATTCGAAGATTAAGATTGGAGATCACGTTAGGAGCACAAGAGATGGTGCATTTTAACACTCCTCATATATATATATATAGAGAGAGAGAGGAGGGATCCACTTACAATATTTTAGACGTTACAACATGTTACAACATTTGATTTTGTGATTTTCAAAGTTTAAAAAGTCGATCCAAACCGTTTAATATGATCTCTACATTAAAATGTGCTTTGAGATCAAATTTTACATTTTTTTTAATTTATTTACTATTTATTAAATATTTTACAAAACTGTTGTTTTTGATTGGTCCATAATTATCTAAAAACAACAGTTTTGTAAAATACTTAATAAATAGTAAAAAATTGAAAAAAATGTAAATTTTGGTCACAGAGCACATTTTAAGACAGATATCATGTTGAACGATTTGGATCGACTGTTTGGGCTTTGAAAATCGCAATACTGAATGTTGTAACATGTTGTAACTTTCGAATGTTGTAAGTGATCCCTCCTCGTATATATATGGAGATGGACTATAGTGAGTTGTGAAGTAAGAATCTTGTTTTACTTCATGCACATATCTACGTTTTCTAAGACCAAATAGTCGATCCAAACCGCTCAACGATGTCCATATTGAAATATGCTTAGAAACTAAATTTTACATTTTTTTTTGAATTTTTTTTACTATTTTTTAAGATGGTTAGAAAACCGTTGCTTATGAATGGTCCAAAACAATTAAAAACAATTATTTTAAAATATTTAGAAAAATAGTAAAAAAATTTCAAAAAAATGTAAAATTTGGTCTCTAAGCGCATTTCAATATAAAAGACCTTATTGAATGGTCAGATCGACTATTTGATTTTTAAAAATAAAAATATGAGCGTAAAATAAAATAAGATTCTTATTTAAGAAATGTTATTTATGCGTAGATGTCTGTTATTTAAAATTGTTATTTGTTATTTATTTTTCTTTTATAAAATATAATATTTTATATAAAAAAAAATTCTGAGTATTTGGGACCCAGATTTCAGTATCTCACTCCGCAACAAGCCATAACCCACAACAGGTTGAATGAAATCGCATTCCCAAGTCCACTCCCAACAAACTCGAATTCATATCACCTAAGATACCTCACCGTTTGAGTTTGAATCCGGTTGTTTGTTAATTGTTAATTGTTATCCATTAGCACGAATCTTAATGATCCCCGAACATTATAGGTTTGGATTATGATCAAACGGACCGAAGTGAAACTCAAACGTTGTGAGGTAATGTAGAGGATCCGGACTCACCGAATCCTCGTATGTGTTATTTCGTTTTCCGTAGTCCGAACTCCGAAGCCTATTCAATCTGAATTTTCGACAGCGATTTTATTAGGGAGGAGAATTCATAATTTGTTTTCTCGAGTAATTTATCTTCTTCGTTCGCTGGTTAAAGGGGGTGATACGAAGGAGAAATGGCGGGAAGGGAGGATAATCGGGTGTTTATCGGAGGCCTGGCGAGCCACACAAAGGCGCACCATCTCGCCGAAGCATTCAGTCGCTTTGGCACCGTACTTGAGACCGAGGTACTCTCTCTCTCTCTCTCTCTCTCGTGAAAACTTTTGCAACCCTTTTATCTAGGGTTTCTACTGGTTATATTGGTATGAATTGTGGATGATTAAAGGGAAGTGGTAAAGAGAGGAGATACGGTTTGGTTGTGGGTCGGTGATGAGGGGAATGAATTATTGCAGTTTTAATTGCATTGGTATGAATTGTGGATGATTGTGGAGTTCTTCCTTTTTTATTTTTGTCTATACAAGAATGATATGTTTTGTCCAAAAAAATGTAAGGGAGAGACAAAGCTCTTTCTAATCTGGATAAATAGAAGAAATATTTTTTTTTAATATCAAATATATTTTCACTGAAAATACAGCCACAAAGGCCAGATGTATTATGTTTCTAAGAAGTTATTTAATAGCTGGAATAAAATGTTTCTCTTTTTCTTTGAAGTTTCAATAAAAATATATTTTCTCTGTAATCAAGGTGGAATCTTTTTAGAATTGTTTCTTAATTGATTCTATTAATAGCATTTTCACCTATGTGAAGTTTTTTTTCTCGTATTAACGAGTTAGCTATTTTAGAAAAAAAATGTTTGCACCTGTTGGAAAATCAGAGCAGACCTATAAAAAAGCTGATTCCAATTTATTGCTGCAATGATCTGAAGATTAGTGCCAAATTCAAGGGGCTTTTACAGATCTTTTGTTGCAATTATGTCATTTGTATGTCTGTAAAGGCTTGTACCATGGAATAAGATGGTGTCATAGGTCCATTGGTTGCTCCTAAATTAATTGAGAATTACCATGATCATAATTGAGACATTTAGTTGATACAGGCAAGAAAAAGATGAAAATGCTAAGTACAGCCCTTTTCATATAACACTGAAACCTAAAAAGGAAAAAAGAAACTTATTTCAAATTGAATGTTGTGTAACATATGTCTGTACATGCAGACTTTTTATTTGATAACATTTTTTAAACTTAATTTTTATCATGGGTTTTGATTTTAGTTCTGGGTTTTTATTTTTGCTTGTTACAGAAACTTTGTAAGAGTTGTTTCTTTCAATAGAAACAGGCCGCATTAGGAATAGAAATAGGTGCCTATGCTGAATTTTTTTTAAATTGAAACATGTAGCATATGCTACTTTTTTTCCACAAAAAAGAAAAATAATTTGTACATGCTACTGAAATTAGTTTCATCCCATTTCTATCTTTTACTAAACTCATAGCTTTCCTTATATCCAGATAGCAATGGACAGGAAAACAGGCCGCCTTCGTGGATTCGGGTTCATCACTTTCGCAAACCTGCATGCTGTGAATGCTGCCATTCGTCATAAGCACAACACAGAGCTGCATGGTCAGATTATCAGAGTTAGCCGTGCTTACCCCAGAATAAATTCTTATGATGACCGCAATTGCAATCATGGTAATGCTGGCACCAGTGGCAAGTATGGTAATTTTAACCATAGTAGCGGAAAATATGGGAACAATAAAAATCTTACTAGTCACTTTACCCCGTATGAAGATTTCTATAGCGGGAATGAAGGTAAGAGTGGCAATTACCACGAAAGTTTCCATTATTACACCCCTTATAAAGGTTGCTATGATGGAAGTGATGATGTGAATGGCAAAAGTAGAAACAATAACAAAACGAGCAGCTACGTTCCTCATAATGATTGCTATGGTAAAAACAGAAGTAACAGTTGTTTTAACTGTGGCCACACTGGGCACTGGGCTTGGGACTGCATCTATCCAGTAGATGATGAATTTGACGACGACTACTCTTCTTATCAGTTCTCTGATAATGACTGTGCTAACCAACAGAGACAGAAGGGGGGTAATAGTAGAGGCAACAAGTGCTTCAACTGTGGCCGCCCTGATCATTGGGCCCATGACTGCCTTAAACAGAGATATGGCAGGCCTGGTGATCTGCATGGAAAACGGCCTGTGTCACTTGATGAATTTGATTATTATGGAGATTATGATGAATTTGATTATGACAATTTTACAATGTATTGCGATTACTGTGAAGATTTCGGTCATTTTATCCTTGAGTGCCCAGATTTGGGTCGTTGCTGTTCGAACTCACACCCAAAGTTCTGTGACTGTGATGGTGGTCCCTATTTACGTGAGGGGAGATTTGATGGCTCCTGCTTGCAATGTGGCGGTCACAGCCTGTGGAGTGTGCAGGGCAATCCAAAATTTTCCACATGGGAGCAAGGTGAGTCCAGCTGTGGGCCCCGTATTCCTGGCAAAAGATACGATGGCAGGCTTAAAAAATATTATAATGGTCAATACAGGTACTCATCTGGCGCTGCTGATTTCTCATATCCTGTGGAAAATAATAGAAGGAATTATGATCTGTTTGGAGCATCACTATTTGAAGAGGAGCCTTTTGTATGTCGTCAGCTGGGTAAAAATAATGGTAGAAACTTACCTCGTGGTACCCGTTTCCATAGTTCTAGCCAAAGGAATAGAAGGCATTATGATGCTTTTGAAGAAGGTGCTTTGTTTGAGGAAGGTGTTTTCAAAAATCACAGTCAACAGGGTAATTGTAATGATAGAACTATGCGTCCTGATGCCATCATGGGAGGTGAAAGATCTGGCAGCAGACAAAATCACGGCCGGAAGAATGATCGGTATGATCGGATTGATGGGGAACATAATGAAGGACGAAGTGTGCGAGGCCACAATGCTGGAGCTCAGAGTCAGCCTAGTGGGCCCCATGCATCAAGTAGGCGGCCTACTGGAGGGTCCAGTAGAAGACCTCAGAATGGTGCACAGGGTGGAAATAGTGTGAGGCGTGACAGCTGTGATGATGTGAATGAAAGAAGGCGGCGTGGGAAAGATCCAGTTAATGTATTTGTTATTGTTGAAAAGGGTGGGAGGTCCCGGTTGCAATAAATTATGTTGTTAGTTTTGTAGATTTGAAACAGTTGAATCAGTGCCATTTTGTAGACCTAAAATGTGGAGATAATGCAATGTTCTTTTGGAACTTTTTTTTTTTTTTTAATTAGAGATGAAGTGCAGAACTTATGCAAACTAAGAAGAAACTCTTTTTCTTTTAGTTTTGGTGCCAATGATTACCATGATTACCATGCTTGGTACTGTTCTATTGCAGGTTAGCTCTGGTATAGCAAATGGAATACAGTTGGAACAAATTATTTCAGGTAACGTCTGTTTGAATCCTACGCTTTTCTGGTGTAGATGTTTGGTGGACAGACTCAAAATTAAATCAAACAGATAATTTACATACATACATACATACATACGAACAGTTCGGATCGACTATTTGAATTTTGAAATCACAAATATAACTTTTAAACATATATGTCAACTTTTTTGTTTTATTTTATTGTCCGTAAGCTGTATAAAAGAGCTCTATATATATGTAAGTTTAAAAAAGTGTTGTCAATATCTTTTATCCGTTATTCAAGTATGTTAGGCTGTTATCGGCGATATAATGGATATAATGGAAGGATTAACAATATTTTTGTATAGTATTATTATCTTTTTGAAATATTCTTTTTAATTAATATCAAGGTTCAGTACTAATTTGGATTTGAGAAAATAAACTCGTCATATCACATTCCGAATATTTTTTAATCTAGCACAAATATTGTAGTCTACACCGTTTCGGCATCAAAGAGAAGTGTTATAGACTACCGCATTTTTTTGTTAATTCCGTTTATAGTTCTAAAAAAAGGCATTTCCACTCGGTTTGTTATCACTGAGATACAAAAATAAATATTACCTTTTTTCAATTTGTACTTCCAATTCGAAGATAACTTTCTTCGTGCATTTCGGGGCCACACTCTAAAGCGACTTTTTTTTAAAATAGAAATTATAACAAACTTCTTGACCAAATCAGTCAATTCAATGAAAAAGTTACAAAAATAGTCTACATCGGATCTCCAATCCGGTGTAGCTTGAGAGGGCCGGACTACACCGGATTGGGAAACCGGTGGAGCTTTTTTTGCTCTGCAGACGGGGGAAAATTGGATCAGCCGGGTGGAAAAATGGCTACACTAGATTGGAAGTAGTCCGGCTCTCTCATGTTACACCGGATTGGGAATCCGGTGTAGGCTATTTTTGTAACTTTTTCAACGAATTGGCTGGTTTGGTTAAGAAATTTGTTATAATTTCCATTTAAAAAAAAAATCCTCTAAAGCTCTCATATTTTCATGATTTTTTTTTTAATCTTTTCAGCTACCTTTAAAAGTTAAAGGGGCCACTCTAAAGCTCTCATATTTTCATGAATTTATTTTTCTCTTTTAATCTTTTCAGCTACCTTTAAAAGTTAAAACAGTGTTTCCGCTTTTTTCGTCTTTACTACTCACACTTTTTACGCTCTCTTCAACCTTCATAGTTGTAGATTGAAAACAAGATTCTGAATAGTGATTATAGCGGCATAGTGGAGAGACAAAAAAAAACTATAACGAATAGCACAGTTATAACAGAAGCTTTGTTTTTTTTATTTTTAAAATTTATAGTCTATATTTCTAGTAATTATCAACATGATCAATATTGGAGAATTAAAGCAACAACTAAATGATAATTGATTTAAGTCTATATTTTTTCAATCATGCAAATAAGAAGAAAAAAAAAAGATATACAAGGTAACATTATTTAATAGTTCATACTTCATAGTATTACAGATTATAATAGACGAAGAGTAATTATTTTTATAAGTGAAATGAAGTTAGTATACCTATTTGAATATTTTATATATTATAATAATCGAAATCGGCTTTCAATGAAACGAACGATGCTAATTTTACAGGTGAATACTAGACGAAGAGAAAACAAAAGGAAAAATTAATATTTGAATATTTTCTGATATAGAATGAGTTTGGTTTAGCATACTTATTATAGCAGACCATGTAGTATCAGAAATATGAACAGAAGTACAGAAGTACAGAAGTCTATGTAAATTGCAAAAAAAAGCCCATGTAGCATAGTGATAGCAATAGCGCGCAGCGGTAAAAGCGATCAGCTATTACAGCTATAGCAGCCGTAACTGAAATAACGTACTTTTATCTCATAGCGTAGCTTTTATAGTTTGAAAAACTATAACGAAGCTATTTAGAACACTGATTGAAACTAATGAAAACACTGTAAGATAATTTTTTTTAAGTTACATGTTAATTTTTGTTTAATTTATATCTGATTTTTTGTTTGCAAAATTATAATTGCAAATAAAATAATAAGTAACTTTAAAGAAATAATAAATTAAATGAATTCTGTTGTAAATGGTGTAAAAATTGTCTTTACAAAAAATCAAGGTTCTATCTTGTAGCTTTTTTTTTCCCAAAAATTATATTCTATATTTTTACTAATTGGAAAAATAATTTGGACTTTGTATAGATTCAGTGTGAATATTATAATTCTTTAATTAATTTTGTGTTACTTATTGCTCTAAGAGACTTTAGATAATGCTCATAATTAGTAGAAATATGAGGAGGGATCCACAACATTTGAAAGTTACAACACCGTACAACAATTCGATTTTGTGATTTTTAAAGTCCAAACAGTCGATCCAAACCATTAAACATGATCTCTATTATAATGTGCTTGGAGATCATATTTTACATATTTTAATTTTTTTTTACTATTTATTAAGTATTTTAAAAAACTATTGTGTTTAGATAATTGTGGATCACTGAAAAATAACAGTTTTGTAAAATACTCAATAAATAATAAAAAAAATTCAAAAAGAAAGTAAAATTTGATCTCCAAAACCCATTTTAATATAGAGATTATGTTTAACGGTTTGGATCGACTATCTGGACTTTGAAAATCGCAAAATCAAATTGTTGTAAGATGTTAACTTTTAAATGTTATAAGTTGATCATTTCTTAGATCTCTACTAATTATGAATATTATCTAAAGTCTCGTAGAACAATAGGTAATACAAAATTAATTAAGAAATTATAATATTTATGTTGAATTAATACGAAGTTCAAAATTAATATTTAAAATGGAGAAAATTCCTCTTTTAATAATCTGCTCAAAATAGTATTAAAACGATCTAGGGGATAAGTGGACTGACCTTTCCATACATAGACCAGATCTAGGCCGTCAAAGCGAATTCGGTTCTTTACAGACACAGTAGGGATCTAATTGGATGATTTGAGTTATATCCATGCTGTCCTTTGTATATTGGACGGTGTTAATCTATCATAACGTGTCCCGTCCAAAATGGACAAGTTAAAAGTTTGGGTTGATTCTAACTGTTCGTTCTGAAATGGACTGACTAGATCAGCCTAAATGGACGAATGGAATCCGTATTGGAGAGGAGCAAATCCGCCAAAGCACGCCGCTTTTAGGAATTAATTCTCTGCATTAACGTACCTTTTGAATTTACATCAGATCCGCTCGTTACGTAATAACCGAATCTTGAAGGATCCCCGTGCATCGCAGCGTTGGCTGGACTGTCCCAGATTCTGATCGAACGGTGTAGATATAAACTCTAACAGTGTGTTAATGGAGAGAATGGGGACTCCCGCTTTGGTCTCTCACCCATGTTTAGTTTGCTATTTCCTTCGTAGACTCCGAAGTCTAAACCTAGGTCTTTCCTTCTACATCTCTCTCTCTTTCTCTCTCTCTCTCTCTTGCGTTTTGCGTTGAGATAAGATGGCGGGTAAGGACGATTGCAGAATTTTCGTAGGTGGATTGGCGTTCGAAACCAACGATCGGGTTCTCGAAAGTGTGTTCGGTCGCTTCGGGAAGGTTGTAGAGGCTCAGGTACTGGTTGTTCCTCCAATTTTCCTTTATTTTCTTTGTAGAGGCTCACTGATCTAAATATCTGGTTTTTTAGATTTTTGTTTCCGTTTTTTGTGTAGCATATAATTGTATAGCTAAGGAATTTTTTTAGTTAGTTGTACGAAGAATCATTAATTTCTCGAAGTTTATGTTGTTTGTAAACTCAGCAGATTTGTGGGTTTTTGGGTGGAAGCCCTCCTTTGTGGGATTAGTTATTTTTTTTGTTTTTCTTCTAGAGATACATCTGAGAAAGGGCTATAAAATTTTTTTTATGTTGTTGATTCATATTATTTGTTATAATTGAAAGGATGTTAAAAAAAATTGAAAAATTTAATGTGATCTCATGAATGCGCTCTAACTTTATGTTTAATAACTGAATTTTGTGACATTGCAGGGTTACTGATACTGTATTATGCATAATGTCGTTGTTTCGAGGTTACATGATAGTGATCACCTGTTTTAGGAAAGAATTTGCAGTTATCTGAACTTGAACTATAATTCTTGATAAGATGACTTGACATTCAAGGTTCTCAAACAGATATAAGTGAAAACTTTAAAAATAAAGAGACTGGGACCACTTGTCAGATACTTCGTTACAGCTACATAAAATTATATTGCTTTCTTCACCAGTGCCGTGGTTATTGCACAAACTAATATTTGTATTGGTTTGATCAGATGTAGTTACTTGATACAGATAGTGAGATCACTTGGCTTAAAGGGAGTATTTTAGTGTACTCTTGATCTTTCGGGAGCAGTTAATATAGCGCTCACAATATTATCATGGTTGTTTGATATTTAATAAGGGTTCCTCATTTGTAGACTACTGTACTCGTTAATTTTCGTTGGTTCTAGTTAGGGTTGTCTCCTTTTCGGATGCACTTCCTGATCAGTATGTTGCTTGTGATTTGCTGTTTCTTTTGAGCTATTGGCTGGATTCCTTGACATGAAATGAGGCAATAATAGGCATGTAGATTGTTATCTAGTAGCCTCTGAGTTTTGGATTTATCTTTTTTCTGGCAAGTTGAACTTGAAAGCTTCACTGCATTGTGCAAAAGGTGCCGATCTTCTTCTAACCTGAGATGCTTGGGGATGTTATGTTTAATAGTAGTCGATGATGAGCTTTTGGGTCTAAGGAGATAATATAGTTATGCGTGAATCAGATTAGAAATAAGCCTATCCTTTTCCAAGGGATGAAACTGCAAGTATGTGGGTTTGGTTCATAGTGTCTGAATGCAAATTGGTTGCAGAAAATTATTAAGTTAATTGCTTTAAAAATCAGTACCATTTGTGTTTGCTTGATCTCCTTCGTATTTGAAGAAAAGCCCCTCTATAAGACTTTGTTTCAGAATACAAGTCTTGATTTCATTTCACAGGCACTGTTGACCTCTAAAGTGATAATCATTGAATGTGCTTTCCTGTTGAGGTTTATTCCCATTATTTATGCCATATAAAAGGAAATGTATTACAAAAGAAACCAAACAAAAGCTACTTAATAGCATTGACACATGATTCTAAATGGAGATGGTGGAGCGGGACTTCTACTTTGCAGTTACTGTTTTGAGGTTCATTAATTGCCATATTTAAAGTGTAAGAAACTGAGAGATGCATTTCAAATGATTGTTCTCATCTGCAGAGGGCTGATGAGATGACTGGTGACCATGTTACTGGCAGATGCAAGTAGTAGATTCATAATAGGAAAAAGATTTCCAAAAGTGGTACACACGCTGTCAGTCTACCATGGATGCTCTGTGCTTTATTTGTCTTTTTCAGTAACCTTGTGTCATAACCTTTACCTCTTGTACATGGTACTCATCATGCTGTCTTTAGTACCTCTTTTTCCCATGATTTTGATTATGCAAATGGATCCAGCTTTGCATGCTGTTTAATTTCTCCTCATTACAGTTGGAAAGCACTTATTGTTGCAGAGAACAAATATACTGCAAATTACTGTAAGGACAGAATGCTGCTTCTCTCTTCTGTAAAATGGGCATTTGCACCTTCTTCTTCTGTTTATATTATTATGAAAAATTAAGAACTTGGAATTAATTCTTCATCATATCCTGAAATAGTAGTATAGAAGTTGTTTGTAAAAAGAGAGGGTCCGCTCTGTAATTACATTGATCAAGAATCAAGAGCTTGAACGTAATTTCTTGTTCCCGAATTTTTTCCCTTATCATTCCATTTTACTAGACTTGTGCTTTTGTTAGCATTTGATGTCTTCTTCCCTGTAGCTGTTCAATTTCCTTTGTTATGCTTGAGTGTTGCAATTTATTCAACAGCTATTGATGACCACATCCCTTGCAGTAAATATGTACTTCTCGTATCTCTGTGGTAATTAGTGAAGTGAAAATTAGATATGCAATGGCGTAAGGAGTTTGCTGTCTTTTGGAACTTTGAGCAACTCAGGACATATTTACTGCATGATTTTCGGTCAGAAGTGAATTCGTTTCCTTAGTTATTAAGATTAAGTAGCCGTCATAACTGGTGTAAACAGGGACTTGAAAATTGGAAATATGCAGTTTCTACATATCTATATAGTGAGTTATGTACGGTTGGTATATAGAGGATTGACATGAAGGAGGTGAAGGTACTGTAGAAGCACTCACATTGAGAGTTCCTAAATCGTCAAATATGGTTACTTATGTAGAAAAAGGCTAGAAAGATCATACTTTTTTGTTCTTACATGAACATTCCAACCAGAGAAATGGTCTGTTTGTGTGCCTAGATGTTTGTTGGTGGACTAATCGGGTTCAAATCATCAATTTATATAACCGAATTCATAGCAAAGTTCTGTGCTTGTGAAACTAGTTCCTTTGTAGTTTGGTTCCTCTTGAGATTCTCTTTTCTGCATCACTCTATGAGTAAGTGAGATACCTTGTCCTCACCTTTTCTTTAAGGTTAAAATCTTTTTTTTATTCTTTTTTCTTTTGATTAAAGGGCCCCAGTACAATGGTATTTTATTCTCTCTCTTTCAGTAGTTCTCGAGAATTGAACCTGTGTCCTCTTGAAAGAGAGACGAGGGCTCGTGCGATGGCACGAAGCACACAGTTCTTCTTTAAGGTTAAAATCTTAATCAACCATAAAGAACAGTATACTTGTATCTGTCCTGTAGAAGTAATCATAAGCAGAAATGATACATCTGCACCCAACTCACCATATTTTCCACTATTAAATCAATAGAAAAATTATCTCAAACATCCTATATTTTACCTCTTGTTTTACAAACAGGCAAGTAATTCTTCCTCTTAAATCAATGTTTGTTTTAACTTATTGATTATGTTTATTTATATGTTCTGAGATGCATATGTGTTTTCAGTTATCTGTTATAGCTACTCTTTTGTTGTAAAATTTGAGCATAGAATTCTCACCAGAAGCTAATGCCTTTTTCTCTTTGTATAAAACTCCATTGTAATTGTAATTTTTTTTTTCTTTGGTGAATCCTAAATTCCAAGCATCCTTTGTCTTGCCCTATGTGACACAGATAATCACAGAGAGAGAAACAGGTCGTCCACGTGGATTTGGATTTGTCACATACAACGACCGGTTAGCAGTGGAAGCTGCAATTGCCGAGATGAACAACGTTGAGCTGGATGGCCGCATTATCTCTGTCAATCGGGCTGAACCCAGGCCCAGTATTGATGAGAGCTATGGCGGCCACGGCCGAACTGCTCCCAGAGGAGGAGGATACCGTGATGATGGGCCTCGTGGGCCGCCTCCTGGTGGACGGGACCGGGATCGGGACCAGGACAGGGACAGGGATGAATGCTTCAAGTGTGGCCGCTCTGGCCATTGGGCCCGTGACTGCCCTAGCTCGGATGGTGGGGGAGGAGTCAGTAGAGGTGCGAGGTACACCCCTCCAGCTAGGTATGGCGGCAGAGGTGGTGGCCGTGGTGCACCACGGGAAGACAGGTTTGGGGGACCACCAGATCGGTATGGTGGTGAACAACGCTTCTTTGATGATAGGTACTTTGAGCTTCCCGGTGAAATGTAGTTCCTATATTTAAATTTGTTGAAGTGATTGGTAGGGACTTGTCCAGAACCTTGCTCTTGATATCGTAGTAATAGTGTAACAGCTTAATTACTCTTTTGGGGTTTCCTTCACTTGAATATGAAAAAATTGTCCAGGAATCTTGATTAAAATTTTAAATTGAATTAATTAAGTAAAAAGATGGAAAATAATGAAAAATCAGATTCAGTGTTTTTTAGTACACCATTTGAGCCTTGAGCATTACTAGCTTTTGTATAATTGCAAATATTTCTTACCATCTTGTCCCATGTTAAATAGGTACGATGTAGGTCCTTATGATGATCGAGATCGCATGGATCGGTATGGTGGTGGTGGTCGGGACCCACGAGATCGCTATGTGGCTGACCGCTATGGGCCTCCTCCATTGGTTGGGGACCGTTTTTCTGGAGAAAGATACGGTGGTTTACCAGATCGGTATCCTCAGGATGGGTATGGTAAAGAGAGGGGTTATGATAGAGATTTTGACCACAGTGGAGGTGGCGGGGGTGCATACTACAGAGATGCTCCCCCAAGGGGGGGTGGTGGGTATGAAAGGAATATGGCACCCCCACGTATGGCTGGTGGTGGGCCCATGAGGTATGAAGGTGGTGGTAATTATCGTGATCGTGCCAGGCCGTATGATCGCCCAAGGGGTGGTCGATCAAATTATGGTCGTTACTAATTGAGATGCCTTATCGAGTAGATACTAGATAGATTTTATGTGTTTTTTGTCTTTAGAAAGATTTCATGTGTAGTCAGAAAAAACACCTCAAAATATCAATGTACCCCTGAGGAGCCGAAACTTGTTGAATGAGAAATGTCACCTATGTCTCTCTGGCAATATCTTTGAAGAGTGCCTGCAAATTACTGCTCCTTGATTTAGTGTTGAGAAGCTATGTAAAATAGAAATATTGTGGGCATTTTAAAGAGATGAGGGAACAGTCAAGTGTGGCAGATTTCTCATTGTTTTCAAGATGTGCACATGATATTTTTACGGGGTTTGTTTCTTACTACACGGTGGAGATGTATCTATTATTTCTGCTTTTGCGACAATAATCATTAGGTTACCTGCATCTATTATTTATGTATTCTATGTATATTAGTTCCTAATGTTTGTCGTCTGTTACTATCTACAGTTTTCTAGTTGAATAATCGTTTTGGGCTGCATCATGTCTGTAATACTATTCTGATGAAAATTGTTAGCTGATACTTGTTAGCATTGTTGTAGCTTCATTTGTTGGTACACCGAGGAATCCAGTATAAATTATAGTGAGAGGATGAAGTCTAACCTATTTGTTTTGTCAGAGACAAACCATGACCGTCCAAGGGCTTGTTTGTTGCCAGTAAATTTTTATAATATACTGAAATAGTAGTTACTGATAGTGATAGGCTTCAATTTTCCTTTTGATGAAACAAAGGGCTCCAGTTCTACTTTTCAATAGCAATACTGAAACTTCTGAGCTGGCTTTGAACCTGTCTTTTAGATGAGGCGAGATCCCTCACAAACTGTAACGGATGTTTTGTTATATTATCACATGTCAAGGATGTGCTATTAATAATTTGGTTTTACAAAATTAGACAAAAAATGATTTTACAAATATATCAGTACCAGTAGATAACAAAAAACTTAATTAAATAATAAGGGCACTTCAAAGTTCAAACAACCATTGTTATATTCAAGGGCATGTGTATATAATTTTTGCAAATGAGGATAAGCTCCAAAAAAATTTAATTTTGAAAGTTCTTCCCAAGTGAAGTGAGATGTTAGAGCAATCTGTCAGTGGAAGAAAATGTTTCGCTCTATGGTTTGTATTTTAGATGGATAACGATTAGCAAACCAAAATAAAAAATAAAAAAAATCTATGGTTTGCTGATCGTTATCCATTTTATACTAGATACTTTTACAAAAGAATTGGATGAAGGGTAACTACTGAGGTTTTGTGCGTACAGGGAAACAAATCTGCTACGATTCTTTGGAATCACAGGGTTTCTGCTTGTCCAAATTAAATTATTCATTTATTTCGAGATTCGTACATAAAAATCAATTGCTTTGAGATTCGTGCATTTCAAAAAATGAATGGTTTGATCTGGAAAAGCAGGAACCTGCGATTCCAAAGAATCGCAGCAAATTTATTTCCTATGTACAAAGTCTCTCTCCAACATTTTTTTCTCCAACATTTTTTTTTTCCAAATTAATGATTGTTGGAATTTCAAGTATGGAGCCACTTGATGATGTGTTTCATGCATAAGTTTGATTTGAATAAATGCCGGATAAAATAGATTCATATAGGACTTGAAACATTGAGACATAGAGTGCCATGACACATGAAGACCATGTTTTACATGGAATGATTCTTGTGCTGACAAATGCAAGTTAGAACTGAACTGTGGAGCTTAAAATAAAATGAAAATCAATTTGGTGAGTTTAACTCTATAATCTACTACAATGATTTCAAATTTAAATGACAAGTCCAAACCGTTCAAAGTGATCTACTCCGTGAGTAATGTATTTACATATAAAATTTATATTTTTAAACTAATTTAATATAAAGTCAAGCTGTAAAAATAATGTTTTAAAAAATGCACCAACCTTGATGATTGATGATGTTCATTTTGTTCACAGTACCAATCTTTTCACGATTAAAACTTGAAAATTTTGGTACTGATCAAATTGATGGCTTGGCAAGTTGGCGTGCCGAGATGGAACCAAAAAGTTCTTACCAAAATTGAGTCTGTTTGGTTTCATGGAACTTTAATTACACTAAAAGGGTCATGGATTTGAAACTCCTAAATTGGAAAAATCTTTTCTAATATGTATAAAAATTTGAAAGTGTCTTGAGCAGCTTGACTCTACCGATTTTTTTTATTAATTGAAATTAAATAAAAAAATATCGTTAAAGAGGAAAAGTTTACGAAAAATTTGAAAAATAAGTAGAACGGGTCGGTTTATCCCGTCCTATGAGACGGGTCATTTTAACCCATTCCACTTAATCCGCTTATCTAAAAATTTAAACAAACTAAACAGCGAAAAAAAAAACGAGTTAACTATTCCATTTAACTATTCTATCCATTAAAAAAAAATCCGAGACAGATTAACAAAGAAGTAGAACTTTATATAAAGTAGAATTTTTTTTTTTGAAAGACGAAAGTAGAACTTTTCAGTCCAGTGCCTTTTCGCTCCTATACACGTCGCATTATCAAAAGAAGTAGAACTTAAAGTGGAATCAAGGCTAGGGCTGTTCATTGGGTCCGGTTTAATCGGTTTTGGACCGAACCGAATTAGATTGGTTCAAACGGTTCGGTTTTTTTGGTTTAATGGTTCGGTTCGGTTTGATTTTTAAAACCGAATTATAATTTCGGTTCGGTTCGGTTTGAAATTTTCAAATCCGAAATAACCGAACCGACCGAACTTTTTTATATTATGAATTTGGTTCGGATCGCCCCAGTTTATTTCTTAATATTCCGGTTTATTTCTTAATCAATTGCTTTAAATACTTCGGTTTATTTCTTAATATCCCGATTTATTCCTTAATACTCCAATTTATTTCTTAATATACTTTGGTTTATTACAAAACAATTGCTTTAGATTAAAAAATTAATATATTTCGGTTTGAACCGAACAAACCGAACAAACCGAAATAAAACTTTGGTTCGGTTCGGTTCGGTTGCAATGCTAATTCGGTTCAGTTCAGTTCTATTTTTGAAACCGAATTAAAACTTTAGTTTGCCTAATTCGATTCGGTTTGAACCGAACCGAACCGATGAACACCCCTAATCAAGGCCACCCCTTGACTTTGATCCGAAAAGGGAAAGGAGGTTACAAGAGGACAAAAAAGAAAGTTAGAGACATATCTCTACACGTGGAGCAGTGATGAATATATTCGATTATTTTTTGTTTTTTTTGAGTGCCGGACGAGATAGTTTAATCTCACATTTTTTTCTACTAGACAGGATGGTTGAATTTGTTCGGGTGTTTTTTCTTTTTTACTACTTTGTTTGTTTAGATGATTAGATGGACGAATTAAGTAAAACGGGTTAAAATAACCCGTCCAGTGAAACAGATTAAACCGACCTATTCTATTCATTTTTTGAATTTTTCGCAAACTTTTTTCTTTAACGATAACTTTTTTAATTTCGATTAATAAAAAAATCAGTTGACCCTAACCCATGATTTCAAAAAAAATTACACTACAGGAGTTGATGCAAAAATTGAGTTTCTAAAAAAAATCCATTATTGCCGAGGAATGAAACTATAGCATTGCATGCACCCTACACAATCCCATAAATAAGTTTTCACGTTAATTAACTAATAGCTTCTTCGCTTCACAGTGAGGAACAATTTTTTTATCTTTTATTTTATAAGAAATATTGCAAATGATGCACCAAATCAAAATAAAGCAAAAATTTAGAGTAGGGTTAAAATTCCCTATTTTTTCCATGCACCAATTCTGATTTTGAAGTCCAAAGAACTGCTCAATATGATTTCTATGTAAAAATGTGTTTAAAGACCAAATTTAATAATTTTAGAAACTTTTTAAACAAAATCACTGTTTTTTTGGATCATCTGAATTTGCACCCATCTAAAAATTTGGTCTCAAAACACATTTTAATATAGAGATCATGTTGAGAGGTTCTGATCGATTGTTTGGACTATAAAATCAGAGAGAAAGATGTGAGGCATAAATTGACACGAAAATAATGGGGCATTTCGACCCTACTCAAAATTAGAAATGATTGTCCAGCTGTTTATTAGGAAATGAATAACAAGTGATCTAATATATTGTGTCGAATGAATATTTCAATGAACAAAACAAATAAATATATAATAATATATAATACATGTGAAAATAATAAAATTGCTCAACATGTATTAAACATACCTCTAGGTATTTGGTATGAGGATGGAACACCAAATGAAAACAAAATTGCCATGTGAGATTTTATAAACAGGTGGCCACCTGAGGATGACGAGGCAGGCTCGCAAAAGCAGTGAAACATGTAAATGACCTCTATTCAAAATAAAAGTAATTTACAAGTTCATTCTCCCCGCCAAACCGTAACATTACAATCAGAGCATGAAAGAAGAAAATTCGCTTTACCTGAGAACTCGTATCCCAATAAATAACAACTGATCAATTATTGCAAGGTTGCTGTCATTTCTTGTCGGCCCAGTAATTTGGACAGATCGTTACATTTTCTAAGACCAGCTCTAATCTCTCTAAGCATCTCATCAACGCCAATCCGTTTCCTGCAACAAATTATCAATATCTCAGTACCAGTCAGATAAGCAATAAAAGTGTATTAATGGAAGTGAAAATAAAAATGATAACACAATCATTTATAAACAACAATTAGAAAGAAAAAAAATTACCATAAATGTACGTGTATTTTACAAATGTAAGATTTTCTTAATTTGTGTCGTGCTGATACAGTACAGCACCAAACAACTTCTCCATCATTTTTACCAGAATTTATTGGTGCTTAAGGTTAAATTAAGATAAAGGCAATTGCAAAAATAGCTATGAAAAAGGTCAAGAAAATGCCAAAAAAGAGTACATGATATAATTAGATAAATGGCCAGTATATTACAGTAAGCTAGTGCCGACCACTGCCAAAGGCCGTGGATACTCCTCCAATTCCTTCTCTTTCTTTTCTCCATCCTCAGAATTTTCAACTCGTGTATCTTCACTTGAATCAAAGTTGGTGGATTCGCTACAACCCATTGTCGATATTTCTTGAATTAGTGATTGTAACCTCTCATAAGCCTGAGAGACGAGTAAAATGGTTCTCAATATATGACAAAACTTGAATATTTAATATGTACTACGTAAAACCTCAAATATCTCAAGAAAACATTCATGTACTCCTATTGTGTCTTCATTATTTCAAGAAAACCAAAAGAGTTGATTCATATATCTATAAATTAAAAGGATAGTATAAAATCTGCAAAAGATCAAAGAGATTTTGAAGTTTTAAAGGTTTAAAAGATAAATCAGTAAACAAGATTCTCTAAAATATACCTCAGGGACATCAATCTTGTTTAACACAACAATATATGGTCGCATGAGATAATTGGGGTTGTACATTCTTAATTCCTGAACGAACAAGAAAACACAAAATAAAATGAAACATAAGATAACAAACATCAAGGGAAACAAGGAAATCAAAAAGTAAAGGAAAAAAAGAACAAGAGATATTACCTCTCTAACAGTCCTATAATCTTTTATGGGGTCCGTAGCGGCTGCATCAACAACATGAACAAGCAATCTAGTTCTTCTAAGATGCCTCAGAAAATTACGACCAAGACCCTGAATTTTTCCCTTATTTATTAGATGCAAGAAAAATGTAATTATACAAAAACTTGCAATGAAAGACGGGTATAAAATTCACATAAGAACCTTGCATGCCATTTAGTATATGGTTCGTAATTTTTCTTTGTTGCAAAAAAAAAAAAAAAAAAAATTCTTGATCTGCCTTATCTTTTGTATAAATTATATAAAAAATTAAATTTGGTCTCCAAGTACATTTTCATATGATCATGTTTAACGGTTTGGATTTGACTGTTTGAACTTTGAAATAGAGATATGGATCAATAGCACGGGTCGATTTGTAATACGCATATTACCATAACCTCACTCATGCAAGATTGTATAAATTATATAATTTTTACGTTTTAACACAATTCATACTATGTCTGTACAAACTGTTATTTCTGTCCAAAAAAACCCACGTGATATCAAACTAGTTTGACAAAACACTGCTAACTTCAAAAACTATTGTGACCAGTATGGTTCTAGCACCTAACATACTGGTCAAGTCAAGATCACTAACAATACCTTCCCCAAATGAGCGCCTTCAATTAGGCCTGGTAAATCAGCCAAGGTTGCTTGAGATGAGAATTGTAATGCCCCTAAGGTTGGGTCCCCATCAAGTCGGCCAAGGTTTGGCATTAACGTTGTAAATGGATAATCAGCAATATCTGGTTTTGCAAAGGTCAGAGATGCAAGAAGTGTTGATTTTCCAGCATTTGGAAGACCCTAAGGTAAAAGAAATAATCAACCACAACATAAAAAACAAAAATAAGAATTGAATTGGACTTTAACAGACAACAAAAGGTGTATTGACATTGATTTATAGTTTATAAAAAAACATTTGCCAAATTATGGTGAACTTGTGTGCATATAGACTTAAAGATCCGAGGATCCAATTCATATTTTGTTGAGGGTTTGTGATATCAAGAAGCAGAATTTAGATGATTAACTGAGTTATAAAGCAATATACAGAAAAAAGGTTCATATTTCCCAAAATATAATATCAGTGAATGAAAAAATCAAGCATATACTCTCCAGATTTAGTAAACATATTAATTGGGGATATCACTAATTAAAAAAAGTCTTGTTTGAAGTGCTAGTAACTTGAAAAGGATTTATTTAAGATAAATATAAGCCAGCAGAAGCACTTAACCAACATTTCTAGCTTGAAGTGATAATGTAAATTAAAGAAAAAACTCATACCACGAGACCAACATCAGCAACTACTCTTAAAATCAGCTCCAAGCTGACTTCCTGACCAGGTTGACCAAGTAGTAGTACCTAAAGAAAAATGCACCAAGAAATTTAGTGGGCACATGCAAATAGCTGTTATACTTGGTTTTACTCCCTAATGTAAGTACTAAGTAGTCATGCATCAAATGTAATGTGCCATCAAATATAAGCGTTATTGCTAATGAAACCCACAATTTTATCATATTTGCAATTTAAACCCAACGTTACATCTCCACAAAAAATAACTAACCTCCGAGTATTAACTAAAACATGTATGTACAAAGAATTAGAATAAACATGCAAAATGCTGCTTTACCTAGTATCCACTCTCTAATAGTAACTATTTAAATTTACTGAGAGTAGTCATGGATCAAAAGTGATCAAATCATAATGCAGGTTATTTTGCAAACTAACCCATATTTTGATCACATATGCAATTTCAGTCCACTGCCACATTTACACAAGAGAAATGTTATGCAAGGAATAATGACTATGTTGCAATTCCTTTATTAACTGAACAATTTTTGTTCCTTCAGATAAGTTGATTTAATGATATTTAAGCTAACATAACATACCTCTATATATCGATCTAATGGAAAGCTCTTATTTACACATTGGGTGTCAGTTACAAGTATAAGACTGAATAAAAAGGTACACAGTGCCAATTAGCAAAAGACTCTTAACTGAAATCCTCTTTTGCTGACCTTGTCATTTGGATCTCGCATGACATTAGTTGAGAGGGTCATCATCCGTTTCCTTTGCTTTTCAGGGACCTCCAACAAGCTTATCTGCCATTTGTAACGAAGGGAATATTAAGAATGAAAACGGGAAATAGTGCAAATATAAAAGGAGTGAGGCTATGGTACTGTGCATAGCGCACATTGATCCGTACTTTGGATCAATATCTTCGTTTTCAAAGTAAAAAGTTGATATGAACCATTCAACATGATCTCCATATGAAAATGCACTTGCAAACTAAACTTTACATTTATTATTTGTTTACTATTATTTTAGATTGGTAGAAAATCACTACTTTTGAATGGTCTAGAATCTTTTAGATCAGGGGATATTCCACCTATCTAAAAAAATAGTAAAAATGAATTATTAGAAATGTCACTTACTGACAGAAATTTTACATGGGCTCGCTCTTTAAATTCCCCCTCTCAAGCATTGTTAGATAGATGTTTTGTTTCTAATGCTTGGAATTCTCACTATAACCTATCTAAACTTCTCTGCCAAGAGTTTATTCCGATCATAATCCCCTAATTTTAGACACTAAGGCTGTAGTCATTCCTCCTTCCAAAACAATTAGGTTTGATAAAACATGGCTTGCACATGAAAGTTTTTATGACTTAGTTGTGTCATGGTGGCAGGAGTGTCTTTTGACAAATAATTTAGGTCTTAGCTGGCAAAAGAAAATGCAATTTTTAAGGAAAAAGTTAAGAGGTTGGAATTCTAATATTAGAGGAGAAAAAAAGAGAAATAAGTCCAGACTTTTAAATACAATTGATTCCTTTGAACAGCATGTGAATCTCAGATTTCATTTACACTTCGGTCCGGTCAGTTTCCAGTACAATTCAGTCGATAAGTACCGAAAAATACATGACTGATTTATGGTACATTTATGTACCTTCTTTCTTGCCTTGCTTGGTCTATTTTTTCTGCTTAATTCTACAAGGGTAATTTGAGACTTTGTAAATTGGAATAGAACTACAAAATTTAGAAGTAGTTGGGGAAACATGGTTAACTGAAATTAGCTAAGCTTTTATCGGGCTCTAGTACAAATTGGGAGTACAATTTCCATGGGATTTCAAATTCAATGCAGGTCTAGTATGAAGCATCTATTAGTACCTTTATACAACACCTAATTTCTCATATTAAGCTTAGGTACCATACTAACTATCAAACCTAACAGGTATATTAAGAGAAGTGGTAATTACCCCGCCTTGACCACCTCTGACAACAAGAAATTCATCACCCGGGTTAGCCAAATCAGCAAGCACTTTTCCTTTCTTGCGTTTCACAACTGTACCTGTCAAGTGAACTCAGACGTGTTACCCTCAATCAACAAGCTATATAACATTTGCATGAACTTCATATCAAATACGCAATGATTAATTGAAATCAGAACATTTGCTCATTCGCTATCTAAGACCTCCAGCAGATTGGTTTGTATTAAGCTGAACAATTAACAATTGTTTTAATCTTCTTCAAAAAAGCTGAACTTCGAAAGCATCCAATATATTTTGTTTTCACCAAGAAATACATGAAAAGCTATAGTTCCATGGGTTAAGCACACCGACAAGTCCCAAAGGCCCAAGTTTCACTTGAAATTGGCTGTATTCTATGTAGAAGTGCCAATGGGCCGGGGTGGATTGTCTCTTGGTTACTAAGGCGATACCAACCCTATTGGTTAACCACACCGACAAGTCGAAATTTCTTGATCTGTGTGGGATGGGTCAAACCTGATCCAATTGCACTTTCGGACGCACAATGACAATCCGACCTGGCCCATTGGCACTTCTACATAGAATACAACCAATTTCAAGTGAAACTTGGGCCTTTGAGAATGGAAAGGGTCACTACATAGAAAAAAAAAATCACTAGGGATACGCATTCCAATTTTATTTTTCAAAACCATAATCAACACTAGAAAGTATAAGGGTAATTTCAACCAACAGCAAAAGTGCTCGAGAGAAACTATCAAGTAGGGGCTTTGCTGCTGAATATGGTGGAAATAGAGTCCGGATCAGCCCTAGTGCTTAAAAATATTACCAATTAGCAGCATAATTGTCAGAATAAAGGGGGATTCACAACAGAATTACAATAAAAAAAAATTATTAATTGAGTGGGAAAAAGATTCACATAACAAACAACTCACAAACCTACAGGGACAGGAATCCTTAAAGCCGGCGCAGGAAGACCATCACGCATCTGAGAATTTAATGTGCCCATTGCATCCACATTTCCCCCTCTTTTGGCACAGTACCGACTTTTGTTATGGAACTCCAAGAGAGAATCAAGGTTCTCATCTGCATAAAGTATGACATCGCCGCCATGACCCCCCATTGGCAAAATTAGTGACCCATCTGAGTCCCTCTTGAAAGAAGAAGTAAAACTCTTTTTCTTTTTTTCTTTTGGTTGGGATTTTGAACTGCTGCTAGTTTGACTCGGCATGGTTAATACAGCACCATGGCCTCCATCCCCGCCCCGCACAGTTATCATTGCATGATCAAAATACTTGTGTGCCTCCTTTATAAGAGAGGCTGGTTTAATGGAAGCAGAGTCTCTTGGTTTTGTAGCTCTACATGTAATCACCAAAGTCTTGGATTGTCTTTTTCTGGCACTGCAAAATTTGTTTCTGTTAAATAATTTTTCCATAAAAGAAGCAGAAATTCCCAGTTCCAAGAGAACGAATAAAGCATAACTTTCTGTTAAAACTTTTCATAAACATCAATAGAAGAAAGTGTTCGCTTCTCAAAATTAAATAACAAATAAACACTTCCAAGTGTAATGAACTAATGATATAGAAACTTTTCACAGAGAAGGCAGAATTAAACTGACCTATTAGAGGAGAGAGCGGTGCTATGAAAGAGAGAACCTAATGGAATCTCCTTGCGAAGCTGTACGGGTCGGAGCGATACCTGGTGGAGTGTAAAAGCCATGAGTTTATGTGAAGAGATTGAGAACTCTCCAGACTCCAGAGAGCAAGTGCACTGCGGATATGCCAGTGATATTTCTTTTGGAGAAACAAAAGGCGAGTGCACAGCAGAACTAACACAATAGTGGTAAACGGTGGAGTGGGCCCGATCAGACTGCAAGTGGGCTCAAAATATGTTTTGGGCCTTACACATGGAGAAGGAATTGTGAGTGGGGTAGAGAAAACACCATTTTTACAGGGTGTACAGTAGACCGCTTCACTATGGAGCAGTTTGGCCGATTTTTTTTATTAATAGAAAAATAATTAAATAAATATCGTGATTAAGAAAAGTTTTTGGTTTTTTGTGAAAAGTAGAAAAACTGTTAATTTTGTCAACGTCCAGAGGACGTTGTCCTTGAAAACGGCCTAATTAACGTATTCCAATTAGCACCAAAAAATGATTAACTTCAGCCGTTATTCTGGGCTACGGCCAGCTAGCGAAAAAAATAAAAAAAATCGGCCCGCTTTATTAGACAACGGCCAGCAACAAAAAATAATTAAAAATCGGCCCATTGTATTAGACAACGGTCAACAGAGAATCATGAATTATTTTGAGGTATCTTTCATAGTGTAATTTGTTTTGAGGCACATGGATAGACAGTCAAAACTACCCCTAGTATAGACTAGCAGTTTCATACGTGTTCCTTTTGCTGCTCTTATTTTGAACCTGAATTTACATAGATTGCTGAACATAGTCTTGTCGATTTTCTGGCTTTATTTTGTTTCTGATTGTGGCTAGAATTTTTTTGGTGGTCAAAGTGTTAATTTGATTTTGGTGCTTATAGCTACTGAGATTGATGGACTATTGCATATTGTGATGTGAGTAGGTACTTGGATATTGGTGCTGAAACTTCTTCTCCAAGGATTCTGGTACAGATTGGAGATGCTTGACTGTGGAAAGAAATGCTGGTAACCAAAATATGCATGATGTATCGTTTCCATATTATGATAATATTCTTCCATAATATTTCGAATGGTCTAGAATCTTTTGATTATGTGATTTTGTACCTATTTAAAAAATAAAAAGTTCTATAAAATTTTAAATTTGACATCTAAACACATATTCATATGAAAAACATGATGAACAGTTCGGATCAACTATTTAGACTTTGAAAATAAAGATATGGATCTGTGGTGCGGAGTTAAGTGCGTGGCCTCACTATTATTAATTAAACATCACGAGTAAAGAACAATATCTTAGAAATAACTGAGACGTGTAAAAATTTTAACTAAAAATTACTTCAAGTAAAGCAACAAACATCGTTAACAAGGATTCCAAATAGTTTTTAAATCGAGAAAATTTTATTTCGGTAATTTTATATGATATTAAAGGCAAAAATAACAAGAATAATAAGTACCTACTCACATCACAATAAGTACCAATATCCAAGTACCTACTCACATCGCAACATGCAACAGTCCATCAATCTCAGTAGCTATTAGTACCAAAATCAAATTAACACTTTGAACACCAAAAAAATTCTAGCCACAATCGGAAACAAAATAAAGCCAGAAAATCCACAAGACTATGTTCAGCAATCCATGTAAATTCAGGTTCAAAATAAGAGCAGCAAAAGGAACGAGTATGAAACTGCTAGTCTATACTACGGGCAGTTTTGACTGTCTATCCATGTGCCTCAAAACAAATTACACTATGAAAGATACCTCAAAATAATTCATGATTCGCTACTGGCCGTTGTCTAATACAACGGACCGATTTTTAATTATTTTTTGCTGCTGGCCGTTATCTAATAAAACAGGCCGATTTTTTTTATTTTTTTCGCTAGCTGGCCATGGCCCAAGAATAACGGCCGAAATTAATTATTTTTCAGTGCTAATTGGAATATGTTAATCAGGCCATTTTCAAGGACAACGTCCTCTGGACGTTGATAAAATTAACAGTTTTCCTACTTTTCACAAAAAACCGAAAACCTTCCTTAATCACGATATTTATTTAATTATTTTTCTATTAATAAAAAAATTGGGCAGTTTGGTAGAGGGTGGATTGCCTCCCTCTGAACGATCTAATAAGCACAGCGAACTGCTCTCCTGAGCAGTTGGAGCATTTTTTTTTAAATTACAGACCAGAGGCATATTTGCTAAAGTAATTTCTATTTTAGATTATCCGGTCGAAATACGGAAAAATTCCATGAAAATCTATATGGAAACGGAGTTGCAAAATAAGATTTTTGTTTTACTTCACGCTTATATCTTCATTTTCAAAGTCTAAACAGCCGATCCAAACTGCTCAACATGATATCTATATTGAAATGTGCTTGGAGATCAAATTTTACATTTTTTGAGATTTTTTGGCTATTTTTTTAGATTGATAAAAACAATGATTTAAAAAATGCTAAACAAATAGTAATAAATTTTCAAAAAAATATAAAATTTGGTCTCCTATTACATTTCAATATGTAGATCATGTAGAGCCGTTTGAATCAACTTTTTTGAACTTTCAAAGTAGAAATATGAATATGAAGTAACACAAGTGTCTTACTTCGCAACTCACAATAACCCAACTCTAATAAAAATGCATCTTCATACAAATTTGATTCAAGGGATTGAACGTGGCAGGATTCATGTAACTCAGTTCTTAATGAACGAGTTATGAGCGAGTTGGAGTATTCTCGTGCTCGGCTCATTGAGTTAACGAGCGACAATGAGCGAGTTATTATTAATGAGCTTTTAGCTAGCGAGTTATGAGCGAGTCACGAGTTATAAGCAATTTACTCACCTAAGTGCAACTGTCCATGCAATCCATACGGTTTAGCTGTATATAGACACCCATCATAGTTAGCATAGTAACGCATTTCGCATTTTATTCGTGAATAAAATATTTTTGGTTGATTTTCGAACATAACAGTAAATAAAACAGTTGACTAAACTTTGACCAATTTATTCGCGAATAAAACGTTTTTTTTTTTACAAATAATTCACGTTTTATTCGAAAAACTCGGCGCAATTATATGGGCTATGAAGGACAGCACGGTGAATTAAATAATATAAGTTATTATTCGCTCACGGGTCACGTGGGTGATGGCGTAAAGTTGAGGGAACTAAATCTGCTATGATTCTTTAAGAATGACAAGAACTTGCTATTCTAAATCCAACCCTCTAATTTTTAGAGTGCACAAATCTCAAAAACTATTGTTTTTCATGTATGAATCTTAAAGCAAATGAAGGGATGGATTTGAAATAACAGGGTCCAAAAGAATCACAGCAGATTTATTTCCAAAGCTAAGGCAACTTTTTGAATTTTGAAAGTCACAAGTGGCGTAAAGCTCATGCTCTATTTTAATTTAAATCAATCTTTTAATGAACTAATTCTATTTCATTCATACAATACAAAAAGTTGAAAAATTCTGATTTAAATCACTTTTGTTAGGCAGTTCTTAAATTTTTTTTTCCTCTAATTTTTAATAAAAAAAGTTGAAAATTTTAAAAATTAAAATAAGTATACATATATATTTTTTTTTCTTTCTTGTGATACCAAATTATTTCTGAATTATACTCGAATTATATCTGAATCACGAATTTTTTATCCCGCCAAACCGAACCCGGACTATTCATTTGTTACTATGAAGTTATAATAGTTATAGTTAGTACGATCATCATTACCCGCCATACGAACCACCACATAGACACGGCACCGGTTGTCTGCAATCGAAAACAAAGTCACCCCCGGCACCTGCCCTTCACAGTTCCAACCCTTACCATCTTTGCTTCGGGACTTTGATCAGACAAATGGCGAGGCGAAGAGCATCACAACTAATCACCTCTCTCTCATCGCCTAGCCGATTCCCGATTGCGCGATGTTTATCAGCCTTCTCTTCCCCTGGTCTGTTATTTAGATTGCAATTGATCATGGTGTATACTGTGTACAGATAGAAAATATGCGGGCAAATGTTCACGATTTAAAACTTGCATGCAATTTGCTTGGTAATTTATGCATTTTGTCGTAAGAGCTGGTATTGCTTGTCGATTGCAATATATTTAGACGTAAGGGGATTAATTGTAAACAAATTAGAAGTTTAAGATGCATGCAAATAGATGTCTGAAACTTGCTGTCAACAATTAAAGAGTAAATAACACAAGACTCCCTCAATCCTCCCTCCCTATCTTTATTTCATTAGAAAACAGTATTACACAATTCTTTCTTTCATGGCTCTATATCAGCCTCAATGTATAGAGCTATATCAGGGTTACCTATCTTTACCTCAGCTTTCCTTCTCTGAAAAGATCTTGTATAATTCCACTGTGTCAGCTTGTAATTCCAACACTTGCTTTCATAAATCACACTACCTACATCAATCCAGTAATTTGCACTGTTATTGGGATACTTGGTGCTATTAATGTCTAAGCATCACTTGACTTATAATTTAGTTTCAGTTAAGAATTTAAACTATAAAAGATCAAATTGAATTGGGAGAACAGTTTCTAACAGTTCCCCAATCCAAAACTGACTTATATGGTCAGTCTTATATAATGGTACAATATAGTATATTATTTAGATATTAAATGTAAGTGTGACATTTTTCCAGAGTTTTGGTCAACTAAAGTTACACAAATTTTGCAGATTTACTTCGAGAGTTTACTCCAAAATCATGGCAATCCAATCCACAATGCAAAAGTTCCATAAATAAAGCCTTCTCATTTCAGCAGCATTCGTTTTCTTCAAAGACCGAAAGGAACCCAAGCTATTCTTTCTTAAACTCTGATGATATTTCTTATTTTAAAAGCGTACTAGAGGAGAAATGTGTGGTTCAAGACAAAGAGAGGCTGTCAGTTGCAAATACTGATTGGTTGAGGAGATATATAGGCACTAGTCAGCTTTTGCTTCTACCTAAGAACACTGATGAGGTTTTTCTAATCTTGCAAATATTACACAATCATTTACTGTATCTACTAATATATTACATACACTGCATTTCTTCGCTTAAAATGATCATGCACTGCTGGAATTAATAATTATATGGGTACTTATTTTTCAGGTTTCCAAAATTCTTTCTTATTGCAATTCAAGACAATTAGCTGTGGTCCCACAAGGTGGCAACACAGGTCTTGTTGGTGGTAGTGTGCCTGTTTATGATGAGGTAAAGTCAGTGACCCTTTTGTACCTGCAACAGACTGAAACATTAAAATACGAAAGAAAATGATACCTTTTAGTCTTTCATCTATGTATTACTAAAGATTATAGACTAAAGAAGGTGTAGTAGTTGCCACTTGCTATTGTTGTCACTGTCATTTATGTATTATTTAATTTGATTTTTTCTACTGTTGATTTCAATACCTGATGTTCTGTTGTTTTAGTAACACAACTTGAGATTACTTCTAGAAGAACAAATACTTAAAAGGTGTTAGCTTTAAAACATGGGAGCTTTCTTTTCTATAATAAGCTCTTGTTTAATATCGTTGTAAAATTGCTTACTTCACTTCAGGTTGTCATCAGCCTTGCAAACATGGACAAGATAATTTCTCTTGACAAGGTAAATTTATGACAACAGTTTATGGTTAACAATATTTCTGGTAATTTTCTAATCAATTTTGAGAAATTTTATCTGCTGCTGAACAATTGCACCCTAAAAGATTATCTAGCTAATACAATTCCATGGTAATATTAGACTGATCAAGTGCCATCACAGCCTTGGAAAACTTGTGTCTGAATTAATAGTTTAATCTTCAGTATTGGCTGTATATATGTTAGAATTAACGAATATACTGTCACATACTAACTTCTTCAACTTAATTGAAAGGTTTTTTACTGGTATGTCATAAACGAAGGGCATGTATGAATTATCTTTCATTTTGTGTTGTAAGGTCAATGGTATCTTAACATGTGAGGCTGGATGTGTACTGGAGAACTTAAACTCGTTTCTGGAAAATGAAGGGTAAATCTATATATAGTCATCCAAAAACAATTTCCTTTCCTTTTCTTATCTTTTTCCTTTTGGAGATAAGGATGGGGTTAATTTCCATTTCTGTTTTGCTTTTACCGAATTCAGTTGCAATATTTTCTTTTCAGTTTCATCATGCCACTAGACTTGGGTGCAAAGGGGAGTTGTCAGATAGGAGGCAATGTTTCTACCAATGCTGGTGGATTGCGCTTTGTACGGTATGGTTCACTTCATGGAAATGTTCTTGGTGAGTTTTTATTCCAAACCATATTTCAGTTCCATTTCATAAATATAAGCAAAATGTATCTGTTCTTTCAAATCTCTACAGAATTCAAGGTTAAAATCTAGTTTGAGTTGAAAAGCTTGGTGGATCATAATAATAACCAGCTTAATTGAAGAACTCAAGGGTTAATTGATGCTATCTCAAATGAATTATGAGACGAGTTCTTTTGAGCCTTGTTTTTGGCATTACTGACAAGTTAAAGGCTAATAATAAAAACTTTGGTCAGCTTTGAGGCTTGATCGAACAGTTGCAGGATTAATAGAGCATTAACTGAGATGACATTTAGTATAAATTTATCAAGGGGTGAGAACTGAGTTTTAACTAAGGTATAGAGCTCATTTGATCGATACTGTATGTTGACCTTATTGAAAGCTCAGATTGCTCAAAGACGCTTAAGCGGTAAGAACATCATTTCTCACAATACGTGTTTTTCCAACCTCAATTGGTTAGAGAGGAACATGGGAGTTCTCCAACCTCAAATGCCTCCAATTTTTTGTGCAGTCATCAAGCTTTCAACTTTTGGAATATCAATAAGATGAAAATCCAAAACATGAATGATAAAACAGTGACTTTTAGATTTAATTTCTACATGCAGAATAAAAATTGCAGCATTTTGGTTTTATTTTTTATGGGAACTAAAAAGCATAAAAAAAAAAACAACGTTCAGAAATTGTCAACATAAGTGGATTTTTACAAACTCCTGGTGCCTGTTTAATAAAAGTCAAAATATTGTAACTGTTTCTGTACATGTGGTGTAGATTACATCTGATAGTTTTATTTTGGTCAAATATGTTGTAATTTATTTTTCATGTATATGTGATGTAGATCATGTATAACATTTTATCTTGATGTCTGAGTGGTTTTTGAATTATTTGACATTTCAAAATGGTGGCAGAGTAGAGGCATTTGAAACCTCCTCTTTTGATTCTAGTTTCCATGTAAACGTTCCTTCACTAGGTATTCTTGATTAATATTTACTTATTCAAAATTTTACTTCAGGCTTAGAGGTTGTTCTAGCAAATGGAATTGTTCTCGACATGCTTGGCACCCTTCGCAAAGATAATACAGGATATGATCTGAAGCACTTGTTCATTGGTAAGATTCGTTATTCTTATATTTTTTTTTTCCAAGCCAATATACATTGCATGATGTTTTTGCAAGTTGTGCCTATATTTTGTTTAGTTTGAGTAAACCTATGTTGCCAAATTGTCTGTATATCTGCTAATGGCTCCCAGCTTTAGATAAATGTGATAGAATATGCTGTATTCCTTTAAATGTGGCAGCTTGACGACCTTTTTTATGTAGCAGGCAAAATGCCTGCAACTTGACAATTTTGCCCCTACTTTTGAGAAATCTCGTAGTTCAAAGTCCAAATGAAGTTACCCTCAGACTAAGAGAAAATGTTTGCTATTCATTTTCTTGAGATGAAGAAGACCCAGGGTCACCTTTATAATTTCTATTAACTTAACATTTTTATAGCACAACTTCATACATCATTTAATGATTAGGTACTTTCAAATTACCTGTGGTACTTTCAAGTAGGAAAAATGTTAAGCATTTTTTGTCAATATGGCAAATCTTGGGTGTAATTTGCATGAGACCATATGAAGCAGTTGATGAAATAAATGAACTGTAACACTTCTATCAGGAAGTGAAGGTTCTCTGGGAATAGTTACGAAGGTCTCAATTCTTACCCCAGCTAAATTACCATCAGTAAATGTTGCACTCCTTGCATGCAATGACTACCTAAGTTGTCAGGTAAGATCTTTCTCTTTTTATTCTTTTTTAATTTGCAAAAGGCAGCAGCCATTTATGCCTAATTTCAGAAAACACCCTCAATTTTTATAGTTTGCAAAAGGTGTTTTTAAGTGATCAAAAGATAAATCTATAAAAAATTTCTTTGTGAAGTTATTTTCTCGATCATTTTGATTCTTCGATTAATTTTATGAATCACTGTTTATTTATATCTTAGTTTTTTCTAAACTCTTGGTTCGAGTTCAAGATTAAAGAGAGGTACAACATTAAAAGAAAGTCCAAAATGGATTAGAAATGTAACAATATTGTTGAATTAAATAAAGGGAAAGTTGTTATTGTTGGCCTTTCTTATATCTAAGTGCTCCACTTAGGAAGCTCTTTTGTGAATAAAACAAATCATTTTTTGTTCTTTTTCAAATGCTGATAGTTTTAGCCCATCCATTGCATGTTGATCTCTATAAAAGCATCATATTAAATCACTTTGTTACATGTTGATCTCCTTTTCATGCTTCAGAAACTTCTAGTTGCAGCCAAAAGAGGATTGGGAGAGATTCTTTCTGCATTTGAGTTCATGGATAACCATGCTGTTAATTTGGTAAGTTTCTTCTGATACTGATGAGTGTCTAATTTTTTTTTTATATTAACTTATCTTTTTTCTTTGATATGAAGGCTTTGACTCATTTGGAGGGAGTTACCAATCCTTTACTGCAATCAGCGAGCAAGTTTTATGTTTTGATTGAGACGACTGGAAGTGATGAGGCAAATGACAAGTAAGTGACTTAAATCAGCCCTTTTCAATTTTAATTTGTAGTTTCCGTTCATATTTCTCTGACAAATTCCATTAGAAAAGTCTTAACTTCAATCAATAACTAAAACAAGATAAAATAATGAGTTTACCTTTTGGTGCCGGTATTTACCACCCTCATAACTAAATTGTAGTATGTTTTCTAACTAACTAACAACTACACTGATCAAAAGAACAAGAAAAAAAAAAAAGATAATTCTTTTACCTGACTGGTTTTATCTAACTATAAAATATCTATTTTGTGCCCTTTAGGGCTAAACTTGAAGCATTTTTGCTGCGCACACTAGAAGAAGGTGTGATATTAGATGGGGCAATAGCTCAAGACATCAGCCAAGCATCTATCTTTTGGAGAATTCGTGAAGTTATTCCCCTTGTAACTTATTGTTGCATTTGTCAGGCCTTGACATGCTATGTACTGGCTGGTAGAGCTTGCAAATTAGCTGGTTCAGTAATATTTGATACATTTTTGGTTTCTGCTTAGTTGGGTTCAAGAATATTTGGCTCAAAATACTCGGGTTGGGTTATATATTTATATTTGTAAGCTCAACCAGTTGGTACAATACGTACAGCCCAACTTTTGAGATTGAACACAGCAAAATCTTAACTTACGTATCAATAGTGGACTTACATCGGCCAAGATATTTCTCAATGGTCCAATCCCTATTCTTTATTTAGGTTGTGGTTTAGAAGTTCCACTGCAAAGAGTCCAAACTCTTTAGAATAATAGTAAAAAAAATGTTCCTTTTGTTGCAAACTACATATGCATGTGCAAAGAATACCCTGCAGATATTGGACTTATTTGCAATCAAATCGATTTTAGGTGAAGAGGGCAGTATGGTTAAAGAGCAGGTCATTTTTTATCACATTAGTCTAATTGTTTGATGTTATCTGAAAATAACCGGAAGATGCTCAGGATAGATATTGGTACCTTGTTACCACATAGGATAAACTATCTGGCTGGTCTGCAAAAGAATCCCATAATTAAATCCATGCACACCTTGTGTGAACTGGAAAACAAAAGTATATTAGTGGAAGCTCAACTAGCAAATGCTAAATATTACATGGTGACAAAAATTTACGCTAATATACATCTAATTACAGGGTATCGCAGAAGCTTCAGTCAAAGAAGGTGCATGCTACAAGTACGATTTGTCATTACCAGTTGAGAAGCTTTACAGTATCGTAGAGGAAATGCGTCTTAGGCTTGGTAATTAGTTCAGATTTTGTATTTAGTTCATACCACTAATATCAGTTACCGCTGAAAAAAATCCTTCTGTTCTTCCTTATCTTTTGGTCTCAGTTTGCGTGTTTTGCACGTTTCTTTTCTGTTCCTTGTAGATAAAATGGCGGAAGTAATAGGCTATGGTCACCTAGGAGATGGAAACTTGCACCTAAACATCATGACTCCAGAGTATACTGATAATGTATCTTTTGAATACAAGTAATGTATAATTTTTCTTAATCTGTTTCTTTATGCTATTGATGGTTCTCTTTTAAATTGTGAAATGTTTCAGATTCTTACCAAAATTGAGCCGTTTGTATACGAGTGGACCTCTGCTCAAAGAGGAAGTATCAGTGCTGAGCATGGGTTGGGGTTTATGAAAGCTGATAAGATTCACTATAGCAAGTCATCTGAAGCGGTATTTGTATTCTTTCTTTTCTTCTTTTGCACTTGGATTTTATATTACTTTTTTCTAGGAAAGTAGGCTTTTCTTCTCTTACTATTATTACTATTATTATAGATACCATTATTACTATTAGTAGTACTACTATTACTACTACTATTATTATTTTATTACTATCTACCTTGACTTTATGATTATGATTGGGTTTCATTTCTAGTTTACCCCAACTTGTTCGGTACTAAAGGCTTGGTTGTTGTTGTAAAAATTAAAAAGGTTTACAAGGTAAGAGAAGGGATTACATGATCAACTATCAAGGAAAGATTTTATAGTGTTGTTATCATGAACTAGAAGCTTTCTGGGCAAAGTTTTTCATTGATTATGAGATTCACTAACCCCAAAATAATTTGAATGCCTGACTCTATACTGGCAAATCACTTTGCCAAAAGTTTTGATAGATCGGGTTTGCTTATAAAGAAAAAATTGTGTTCCAATGCCACATTTTACTTTTATCATGCATCTTTCTAACTAATCTGATGCAGTTAGTAGCCCGACATCTTTTCTGGTCTTTAAATTTTCATGAGAGTAGCTCTATAATTACTTATACATACATTTTCTAACAAAAAATGACTTTTCAGGTGAAACTAATGGGTTCCTTCAAGAAGATGCTAGATCCAAAGTTGATATTAAACCCATACAAGGTTCTGCCGCAATCCATTCTTAACTAAACCAGGTCATTATAAAGTAAGTAATTGCATTTGTCTAGCATGCTTATGGTGATAAACAAAGCATGCCACTTAGTTTGGTTTCACCTCTGTGTGAATATTTTAGGTCAACTTGCAAGTCAAATAGATATTCTTACAGTCAAATTCTCATTCCAAAGATTCAAAATTGTGATATTTTAAACTTTTGCCTTCTTTGTATTTTTAATTTTGATAATAGATGAAACTATGTTATTCTCAGGGGCTGGTGTTACAGTGCCTGATTAATTACATGAACTGATCACATAGACCTACTAGTACAATCCTTGTTAATAAATCTCTTGGCACTGAACAGGAGCTAGGTCAGAGAGAGGGAGCCAAAGAGGCTTTTTTCCCTTATTTATTCAACTCCAAAGGACATGTAATATATTGGAAATAATGTATAGATAAACATTGGAATACTGGATTCATATATCATAATAAAATATTATTCATGTTAGAATATCTTATGTTATGGTATACCTCGTTGCAAATTCTGCATACCTTTGAAAGTTTGAAGGATTGGAGATTGTTTGAACTCATGTTCAGTTTCATTTCTTTTCAAGTTTGATGAGCATAGGACACAGGTGCTATTTTCAATACTCATGATACGGGCTATAAATTATGCCCCTCAACTCCACAAGGAAACGGAGAGAGGATTTTTTTTTTTTTTTGGAAAATAAAAAAATATTTTGTCAGGAAAACATATTGATGGCTTTTTTTTACAAAAATGGCAACAGCCGTAATAAAGTTTTAGTTCATGCATGGATTGATTGAAAACTTTGATTCGGTCACTCAGTCACACAGGTGCAAACGGATTGGATAGTGGTAAAACATTTTATTTTTCGGATACAAATCGGATATCGGATATCTGTAGATATATACATAAATATTTTCATAATATGTATTAAATTATATGATATATATATCTACTATTTGAATACGGATAATTAAAATTCAAAACTATATCTGTATCTATATGGATATCCAGATTCGGTCAAATATTATTCGATCCATTTGCACCCTGACTCACACATGCACACGGATAGCAACACTAGCAACACAATTGGGGAAAAATAGGGACGGATCAAAGTAGCAACACAATTGGGGAAAAAGAGGGAGGGATCGAAACTTTGATCCGGTCACCCTTTTGGAATTTTGAAAAAAGGGGATCAAAACTTTGATCCGGTCTCCCGTTTCAGTTCAGATGTTAACAGGGTGGTATGGCGCTTAATCAATTTATTTCCTAATAATTCAATTTTTGTGTGTTCTTAAAATGAACCCAAAAAAAAAAATCACGAGAGAGATGGCTACGGAAAGATATGATGGCCTTTCCTGTTGGAATGCTTTGCAATCATTTGAATTGCTGTTCACTTTCAACTTATTGGGATGTAGGAGTTGGCAGCACCATTCTTTACTGACATTATTCATGCTCTTGACAACAACTCCTTGCACCTTTTGTTCATCCCTTACCCTGACATTTAGGCACATTGTGCAAGCTCATTAATGCCTTACTACCTTGGTCCTCACAGCGGAGCAACAAGGATTACTGCAAGAGATATGGAGAGGGAGAGCAAGAGAGACAGAGAGGAGATCATGAGTTTCAATGAAGCATGCAACAAAAAGGCATTTTAAAAGTCCAATACCTAAGAAAAACTCCAAATGTTGTTACACCTACAAAGATTCAACTAAAACCCATACAACACAATGGAAAAAATCTCTCTAAACTACATCAGCATGAAAACTCTTTAGCACACAGTGACCACAACAAAACTAGCTTAATTTCTATTGCTCAGTATATACACCATGGTGGATCTTAAGATTCTTAACACAACATAAATACTTCCACTGGCAAGCTACATCAACATAAGCTAAGCAGCACACTGACACTGTACAAAGTCACAGGCAACTACAATGACACATGCATCATCACAAGTGTATCAGCTTGTCACCTCTTCCTTCTTTTCGATTCCACCTGTTCAAACTTTGTACAGGTTAATGTAAGAAAGAAGTCTAGATTTGAACCACTGTTTTACATTTAACAGTTGGCATTGGGTACTTAAATATATATCAAATTTGACACTTATCGGTCATAAATGTGGTAAATATCACTTGCTCCTCTTCTACAAAACTTTTGCAAACTAACCCAACTTTGTGGCTGATTATGGAGGAAATAAAGAAAACAATAGAAGCTAGGGACACAAGTACATTTAATATTTAAGGTTGAGTAATTATGTGTTGCTATTCTTATATTATAGTATGTAAATAACATTGCATTTTGCAAAATTGAGAATTTTACCTTTTCCTCTGTTTCCCCAGAAGTGTTGTTGGGGTTTCCGTTCCTTTTTCCGTTTTGCGGGGCACAGCCTTCACAAAAGAAGTGTTCCAGCTTTTTTGCCTCCTTTATGGTCATTCCTATGCAAACAGGGTGATACCTGAAAAAGAACTTCTATAATTGGTCTCCACTGGTATGATCTGAGTTACCATGTTCAAACTCCTATTTTCTTTCTTTTCTTTAACTTAAATTGTGAATCGAGTTGCAGTTTTAGGTCGTAATTTTGGAGTGAGGCTATGGTACTATGCATTGCGCATATTGGTCCGTGCTTTGTATAAATATCTTCGTTTTTAAAGTCCAAACAGTCGATCAGAACCGTCCAACACGATCTCCATATGAAATTGTACTTTCATACTAAATTTTATATTTGTTTTTTTTTTACTATTTTTTAGATAGGTAGAAAATTACTACTTCTGAATGGTCTAGAATCTTTGGATCAAGTGATTTTCTACGTATCTAAAGAAATAATAAAATAATTCTAAAAAATATAAAAGTTCATTTACAAGTACATTATTTTCATATAGTGATCATATTGAACTGTTCAGATCAACCATTTGAACTTTGTAAACAAAAATATTAAACCAAAGTAAAGACCAATGTGCGCTATGCATTGTACCATAGCCTCACTCGTAATTTTGTTACCATCAAACAGAACTTCCCTTATACTTGTACCTGGATTAGCTAAATTCACTGAATGAATAAGAACAGAAAAAAAAAGTTGGATTTTTCCTAACTACCGAGGACTGCTATTAATAACTGAATAAATACTTCTTCAATTAAATCCATTTTACCAAGTAAAAACTCACACCACCACTACCAGACCATGCTGGCAGATTTAATTCGGAGAGTAGTGTTAGCTTATTAAGCACTAGTCAAACCAACAAAAAACACAACATAAGAGGGAAATCAGATCCAACCAACACTGATCCAGCGCCAGCCTGCATTTATCTGCTAACAATTGCATATTAAAAATAAGCGGAAGGTAATACACACCAGTCAGAACACTCCTCGCACTGGATCATCAGGTCATCAGGATTGTAAGGCATCTCACATTTGCAAAACCTGTCACCAAAGATATGAGGTCAACACCAAATAAATTAAACTGAATGATGCTTGTAACGTAGCCTCAGGGTACATTAAGAATTTCCTTGTCAGGTAATTAAATCTCCTGAGCAAACACAAAAGAGCATGTAATCTTTTATGTCTAACTTTTGAGTAAATTTCGCTGGAGATCACTAAACTTTGCTCTTTGTCACGAATTGGTCACTCAAGTTTGATTTATCTCTGTGCAGTCATTGAACTTTTCATTTGTCCCAATCAAATCACTCCGTTACTTTTTCCGTCCAAAATACTAACAGAATATGCCCATCCATCTCCATGTCACTTTATATTTTGTTAGTATTTTGGACGGAAAAAGTAACATAATAACTTGATTGGGACAAATGAAAAGTTCCATGACTACAAGGGACAAATCAAACTTGAGTGACCAATTTGTGACAAAGGACAAAGTTTAAGGACCAAATAACAAATAATTACCAAAAACCGACTGACTTTTACCTCAGGTATTCTGTAAAGTTATATATATTTACAACCATAGTACACTGTATGTAAAAAAAATAATAAACAAGTTGTCTACAAAAATATACGGAAGTTATAATACATGTAGAAAATAGCATCACTTAATATAAGGCTAGTACAGCAGGTCATGGCTGTGGCAATCACAAGAATTTCTTTTCTATTTTTGTGTATTCTACACCAACATTGTCGGTATGGAAACCTTTATTAACAAATGAACAAATGAAAATGCTACCCCTGCCATACCACGGAGTTTGAAAACAGAACTGCATATGGCGGGCTATTTTCTTTATTCATTTTACTCTGTTTGTGATTTATCTAAACCATTTTGCTTTCTTAAATTGAACTTCTGTTCAAAGCTTAAGCTTTACTTCCTTACAGGAGCTAAAAAAACTGAACAAGTAGACCTTGTGCTAAGCCCATTAACCCCAAAAAACTAGAATAAACTTTGTCAGTTTTATTAGAGAGAGAGAGAGAGAGACTGGGTCTTCTGCTTATTCTACCTTCCCACCAATTTTGTCTTTTGTTTTTTTTGTTTTTTTAAAAGAAGTCCTACCTAGATGACATTGTTATTTGTCACATCTGTGCAGGAATTACTAAAAAAAAATGGAACCCATTGAGAGGCACCAGACCTTGCACGTAAATATGACAGAACAAGCTAATTCTCTATACCTACTTTGTAATTACACAAAAATGAACAATGTTTCGCAATCGACACAAAGAGGGAAAAAATAAATAAAGCACACCCACACCTGGACTGTGGTCATACCAACAGAGTGTTTGTCTTTCAACCATTTCTTTGTGTCACTTGTGCTTGTATTTTAGGGGATTTCTAAATTTGTAAATGGAATTTCTGAAAAAAAAAAAATACGGAACTTACACTGCAATACGGTCCGGTACAAAACTTCCACTAGCCGACTTATACTCGAACCGACAAAAGAAATCCTCTGCCCCAACAGCATCAAGCTTGGTGTAATTACGAAATGAGTGCACATGGCATTTATCCTCGATGGTGTCGGCACTCTGAATATCATAATGATCAGACAAGAACACTTCTTTCGCACCATGAAATTGGCGGCGACCGCCGATCGACTCCTCAGGCCGGTAATACCAGCGTACTCTCACCTTGACATTCGAGCCACGGGCCCCACCGGCCTCAATGGACTCGATTTTTGCCACATAGGGGGGGCGTGAAGTGTCTGGTGAACGCATGAGCACGCAGTCGTTTGCTGCAGATAGAAAAGAGTTGATTTTGTGCCTGTCATTTTTACTTGTTATATTCTATTTGTTATATGCTGTTCTTGGGCCTATCTTTTGATTCCTATTTGACCATTTGTACACAAGGTTTGTTTGTTAGTCTTGTGAATACAGTATATGGCATGCTAATTATAAACCCTGTTGTCTAGTCATTTTTGGAAATACTTCAATGTTCATGCCACAGCAGAGCTGTCAAATGACCTTGATTATTCTTGCAAAACGTCTCCTCAACTACACAGTTAGAGAATATACAAAGCAAAATAAACAACAAAACTATAAAAATTAATCAGTAAGTTCTCAATAAGTCCTCAACCTCTGCCAACTGACATTCCCACCATACATGTATCAAAATATGGCATTCCTCTCACTTGCCAAGTAAAATGAGAGAAACCTAAAAGGAACTTTTACGTGGGTCAAGTGCTGGTCGATACACATAATCGACAACCCCAAGTGATAAGCAACATACTGATCATGTCTGATAAGCATCAGTAATGATTGCAGCCAGTACATAACAGTACAGACACTGGCTCCTAATTGTCTACAAGGTTCGATTTTCTACATACTAAACAACAGACTCCAGACTTCAAATTCCAGAGAAGAAAATCTAGATGAAGAGGCAGAAGAGGAGCACAGAAACATTAAAAACTATAAATTTCAAGTGAAATAAAAGCAGAAATGCGCAGGCTTTGGTTTTGCAAAGGAAAAATTAGGAAACACACAAATCGCATTATGAAATGCTACCACAGAACCCTATAAACTAAAATGAATGAAGAAGAAAGGCATAACCATCACCAACTAAACGAAATAATTGATTTCCAAGGGATCTCCAATTGAAACTCCAACAGCAACAGAACTAGTCAAATCGAACAGGTTTTCTTTACCACAAATAGATTTAGGTAAAACTGTAGCACAAATTAGAAAAAGATAACCTAACAAAAACCCTTACGCTTGATAACTTTGTTTGTCCCTTTAATCGTATACGAATCGAGGGTTTTCTTCGCAGCTCGGGGCTTCGCCATGACAGAAAGAGAGAGATTAATTTGGGAAATTGAGAAAGTGGTATTTGCCAATTTGGATTGGTCCAGAATTGTTAAGATCGATTCTTGATATTTGGAAAAAAAAAATTAATATGGCGTTTATAAAACGGAGGTATCTCGACCGTCTGTTGAGAGATGGAGAAAAGATCCGGTCCGTCGCTTGATCGCCAAGTCATGTATCAAGAAAGTATTGCTATTTGGTACAACTAAGAATCTGTCTTTTTTTTCTTGTAACAAAAATATTTATTAGTATCAATCCAAATTGCATGCATCATGCATGCTCAACAAAATATGCATTTTCTGGCTGGTGGATTTTTTTTTCTTTTTGTAACTGATCAGTTTTACTTCTTTTTTTAAGTACTAGTTATTTAGGATTATTGTTTTGTTATGGAGTAAAATTAATAAGGATAAAATTGCTTACTTTATTTTAATCTCACTTGGTAGTGTAAGTTATAATTTAAATTAATTTATTTGAAGGAGTAAAATATTAAAAAATGTATATCAGTCTATAATAATGGCCCAACAAATTTAGTAATTGTAGAACAAGTTAATCTACCTAAAGAGGTAGAATAAGTTATTTTGAATTAACTCACATCTTATTCCATTTGTCATCTTCTATTTTATTCCTCATTTTCACTACTTAAATAAAAAATAAAATATTTATTCCACCTCTTACTCTACAATTAAACATAACCTAGAAAAATTATACCACCGCGAGCTTTAACACCTCAAATCTACATTCCATATCCACCTAACAAGTAACCGCCTGATTTTTTTTTTTTTTTTTTTTTTTTTTGTTAATGCTTTTGATTCTTCTGAAGTGTTTCGTTTTTAATTTTAAACAACGAATTTAAATTATGTTTTTTTCGGCTCTATGCTTAAATATCAAATCTCTAAATAAAATATAATCACTAAGAACGTATTTCAAAACCAACTCATTAAATAAAAAAAAATGAACAAAAGAGGAGACGAGAAAGGTGACGACTTACTTTCTCTATATTTCAATTTGAAGATTACAAAATCGCTTAAGTTTCACTCAGTTTTTAGTGCAACTAGCTTTCGTTTCCTTTCTCTCTTTTTTTGCTCATCACCATCAAATTTTACGATTCTGAATCAATTAATCGATTACGGTCGGATTCAATCATACCTCAGCATACCCATTCCCTTTGCTCACCTCCACTCTCTTACCTTTCTCCCGCGTACTCCTAAGATATCTCAACTTTTGCGTGACCGGCGTGTACAGAGCCTATTCGGCCTGAATAGCGCAGGAGGTGCAGTATTATCTGTGATTTGAGAATTCGTATAGAATGTATTTGAACAGTTGAGGTTTTCCAAAAAAAAAAAAAAAAAAAAAAAATCAAAGTTTGAGATATCTCAGAGACTCTGACAATGAGAATTCTTCTGGAGCTAGTCCAAAAAATTAAACTAGTAAAGGTGCAATGAGAAGCCTTGGAAGCAGGAGAGGATCTACATTATGCCCAAAGGTTCTAAGTTACCATATAATTTTAAAATTTTTAATCACATACGTTAAAATTTAATTGATTTTTTATTTTTTTTTAAGTTTTTATATTATTTAGGTCCCCTCATAAAATGCTAAATGTGTACTTGTAGTTTGGTAGTTAAAATTCTATTTTATTCGTGACAAATGACAAAATTTAGTGACCTCTAGCAAAATTAATCCAAAAAAAAAAAGAAAATAGCACTTGTGAGTTGTGACCCTCCTTTAATTTTGAGTTCTTTTATAACATATTATCACATACAATTGCTTTAATTTGATTTGTTAATTTACTTCGACACATTTTCACACATCCATATACACCGAAACTAATATTCTTGAAAATCCCATGGCATTGGATTGAGAAAATTTCAGTTGAGGCTGATCGATTTCGGTTCATATTAATTTTTTTTTATTTATTAGGTTGAGTTTGGTAAGTTTTTGTTGCTATAAACATGCTAATTGTATTCGAAGTCGGATTAATTTGACTTTGAGTTTGTGTTGAGCTCTAGACCTAATTCTTCCTCTCAAATTTTAGAACTGGTTCGCTTGACCCATAGCAAGGTATTCATCAGTTCGGTTCAGTTAAAGTGAAAATAAAATATGTAAATTAAATTTAATTTAGTTTTTAAAAATACAATCGAACTGACCGAAGTAAACTTATCGACCGAACTAAAACAAGTCGAACTAAATTTTGATTTGTTTGGTTGAACCGATAAGAAGATTAACTATAAAAATAAATATTTTTTGTTAATTTTTTGAATTTTTTTAAAATGGATTTGAATAAAGCCGTTCGGTTCGGTCTAACCGATTTTAAAACGGAATAATTTTTCATGTACCCTTCAAAACTGTTACGGTTTCTTATTACTCCTCAAATCTTTAATTTCTCTTATTTATCTCTCTGTTTCTTATTTGCCCGTCCTCTAATTAACCTTTCACTTAAATTATAAAAACTCCTAAATTTATCTATGCTTTGAAATAAAAGATAAGATTACCCTTTGTTCTTTCTCTTGAAGCACAAAATGAATACCAGCCAAAATACAATATTTCTTCCATGTTTTGCAATGAAAGTACGCACCAAATTCTAACTTGGCCCTAGCATCTACAACACTAACACCGTACACGCACAAAAAGAAACAAATGGATTACTCCCTCTAATGCTGAGTTGAATTTGTTATGGCTTCGCAGAGTTAATTAATCTTAATGTTTAGGAATCATGGGGTAGACTCGCTTTTAGGATAAAGTTCTCCATTTTCGAGTGTTAAGCATATCAAAGACAAAAGAAATATAAGTTAATTTTAATGTATTTAATTTTTGGACGTCTTCTGACCGCTTAACTTTATACTAAATTAATTCGAAAGTTAAAAATTTTCACATGTAGAAGCAACACTCGCAAGGTAGAAGGATTTCAACAATTTGAATTTATCATTTGAAACCTACCCGATAGGTTTTAGAATTGAGTTCACAAAGAGAATTGGTGAACTTAAGAACACCCTAGTTCTAACTCGTAGTTTCGTACCACGTACTTCTGCTTTTTCTCCCTGTTTTCATTTCCTATGGAGGCTTTCGCTATGCTTATGGGTATGCAAGCTATGGTATCATTAGGCATTACTGATTGCTGCTACTTCACAGACTCTCTGCAAGTGTCAACCCTTCGAACAACAACTCGAGCACCTATCAGCATTGAATGTCAGGCACATGCAGAGGTCATACAAATATGGATATTTTACAGCATTAATAGGGTTTCAAGTGTACTTAACACTTCGCGGGAAGTGTATCAATTGGCCCATAACCTCGCACATTTAGGTAGAACTAGACTTATTCAGAATGTCCCTTCCCTATGTTTTTTATGATGTAATGTTTAAACAGTGTAGGCAATAATATTTCCATCTTAATTAAAGCCTATGGTCAGTTTGCGGAAAAAAAAACTACCATACCACAACTAAGCCCGAACTACAATCAAATTCTTGAGGAACAGTATATTTAGAATCAAGTCAGGTTTGTTCCCAGGAAACTGCAACAGGTAATTCACAAAGATCAATTTGAATTCGAACAGTATGCCTTGTTATGTGGTTTCAATTATAATTTTACTAACGCAAGGACCTTAGCCAACATGTCAAGTAGGAGAGTACTATTGCCTGGATATAAACAACAGCTCAAGCACAAGTAAATCATTTTTAACTTCAATATGAGCATAAGATGACCAACTAAACAGATTCAAACCAACACAAAACCTTAGAGCTAATATTGTGACCATTTTTTCAATACAACTAGAAGAAATGAAACAAAGCTCAGATGCAATACGTTCACAGCTTGATGCTAAAAACAAAATCTCATTTTTCTGATAATCAGAAAATAAAATATCTCTTCAGCTTCTTTAAATGGGATAGAAAGCAAAAGCACAGCTAGATTAATCAATACAAGCCAGACTAATCACCATTACCCAAAACCTCAGATGTAGCACACACAACAAAGGGTAAAAAAAAAAAAAAAAAAACTACACCCTAAATACGATGTATACTCTGTTCGCAGATAGCAAATAAGACACCAAAAATAAACTACGCCGGTTTGCGCATGTTTCGGCCAGCACGTATCACCTCATCCACTAGAAGCAACTGTGAGGCAATGACCGGTCTGTGAAGCAAAACAAGACTAGCTATGTTATTGCAGAACTATACTTTGATTAACAACTATGAATTCATGTGAATCCTAGTTGAATAATTTGTGTTCTTGTTAACTTCTTATCATTTCTCATTTTAAATCAGGGCTAATTTACAACTACATGCATTGGTTTATGCAACGATGCTAGAGAAATCATAGAATTCTTAACCTTAATACAATGAAGATTTCAATATCTTTACAAAGCATATCTTTATTAACTTTTATATCTACACTGAGTGTTTGCTCATTTGATGTAGAACATTATTATGCCTTTTCAATAAACTCTTTTTCTTACCAAAGAACAAATTTCCTTCTAGAGCTAAAAAAATATATTACTTCTTTCTCAAGTGCAAACATACCCTGAATTTATGATCTGACGCTTGACGGAGTAATTGTCAAAGATGCCCTCCATCTGGGGATCAATTGGGTCACCAGTGTGATGGTTCAGTCCCACCACATTACCTTGATCATGCTCATTCTATATCAAAAGAAAAGGCATCGGCAGCAGTAAGAGAGACTGTCAAAAGAAGAATAGGACTCGTCTGCTCAATGTCTAAGGATTATAATACTAGACAGGGTGACATCATATGCCAGGCACAGTACTTACCAATTAGTAAATGCATTTTGACCAAAATTAATGCCAATATATCAAAAAAATTGTTCACTTGAGCTCTATGGTTCTGTATTCTACAGTAAGTGTTAAGGCTAACTTGAGGAGAATGAAGAAACAAGTTCCATCTAAATATGAAGTTAATTTTAAGCTCAATTGGACACAGACGATCAAAATTGAAGCTTTGCAACAGTATGAGCATGTCTTGCTGGGCATATAACCTCTCCACTTTAACCATTTATAAGCTTCACCAATATTTTTTTTTTGTTCTTCCTAAAAGAATCATAAGTGACCAACTTTACATCCTCAGTAGACAGTTAATGAAAGCCTCAATTTAATTTGATTATAATTTCAGTAATTTCATTAACAAGGCTAATGAGAACAAGGCAGAATTAAGTATTATTGGCACCGACGTTTAGGGTTAAATGGGTCATCAATAAGCTGCATACTGGCCATTTGATCATTTGCAGAGAATGTCAAAATTTGAAAAGCATCTTGTCAAGAGAGAGAGAGAGTAGGATAACATACCTGGAGAGAGACAAGGACATCTTGGGTATCAAGACCTGAATTCTCAGCAAGAGTCTTTGGTATGACAAGAAGTGCATCAGCAAATGCCTCAACACCAAGTTGTGCACGCTGTTCCACATATGATATTTAACTATTAGAGATCACTATGCAGTTATAAAATTTGCAGTATTATCAAGTAAGCCCCCAACCAGTATTGTATGGAGTTCCCTTCTTTTGTGTTCAAAACTATTACAGACCTTGTACAATTTATGCTTTAGTGATGCTTCATTGCTCAGTACAAGATTTTCTTCAGATATTCTGTTTAATTATGCCCATAGTAGTAACATTTAGGCAATTGAATCTGTAGCTTAGTTCATCTAAAATTAGAAATTAGTTTAAACATTAAACAAATCATGTCAACACACACACATGGAGAGAGAGAGAGAGAGAGAGATTACTCCTTTAACAGTTCTTTTAACATTGTCCAGAAGATGCTTCCTGGCAGCAACTTCAAAAGCACCGGCTCCCTGAAAAAACACAAGTTAGTCACTCCCTAAGGTAGTAAGGTAGAAAAGATCTTTTTCACTCTTTAATAACACCCAATATTTCAGAATTTATTGACACCCTATTTGTCCACATATCAGTAACCCAGCCTAAGCATCATTTTGGTCATGTTATGATGAGACATCATCAAAGTTTACATATGTGCATTCCTGGACCTCTTCACAATTAAAGCCCCTGCAGTCTGACCAACCATTTCTACTATCAATGAAATTTTAAGCAGTGATCAAAGGCAATTTAAAGAATTACCAAATCAGTTCGACTCTCCACTAATGACTAGTTTAAAAAACTGACCATTATTTATCGTGAACATTAAGAATATCACCTCTTTCAAATTTACAGTAAAAAATTAGCTCAAACAACACAGTAGAATTAACGAAGTAAAATAAGAAAATAATAATAACGCACCAGAACAATAGCTTCATCTTCAACAGTATTCTTGACAGACCTAAGACCATCTCGTACAGCATCCTTGATTTGTGCTATTGTATGATCATTGGGCCCTGTAAGAGATACCTGATATTAGACCTCAGACTACCTCATGTGTGCGATTTTGTACCAGCCTATGCAATAATGCTGCTGATTCGACTACTGATTTAACCACAACCTCTTATTGTTCCATCTGTTTATAGTGTTTGTTATACTTTTATATTATTTGGCATTCTATTGCACAAAACAGGGGAAACCGATGCTAATATTTGCATAAAATTAAAGAGCATGACCTTGGTAAGACTGAGGTTCAATGGGAAAAAGCAGACTCTTATGGAACATCAGACAAGGTATATCAAACTCGTTTGGTATATAAACAAGAATGCGCCAAACTCGTTTGGTAAGACTTGCAACATTTTTTTGAGACATTTCAGTGCATAACCAATGATTAGACTCCAAGATATAGCAACCAAATCTAATAAAAACAGCAACAAAGAAATACTTTGCAGTAAAATTAAAAGAATGATACCTTTAATTAGGATGGTACAAGAATGTGGGTTCTTGACCTGTTCAACAAAAGTGTATTTCTCTTCACCAAGGACATGCTCATACACAAGACCAGCCCAGCCAAGGCACTCTTCAGTCAGGTCATCAACTGAATTTACAGCTTCGCCCCCACAAGCCAGAACCAACCTCTCCATGTTTCTCCTCTTTGCTCTCCTCAAAGCAATTATCTATATCCAAAAGAAGAAGAAAAGAAAATAACACGGGCAGGTACAAGCATAAATTGAAGATTATATTTAGTGCACTTCTTAAGCAGTAATTTAGACGTGCAGACTTGAACATGCCCAGTAAATGAAAAGACTTGACAAATTAGAAGTTTAAAAATAATAAAAAAATTCACTAACTTTGAAAAAAAAAACTCATGTCATAAACATTAGAATAATAGATTACTAATCACAATGAGAGCAAGCATTTATAGTAAAATCAGTGGCCAAAAATATGAAAGATTTTATGTACACGAGAAATAGGCAAGTATGATGATTATCATTCTTGCAGGTGTTTCCCAGATCTATAGAGGTGCTCAAAGCATAAATATGAAGTTGCACATAAGAACTAAACTACACCCCACATAACATATGAACAGATAACCTTAAGTTCAGGTAAGAATAAATTACCCCAGCCCGAGCAAGGAGATCAAGGGATGGAGGATCAATGCCCTTCTGATTTATCACCACAAAGTTCTTATCAGTACCAGAGCAAAGCTGTTCACATAAACAAAACAGGTTAAGTATATTAAACAGAAAAAAATATGGACAACTAAACTTCAACAAATTTTATTTAATCCTATTTCCCTTTTTTTTCCTTCTATTCTTTTCTACTTTTAAAACTATTGCTCTATTGTTGCTTGAATTCTTATTTTGACTCTATTAAGACCGCAACTAAGATTTTACAATCACATACCTAACAAAAAGGAAATTTAGCTTACTAGGGTTTAAATAAAGGATGAAGAACAAACGCACGACCAAAGAACAGTTCAAATACTATCATATTATGCTAATCAGGGTCCAGCATTGGTATGTAATTCAATGGATACTGCATATAAATAGCTTCAAGAAACAGGGAATATCTAAGAAAACATTAAACAGAGAAAGAACAGCAAAGCACCTTGTTCTTCATTTCAATGATTTTCATCACACGCTGATCAACTTGACGTCTCTCAGCAGCAACCATTTTCTCTCTCTGCTCCGCATTCGAGTAGAAGAAGCCTGCATTTACTTCACTGTACAAACAATTATTAGTCTATGATTGGTGCAAGTTTGACATGTTGATATGTTTCTAAAGGGTCCTAGCCCTAGTACACACACACACAGCAGTAACAGTTGACCACCACTTTACCTCCTTTCTTCTTTTAATTTTACTTGGTTGAGTAAAATGCTGAGGTCGATGTATTTGCAGATCACAGATAAAAAAAGTGACAATATCCATAAAACACAGTGATCCTTACAGCAAATTATGTACAGCATTGGTGCTGTTCACTACAAAGAACCTTTATTATTTTGTTACTATGATCCAAACTGCAATCTTAAGAGCTAAGAAAGTACAACACAAGAATCCTAAACTTTCTATATACCCAAGTCATTCTTCAGTACTGAGACTACAAAAAAAATTAATTACAAAGGTAGATAAACATCACAAAGATCAATTATACCTTTTATCATACTCCAAAGAGACATTGCATGTCAAAATATAGCAATTCTCAGCCCTTCTTTTCATATCAGGGTGGCGGGAACCATGGTCGAGTACAAGACCCTCCACCTAAGCAAACAAAAATAGCAGATGTTCCAATAGTGTTAACATATCTCTTAGCTTGCTTTGGAGTACAACAAAAGATGCACTGAGGGCAAAGAAGCTTCTTGGCATTGCTAAAAATAACTGATGGGATAATTAAATCTCCCCACGTAAAATATTGTCAATTAAAATATAACATACATTATATTATTTAAGACTAAGTACATGCAGATTTAATGAATCCACCATTTACGAAACTTATTTGTGTCCACACCAAAGACTCAAAATTGATCTACTTACATTATATAATTATTTGCATAGCTGTAAAAGGGTTCTTAGGATATATATGCTTTGAAAGCATACTTTGAGGCACGGTTTCATTGTGTTCAAGTGCCTCCTTACCTCTTTTAATTTCATTACACCCCTTCCATACCTCCCAAAAAGAACATTTGATTCAATAAAAAAAAAACATTTGAAGCAACCAAATTTCAGCAAACGGAGAAAACGAATAATAGCACATTTGCCACCAAAAAAAAGGAAATCTAGATATTCAGAGTAACAAAGGTTCATACAAGGCGAGTATCAACATCGAATTTGTGCCGCATATGCATTATCTCCACCATGAACAGATCAATTGCCTCCTCAGGTTTGCGTATACACAGGACCTACAATTTGCAAAAGCAAAGACATGACATTTAATCGTAATTACAGTAGAATAACTTGCATTGGTCCTTTATTTATTTTTTTACTTTACTAGTGGGTGAAGGAAATAAACGGTCAAGGATCATGCTTGATATTTCTCTCATGAAACCCATGCAATCGTTGACATCAAAACTAGTCATATGATGGCTGAGATCACCTCCACAAAAGCCCCCCAACTATTCTTTTACTCAAGGATAGTCTGTTCTATGATGTGGCATGCCTCAAGTATATAAATATATTTTTAGGGGTTCAAATGCCTCAAACTTCTAAATCCTCAATAATTTAAGTCTCAAATAACAAAATAAAACAATTAGATGCACATCATGAAAAATCAACAGTTTGAAATCATCCACATCTGTTGAAATTTACAAATAGATGCCCGTCAAAATAAAATCAGCACATTACAAACATATACACATAGCAAAAGTGATACAGATCACATTTCACGGTTTTGTTCTATTATTTGAATTTTAGAAATTTTTCTCTAGGGTTTGAAAAGAGGGGGCATGGAAAATGGAGGTAATTGAACCATCCCTAATTTTATTTTCTCCCTCTAAAATTATCGACCAGAACAGCCTAAAAGGTTGAAGCTATTAATTACCGCATTAACGACGATATCTGTCAACTGATCTGCCAGTACTTCATACAGCTGTAGATCACAAACAAAATTATTACAACAAAGCTTAGAGAGAAGAAAGACAAAAGTTAGCAATCTTAAATATATCACATCCTTGATCAGTTGTACTACTATTACTATTTTATGACTATCTACTTCATCTTGTGACTACAATTGGGTTTCATTTTTAGCCTACCCCAACTTGTTTGGGACGAAAGGCTTGGTTGTTGTTGTTGTATCACATCCTTGATCAGTAGTGCCCATGTATACTAATGTGCACTAGTGTTAACTAATGTATACTCATTAAGATGCTCTTCATAGATTTTATCTCTCTAAGCAATCAAATCAGAAATAGCCTCAGCAAAGTAACCAAAAAAAAAACTTATTGCAGAAAATACATAAGAATGCAGCGATAAAAACTCTACTAAAATAATCCATTACAACAAGAGACCCAAGTTGTTGCTCACTATCGAGATTTGGTCACTTTCAAGAGAAAGTAAACCCAAACCGATCCCAGATGTTACTTTATGCACTAGAAGAAATGCAACAACAGAAACTACAACACATTGAGAGGTAGGGGCAAGAACATTAATTTACCTTAGTCCTGAGGGTGGTCCTTGCTACCATTTTCAAAATCTCCTTGTCAGGGGTGTCTCCCATGACCACAGGCGTCTTAAATTTCTCTAGAAATTCAAGTGTCGCTTTTTTGCCAATCTCAAATCCATCAACTAAAAACCTTGGATGTGTTCCTGCATTCAAAATGATAAGTAAAATTTGAGAGAGCAAATTGGCATCTACTACAGAAAATCTGAGATATCTCATGTACCACTAAATAGCATGCAGTATATCATCCATAAAACTTCTCTTCAAACATGTACAAGATAGCAGAATTTTATCCCCTTGTTAGGCAGATAGAAGCAATAAGTAGGATTTGGGCATCTTATGAAGAAAATAGGGAAGGAACATATAATGATATTTGTCATGCTTTTTGGGGGATATAAATGAAATACCATGCCTAACACACTGTCATTCATGAAAGCAGATGAAAATCACATTCACAGACACAAAGCTAGTAAATCCACAGTTACCTCACCCCCTCCCCCAACCCTGCTTTGTTTTCTCACATATACCCAAATTAGCCCTCATTTGTACACATTCTTCAGAATTTTAGTTTGAATACTTTTTAAGGCACTGGGAAACTGTGTTCATAATTTCATATGGATGATGTATTTAAAAAAACTTTAGAGGTAACTTGTGATTGGTCCGCATTTTGTAGTGCGTGAATGACATTTCGAGGTCTTGTACGGCAATACATGAAATTTTCCTCATAAAAAGAATAAAGGGAAGAAAAACCTTCATCTATGCAGCGTTCAGACTGCTTCATTAGTTCTCCAATAAATAAAACAGTAGAAGTTGTGCCATCACCACTATAATCATCTTGTGCCACTGCTGTTCTCGCAATCATGATAGCTGTTGGATTTTGGATTTGCTAAAAAAGAAAAACACAGTTTAACTTCATGAATCACAAACAATCAGCTTTGTTCAAAGATTGTGTGATAGCAACTCAATTTGATATGTCCTGTGGAATAATATTCCCTTGACCCAAAAAATAAATAAATTGCTTTAGTTAAAAAGTTTCACTGCAGATGCTGGATCGGTGATGAAGTTGCAAAACAAACATAACACTTGTTATGCTAATTAATACAGGTTCATGTCAGCTTTACAGCATGTTTTTCTATTTGAGCTATTTCAAGTTTCTTATGCAGAAGCACGGGTGCATCTCCTCCAACAATTTCAATCATTCATTTAAGCAACAAATCAAGTTGAAATTGTATGAACTGACACCAACAACTCAAATCAGCAGGTGGTCATCAGTAGCAGAAGTGGGTGAAATGATACTGAGTGTGGGAGTTTTCGTCTATTTTCCATTTCAGACTCTAAAAGATCACAGATTTTATTTCATCTCATAACCAAATATTTTCAATTAAATTGATAAGAAGATCAAGATCAGAATAGGCTGTTGTATAATGCTTGATCTGTACCATTTCCTTGAGAAGTGTATTTCCATCTTTTGTCAACTTGATGTCACCAGATCCTCCAACAAGCCTGAAAGTAAAAGAGGGAAAAATAGATAAAAATATATTATCTTTATGCGCCACAAGCATAATACGAGTGCTCACCAAAACAGAACTAGTACAATATGCTGCTGACTTTGGTTATTTATTTTTTTGAAATATTAGGCCAATAGCCTACTAAAGAATTTTATTAAAATGAAAATAGAGATCAGGCGGAATGTTAAGGGATGATGGGATGAGATTTCGATATTTATTGCTTTTGTACCTCTTTTGAGTTACAGATCATGTGTTTTAACTTCACAAAAAACCAACCTTCAAATGAAATGGTACCAATGGGAGAGGCAAAAACATCATTAAGCTGGAACAAAAGGACAGATACCATCACAGTGGAAAAAAATTCCGGAACTAAGAAATGTTTGTATAGATCTTACTGTTAACAATTGGAAAAGATTTCACTTACCAACTGCACTACAAGCAAATGTTATGTACACTGCTATACTGAACAGTCTGGTATGTAAAAAAAATACTAAATACAATTGAAAATCTTACTTGAGCCCCACTAAAAGTAGAAGTATTCAGATGAAAAGAAATAGAGAGATCCAACACTAAGAGAGTGAGCACCACGATTATGATCACAGTATTCAGTTATTCAAACTTGTACTTTTCCTTTTCCCTTCCCCTTCCCCTTCCCTTCTTTACGCCTAACAATTGTTTAAATTTTAAAATGGTGATTACAAGCACGCAGAGATAGAGATTTGAAGTACATTTTGATGGTGCCTTTGGGACCGAGGTTCGATTTGAGCACATCTTGTAGACCTTTAGCGGCATTGATGGTCATGTGCAGAGCCGCAGACTTGTTAAGCACCTCGGCATTCGGATTCAACATTCGAATAGACATTTTCGCTCTCTCTTTACTTCTTCACAGAGACAATGAAAGAGAGGCAGAGATCTGCTATGGGGTACAAGTAAGAGTTATTTCTGATCGATTTGTCGAGTAAAACCCTAGCCGATAGAAAAGGAGAGAAAGCGGGCGCGACGGAGCTAGAAAAAACTAGAAAAGAGAAGGGTTTAATACGGGCTGGCGTATCGGGTATTCAGGTATTACCCGATCCGAGTACTCAGTCTTTGATCGGATTGGGTCGGAACTCGCAATTATACCCGATCCGAACAAGCGTTATCATGTATCAATTTGTGGAGTAAGAACTAGGGTGCTCCTAGGAGTATTTACTCAAGCTCATTTGTACTCTTAATTCTAAAATTTATTGGATTAACTTTGAACGATGAATCCAAACAGTTAAAATCCTTCTACCTTACGAGCAATGCATCTATATGTGAAAATTTAAAGTTTCGAATTAATTTAGTACAAAGTCAATTAGTCAAACTTATAACGTTTCTAAATTAATTTTAATGCATTTGTTTTTTGGAAGTCTTTTGACCACTTGACCTTATACTAAATTAATTCGAAACTTTAAAATTTTCACATGTAGAAGCATCACCCGTAAGGTAGAAGGATTTTAACGGTTTGGATTCGTCGTTCGAAATTAATCTGATAAGTTTTAGAGTTAAGAGTACAAAGAACTTGGTACTCTTAGGAACACCCTAGTTCTACTCCAATTTGTGTGCATTAGCTATTTTATCAGGGTTAAAATGCTTTCATTTTTTTGTACTTCTTAATTTCTAATTTTGTAATAACAAAAAATTAAAAAAAAATTATATCGAAATAAAACTATCAAATCTATATTTTCACTACATGTATATAAAACTTTATCATTTTTCGATTTTCTTTTTTATAAATCAATGACCAGAAAATCAGTATATTAGTGTATTTTATTAAGTTTGTAATAACAATCAAAATTATTTACATATAGAAAAATTAACGTAGATGATATCTAATGATTTTATTTTTATATTTTAATTTTAATTTTTCAAGTTATTAAAGTTTTTAAAAGTATAACGAAGACACAAAAAAACAGCGACATTTAAATTTTTCTCTTTTAATTATATCACTGTTGGCTCCTGGGGTAGAATGTACAATTGTACATCTTCATTAATAAATATTACGGGACTCTATTCGTAGTGACTGTAAATCTTACCACTATAGTGACTCATTGTATATCTTAACTTTTATGCAACTGTGCTAGTGAGCTTTTTGGTTCAGTATCGAATGGATTGAGAAAATAATGCCTTAACTAGGGTTATGTTAAAAATTAAACTGTGTGCGTCATCAATAGCAGAGGCACATAGGATAAATGCGTCAATTCATCTCTATTTATTTCTAAACTTTTTGTATTTATGTGTGATTTTTTTATGTAAGTTAGAGTAAAATGTCGCAGTATTGTAAAATTATTTTTCATTCTCTGTATAAAAATTTTATATGACTGACTCTTATTCACATTCAATCTCATAGTGTGCGTCATGCGAAATCCATCTTTAAAAATTTAAGATTGTAAGGGAGTATAAAAAAAATAAAAATAAAAGATAGAGAGGACAGCGTGAAAGAAATCATCTTCTCTCTGTATCTTGATTTGGAGGTGAAAATTCATAAAAAAAAAAAAAAATCACTAAAGTTACGTAGCAATATCACCTCCGTTCTTTTTTCTTCCATTCACTTCCTTTTCAATTTTATTATTCTCAAGCAACCGGTGAAGTCCGTCTCCCTCTGCTCTCTTTCATTCCCTCACATGACCCTTCTCAAGTACAGTCTAAGGACCTGTTTGGCGGTAAGAGGAGAACAAAAATGGGAATAGAAAATTTCAAAAAGTGAACTAATTGTTACTGTTTAAGCGGGGAAAAAAAATCAGTTAGGTCCTGTTCGGCACACTGGATTTTAATGGGAATGAATGAAATTTTAGATTAATTCCCAATTTTTTTCCCAAGCCTGCTCGAAGGCTCTGTTTTCTTCCAGCTATTTCCCACATTTTTTTCCGAAGAATTCCCAAGGCAGTGTAATTTTCTGGAAAAGAAAAAATGAGCTCATACTGAATTTTCTTTTTGCCATTCTTCTCTCTCCTCCGGTCCTTCGCGTGGGGCTGTCTCCTCTGTACTTTCTCTTCACTCAACTTTATGATTAACATAAGAAGTATATATATATGGACTTTTTCTTTACTCTCTAGATATTGTGGGACTAACCCCTGGTTTATATCCGGATCTAGTTTCCTTTTTATTTTACTAACACTTAGATCTCATGTGTAGTGGGTCCCCCATTTCTAAGGCAATGAACAGTGTACATCAACCAAAACTAGTCAATGAAGTTGATACACATGTTAGGTAGATCATGCAACTTCTTTTATTTTATTTTAAGCTATCAATTACAATAAATCAAGGGATAAATAACATTGACAACAAATTTATTTGATAATTGACAAATCGGTTAGGTAATTATTAAAATTATTAATTATTAATTAATTGTTTATAATTTAGATACGATGTGTATTATATTTGACAAATAAATTTGCCGGTTTTGTAATTTTTTAAGAATATTTATTTTCATATATCAATGATTTTTTTAAGAATGCATAGGTGACAATAATCCCACAACTAAATTATTTTACTTGGTCAATAAAAAAATAAGTCACACTAAATTTACAAAACATTATTGATTTAATTATTTTACAAAAAGTTTATTATTTTAAATAGGTGAGAAATTTAAATAAAAATAAATCCTGTACGTTTCAAGATTTTTTAAAATAAATCAAGATTTTCCCACAACTAATCCCACGGTACATTTCAACAAATTACCAAAATCAATCCTGTACGTACCCGTATACATGGGTTCCCACTTTTTCAAAAGTGAATTCTTATTTCCGTCAAATTCCATCCCGTGTAATCTTACGACAAACAAACAGACCCTTAGACTGAATTTTTTTTTTCCCACGGCGTGGGGTTTGCACCAAACAGGACCTAAAGATAAACTAACCCATTTAAAAGCGGAAGAAAGCCCAAAAATGTGCATCTCAACCTTGTCCTCTATTCAAAGCTGCATCAACCAAACCGATCCACGGTATACAATATGCAACCACGGATAAAACAATTTTGTCCGGACTAGTCGGAAACTGATATTGTTTTTTAAACTGTTTTAATTTATGAGCAGGCCTAGGTTATTAAATAATTCAGATATATTCAAAAAATCGAAGTAACAATATATATCATGGAAACTATGATACCTTCATATTGCTGCAATGAACATTTTTTTCTATCTTTTTGGATGCAATCATGCAATGCAACAATCGTTTGTTCTAAAATCACTTCATTGGAAGTCCATTACTGAAAAGGCCGCAGTGCTGTGCAGAGAGAGAGGCAACAGAACTAATTCAAAAACACACATAATTATTCGAAAACAAAAGCAAACATGGCAACTCGATATAAGAAAACACAAACTTAATAGTAAAACACATGCGAGCCAATTACAACTCGACAAGATTCTTGAAACAGTACGAACCAATAAGAAACCAACCAGTAAGCGCAAGTGCAAATGCAACTAACCCGATAAAAAACATTGATCCGCCCCAAACAAGCCCCAACCCTACAACCACAAAAAATGGCAAGAACGACTTGACCATGGCCCGTTTGTTCACAAACTTGCCATGCAAGAACATAATTGTTGCCAAGCTGACTACATTCCACTTGTCATGGCCGTTGTAGAATAGCCGATTCAGGCTGTTCGCCACAAAAGAGTGGCAGTTGCATGTGAAGAGGTTGTATGATCTGTTCTGGTACTCTTGTATTCCTTTTCTCAAAGCTTCGTCCCATGTCACACTCACATCTCCCTGAGGATCAATCAGCTTATGGCACTGTATCAGAGAAGCATGAGTTTCTTTTTATGTCTCGGATAATTCACATCTAAATTATATAATAAACACAATAAAATGGATAGTTTATAACTTGGCACCATTTAGCTTCTCATTCTGGTTCCTAGTTTTTAGGTTAGATTAAGGCCTGATTGAGTTAGCAGCATACCACCTTTACAAAATAAAGGACTGAAGCTCGTGTTCTTAGAATTGTGCGTTAGCATTTTTATAGTATATCCTGTGATTACTGCAGCAGTTATGCACTGGTTGGTTAATTATATGAGAAGAATGCAACCATTTTATTATTATTTTTTTTTACTTTGTCTTCTATATTGTTTGATTCAATAGTATAGTCATTCTGTTTCTGTCATTTATACTGATCATGGTTGTGTAATTTTGTCCTTTTTCTACTGAGGAGTGAATATAGATAATGTTCCAAACTGGACTAGTTCTTTTTCCCACTTCACTTCTAGATTCCTCCCCTCCAACCCCCCCCCCCCCCAAAAAAAAAAAAAAAAAATGATAAAATAGTACAAAAAATTTCACAGATGACAGGAGTAACGGATAACTAGATGTCAAAAATAACAAGGGGTAAAAATGAAGTTTCCACCAACAAAGATGTTTTTCGTAAAGGTCACCCGAGAAGGACATGAAAAGAGATTTTTATTTTCATTTGGTTGAATGAATTCACAGGTAAGGCGCACAAATAACTGTTGACTCTTAATATTACAAGGTTCTTCATTACATTTTCCCTTTTTATTAATTCTCCGTAGCTTGTTTTTCTTAATCAAGGTTTATTTGGGTCGAGTTTTGATTAAGCTGTACGAATCAAGTTCTGCCAAAAATAAAATCCTCTAAAGGCATTCTAACCTCGACAACCGTCAACACGACACTCCTAAAATGGTAAAGTAAATAGTTATACTATACAGATGTGCAACACAACTGTCAACCTTAGAGTTACGCCTAGTTATGCCTGCCTAATTAATCCACGTTTGGTGGAATAACGGAGGCCTGCACCTCATATTCCATGGTTTAGGCCTCAACCAAACACCACATCAGGTCCAGTCAGTTTAAGTACTATCTCGATCATAAATTACAAAGGAAGTAAAAGTTAACAAACCTCATCTCCACTAATTTGAATGTATCGGGTGACAGCACCAAATGCAAAATTATCAACAGAAACAAAGTACGGGCCCGCAAAATCCAAAATCACACCATCCTCTCTGCATATACCTAAATGGCCGATGAAGGGTACCAACCATGTGATGAATGGCAGGGGGGTCCACACAATGCAACATGGAAACCGAGCCCTTTTAGGGTCGATTGGCCCTGGCCGAGAAATTTCACTTTCCATTGCTAATCGTAATATTAAACTTCAAGCTGAGGATACCTTTTGCAAGAAAACTAAATTAAATATTGATATCTTAACAGAGTAATAAAAATAGGGTAAACTAAAAATATGGTTATTAAAGTATATCACATAGTTCGTAAAACCCCCACCATTAGGGTCACTTTCATCTGAAACCAAGCCTATGCAAAGGAAAGCTTAGATAAGCAGCTTCTTGACAACAATCAGTAAACACTGCCGGTACACCCATCCTTTATTATTTCCTACAATAACAAGACTAACTGAATATTTCCTACAATACTTCCTTATTATGTTTTCAGGTTTATCAGGTGATAATACGACCTGTTTACTGACCGAAGCTGTTCTGGTACACCATACCAGTACAAAGGTCGGAGCTGGGTGCCCAACCGGTACCAGCCACCAACAACCTCGTAATAAATTTTCCTAATGTGATTCTTAAATTCCAAAAAATATATCGATAATTTCTCTCAAAATTGAGAAATCAACAATTGAAACATCCATTTCCAAGTTTTCGTCGACATCACTACTGAACTATTAATTAATCTCAACCATGCCTTCAAAAATCAATTATACAGCTTCAGTAGTTTTGTTCAATTAAGAGAAAAAAAAAGGGGGGAAATTACTTGAGAAGGAGGAGGGCTCCGAACTCAAATGAGAAGAGAGAGCTGCACAGCGGAAACGCGGGACTCAGAACCGATGGCTGGACATGGACTACTGGCATAGGGAAATTGAGATCCAGGATTCCAGTGTAATACCAGACCGTAGGATGAGTTCTGAGTCGTCCATTTTAATCTAGTGCGAATCTTAAAGAACCCTCTATATTTCAACAAACCCCAAATTGATTTTGACCTGGTATTAAACATGGTGAAATACTTCAGGGGATACCAATCCGGACCCGTAACAGAACATTTGAGTTCATATCTGGACCGTCCGATTAGAATCCAAACGTAGTCCAGTCCAATATGAAATGCAAGCGCCCTTTAATATTCGTAAACAAAGCAGATCGGACGGTTCTGATCTAAACACAAATTTTTTGTTACCTCAGGTGATATGAATTCCGTACTCGGAGATCTCGAGTCGAAACTAATGGAAAGTGAAAAACATGATCCTACTATTTTTTTTCTCTCTCTCTCTATTCAAAAAAGAAGAAAGAGAAAGAGAGAAGAGAGACAGAGAAGAGTAGGGAATAGCAGAAATTTGAAGAGCACCGGATCTCATTCCGATTAAAGCGAGGTCTCCATCAAGTATCGACTCACTGTGCTTAGGAGGATCCATATATTTTGTGTGTACCGCGCGCGATGGGGCTCCCGACTTGAAAGTCCAAATTTATCGGATCAAATACAATCTGATGCTTATTAAGAGTTTTAGACTGTAAGAATCTTCTTTGAATTTCGTACCATGTTAAAAAATACAATCTGCTTCGAATCTCTTTCTTTCTTTTTTCATCTCCGATTTCAAAGCGTTAACAATAATTTCCTTACCATAATAAATTTGTCAATAACCATTAACCATACTTCAATAAATATGACAGTTTTATATCTACACATTCAGTTATTTTAACTAAATATATACTTTCAAACAGTTAAAATACTAAAAAAGAAAAATCGAAGTACCAAGACAGGTAAATGAAGAAAGCCTGCGTCAGCAGAGGTACTTCCAGAAAATATATTTAAAATGTTTTTAACTATCTAAATGCACGAATTCAATATAAATTGTGAACACATGTGTTCAGAAAAATAAACATCGTAATGTTAAACTTTATAAATCAAGAATATTATTGTCAAATATTTTAGATATGTCCATTAAAAAGATTAACTCCTCACATGACCATTAAATTTTTCAAAATTTATGATATGTCCATCAAACCATACAAATATCCAATTTTCCCATCACAATTATACATTATTTTCTTTCCAGTCATTAATCTTTCATTGAATTTTGCATTCATCAATTTGTCCCTCCTTTAGAAAAACATCCGTTTTATTATCTGATTGGATAGAACAAGTAAAACTGTAAAGGCGACATGTATCAAAATCATATATAAACTTTTTATTGATCAAGTGCACTGATTGCATAATCAAAACATTTAATTGCATTTAAGAGCACACTGCAACAGGGGATTAAATTAAAAGAAGTACACTAATGATGTTATACATTAAATAAGTCAGTAAGATACACATTGAATAAAAAGCTTTTTTTGTTTTACCTTTTACCATTAATTAATTATCACATTATTAAAATTTATAGCAATTGTGTTGTCAATTATCTGCAATTTTGTCTTTCAATTACATAAAGTTATTATTCTTCGTACGGTTAATTACCCGCGGTCAACGGCGAATTCAAGTAAAATGAATGAGGATCAATTGCTTCCATTAATTTTGAAAATGTATGTGCTTAATTGCTTATACATGACTTTTTATAATTTAGAATAAAATGTTATGAATATAGTAAATTTAATTTTTCAATTCAATTTTTAAATTAAGATTTACTTAATTTCTAAATTGTGTTTTATGGCTGATGTGGAATTTTATTCAATTTCTCCATTAGAGATGCTTCCATAAGAGATGCATTAGAGATGCTTTAATTATGTGAACATACACTCGACCGCATGCGTTTGATTAAACTAACGACAGACGCATGCATTTGTAAAATTTTATTCGTTATTTTCTGAAGGAACCACCCATAATGCGCACAAAGAAGAAACCACGTATAGGGGTGTAAACGGATACGAATTATTCGCGGATAATCCGCTCCGAATCCGCTTATTATCTGTATCCGGATTAAACAGATACGGATACGGATACAGATAATTTTAGTATATGGAAAAATAATACGGATACGGATAATTCCGTGAGGATATAAACGAAGCGGATATCCGTATATATTCAGATCCGAAATTTAATTTTTCAATAGCTTTTATTTCATTTCACCCTTGCGAAATTTCCAAAAAACATACATATTCGTTTAAGTTCAAGAATCTTGGTAGAAAAATTATATAATTTATTAGGATAATGGATTGGTTCTCTGAACCAATAAGCAATTAGTCACGCATAATCATCACTGTGCAAACTTAAAAAGATTATTGATTTTTTGTCAATTTAGGTAATCAAATTAGATAATTTAAAATTATGAAATTTAGTAGAATTACTCGATATCCGACAATTATCCGCTCCATATTCGTATTCGAATCCGTATCTATGGATTATCCGTTCCGTATCCGTATTCGTTTAAGACAGATATGATTTTCAATTTTGATATCCGTTTACTATCCATATCCGTATCCGTATTCGCTTGTTGAAAAACATATGCAAATATAGTACTAGCATTATCCGCTCCGTTTACACCCCTAACCACGCACGATAGACAACTGCTCCTCTCTTGTTATTTCTTTATTTATTTCTCTTTCTTTGCGGAACCCAAACGGAAAGAAATTAATTAAGCAAGTTTGCACGTAGCTCCTTATTTAATGTGCTATTTTGCATCTTCAGTAAATACTAAATATATTAATTTTTGTAAAGTATATATACCAAATTACGGTTCAGGAAAATTTAACTCTCTAACTTTTTCTATAAATGTTGAAACTTTGAACTGAAAATCGAAAATCAATCATCAATAAAGCCGACAACAGCCTTATGCATGTACACTGCATGAATAAAAAATTACCCAGTCAATTTTTTTTTAAAAATGGCTTTTATTTTTGTGGGCCACCATTCTTCCAACAAATACCCATTCTTGCCGTCTGAACTATATAAAAAACTTTCGATTATTAGTATTCAAATTTTATGAATCTTGGGTAACTGTTTAAACCCGCTAAATTTTAAACTGGTTTGTGTTTCAAAAAAAGGTACCGGATTACTTTGTCTAGTGGTGTTGAATGGATCCGACTAACAAAAGTAGGATTCTGCTTTTCTAATCTCAACCATTTGAAGTCATTGAAACTTATGCATGAAAAAGTTTTTTTATCGAGATACATGAATAGAAAATTTTGAATGGTTGGAATCGGAAAAATAGAATATAAAAGCAGCAGAGTCGGATCCAGGTGGAATGGGTAAAGAATATTAAGCAAAACTAAAGTGTGATGTGCTCACTAAGAGGAGTTGGTGAGCACAACTGTAAAAGTCTATCGGATTGTTTTCAAATAACGAATTCAAATTGTTGAAATTAGAGGCGGAACTCGACTTTGAATATAAGGGGGGCCAATAATTGTCTAGTTTGAACATTTTTATAAAAAATATCCAACTTCTGTAGGCATATTTGACAGTTTGTATTTAATTTTGAATATAAATAAAAATCTTAGTACATTGTATGTGTCTGGGTTACAGTTAATCTATTTAATTAGCCTCCCTTACAAAATTTGCTCTATGACCGATTAAAATATTTAATGTTGGTATAAAATATATTACATAATTTGGATAAACTATTTGTTTGGTTGTAAGTTGTAACTTTCATCGAGGCTTTAGTAATAAAACACAAAAGTTTTATCATATATTTTAAAATCAAATGGGGAACACATGCCGGGTCTTCTATTATAAAATAAAGAAAGAAAAAAAATGCAAGTTTGCAACACAATATTTAATTTTATAACACACACACACACAGAAACTAATATTTAATTTTATATGATTTTTTTAATACCATATAAAATCAAGTTTAAGTTGTTTCCTTTTCTTGGAAGCTTCCTGGAAAAATCATTCCACAAGGCCACAACTGCCTCCGTGCAAAACGGATCTTGACAAATATATGCTATTTTTTGTTTCAAATGAGAATTATGTTAATCACTCATATATTATTTTTATAATATCGCCACTGAATTATTATGGAAGAATTACGTTTATAAAAAAATAATGATTGTTGAGATGTATTTTATTTAACATAAAGTGAACGGTGGGCTATCCAGTTTATGCATAGGCAAATTTAAATCCTCGTTTAAAATAAATTTGTTTGATGTGTCTATCCGGATATGGAGCAGATAGTACTAAAATTATATCGATGTTTCTTTTTTCATTTTCTAGATACAGATATGGAGCGGATATCAGACTTATTAGACGGATACGGATACGGGTTCGGATCAGATTGGATATTTGTTAAAATAATATTAAAATATTAAAGTTCATAATATTTATCTAATTATAATGATAAATAACATAATTTGTTCATAATATATATTAAAATATATACTATATATCTACTATTCAAATACGGATAATTAAAACGTAAAAATCATATCAATATCCTTATCCACACACATATATTTAGATATTGAATATCGAATATGGATCGGATATTATCCATACCATTTTACCCCTAGTCTAAGATACATAGATATTTGTAAGAAAAAACAATTTTGACTGAATGAATGCGGAAAACTGTCAAATCAATTTTTTTTTATCAAAAATATATTTATCTCTCCAACAAAATCCAAATATAACACTAATTCAATAATATTCTTACTGTGTTTGCTTAGATTTTAATATCTTCTAAAAAAGAAAAGAGATGTCTATTTTCAATTCTGTATCATAATCGCGTGGCTCTCTAAATCGTGACAAATTTGAGTTCGATGTGTTCCATAACCGTCAAATTAATTTTAAGATCCGTGCGCACGTATATTAAAGCAACCACACATAGTTATTAAAACTAAGGCCACATATCTCAAAGTGAATCAGAGAATTATAGAAGTTTGAGTCGATGGACATCGGATCCAAACTGCTCTTCTCTAGATCAGCTAGTGCACATAGCAACAAGGAACCTTGCAATTCAAAACGCAATTCGAGTTCTTAAGTTTTTAGTTTTTTTCAGCAGACGTTAAATTTTTTTTTGGAGTAAAAATAAAGGTCCAGTCATTTAACTATTTTACATTCACAGAAAAGTTTCATCTAAATTTTAATACTTACGATTTTTATATAAATAACATTGTACTTTTTTCAACAACTGTCACTGGATTTTTAGATGATTATTTATTTTTATTTTTTCTCCATTCTCCTTCAAAAAATTTTTTTTGTAGCGAATTGATGTATATGCTGAATATTTTTAAAGTACGGATATTTAATAATAACACGTCTTCTTGTGCTAAAAGAATATTCCAATCTAAATCATTTTTTCTATTTTAAATGCCCACGGCCAATTCTAATCAACTATCGGCACGTGGGAATTAGACGATCTTTGAGGCGGTGTTTGGGAATTGCCATGCACGAATCTTAATGCACGTTGAACAGTCAGGATGTGTGCTGGAACTGTACGCACTGCCGACACCTGATTTCATTTGTCGAAACGTGCGCTTCCAGTGTTTTCTCTTCAGTTTCTGTGGCGAGTACTGATCACATAATCACACATACATTATACAATATGCTTTATTTTCACTAATTAAGGTCGTTATCGTGCTTTGTAACAGATAGTGACCGATGCCATCTCCCTTCTTGTCGCACATATCCACACATACACATATTACATTTTCAACCCAGAAGTTTGCTGGGCAAGGAGGAATCAAGTTACAACAAAGTTATAATAATAATTTTTTTTATTTTCAAAATCTAAATTGTCGATCCAAATCGTTCAACATGATTATCTAAATAAAATGTATTTTCAGATCAAATTTTACATTTTTTTTGACCTTTTTGACTATTTATTAAGATGGGTATAAAATTCAATGGGTCTGAATTTGGCTAGTGCTAAACTTAATCACATGTGAGGATTCGTGGCTATAGTGCTAAACTTAATCATATGTAAACACGTACACCGAATCACATACAAGAGGGGGGTATCTATAGAGTTTTCTAAAGTAGTAAGAGTAGTGGGGATCATGGGGTCCCCTTAATCTAGGATCGAAAATATCACTCTAAAAATAGCAAACTTGGATCCCACTTCATCTAGAAACAGCGTGGATGACCTGGGAGTCGGACCTTCTAGAAGGCTTCAATCAAGGACTGAGATCTGTCGATCCAACGATGCATAATAACAGGTCCACAGATTGAATCTGTGATGCGTGTGACCTACTGGGCTATGCCGTATGCGGCATAGACCCGAACCCACACGGTTTCCAGACTTAGCGTATTTCTATAGAATTTCGCCATTTCGATTGTTGTGCACTTCGTGTGGACTGTTGCGTACGTCATGTAATGTCTTGATTTGAAGTCATCTTCAATAATCGCCTAAATTGGACATTTTTTCTCTGTTTTTTGGCCTAAATACGCAACTTTCTCCAAGACCTCTTAAAAACACATTTGCGGTAAATAAATTGGAAAAATGGCTACTTTGCATTCGCTTTTCGCCTTTTTCCGTCATCAGTTTCTTAATATATGTTCTTATAGGTTGCCACGTTGGCCGGGTCTACAACGCCCCGCACCACGTTCGATTCAGGCCCTGTTCGGTCTCCATTTGGGAATGAATATGGGTATAGGATTTTGAGTAAAACCAGGGTGCTCTTAAGTTCACCAAGTCTTTTTGTGAACTTAACTCTAAAATCTATTGGATTGATTTCAAATGACGAATTCAAACTGTTGAAATCCTTATATCTTACGAGTAACGCGTCTACATGTAAAAAAATTAAAATTTTCAATTAATTATGCATAGAGTCAAATGGACAATAGTTGTTCAAAAAATGAATGCATTGAAATTAATTTATAAACCTTTTACTTTTGGCCGCTTGATTTAATACTAAATTAATTCAAAAGTATAATTTTTTTGCATCTAGATGCATCACTCATAAGGTAGTAGAGTTTCAACGGTTCAGATTTGTCATTTGAAGTCAATCCGATAAATTATAGAGTTGAATTTACAAATAAGCTTAATGAACTTAAGAACACTCTAGTTCTACTCTAAAATTTGAGCTGAATTTTTTTTTTTGAACGTGAGCAGTAAGTCTCTGAGCAGAACCTCGTTCAGAATTAGTATAAGGGATTATCCATTGGAACTTGGGAAAATTTGTACGTACCAAGTTGGTTCGGTATTGATCAAAGGGACATATGGACAAATTTTTTAACAAATTGACCGATGAAATTTTACAATTAATGTGAGATCCATTTCAATTGAGGTTCCCGCCACCTTTTCAAATCAATTAAAAAGTTGGATCGTCTAAGAATTAGTGTAAGAATAGATTAATTGGAATTAGTAGATGAGGATTTTTTTTTATAACAGTGTGAGAATAATGCTATTTAAATTAGTAAATATATTGTTTAAATTGTACATTTAGAATAGTGAATAGTTATAACTGAAAAAAAATAGTTTTAATGTGATGTTAATTAAGAGAAAAGATAAACAAGTGAGATCTCAAACGAATTGTTATGACATAAAGATGACAAAAGTCGTATTAACTTTGTCATTTCGAAACTGTATTGGTGGAATCCGAGAAAAAAATATTTTCTATCTCTTCACATCCGAGAATAGCTGCTATTTCATCCGATATTACAAGAAACAACGGATCAGTGAGAATAACAGTTGTTATGCACAGCAAGTTCTTTGTTTGGATCCTATAATTATTTTGAAAAGTAGCTATTCTAAGAATAATATCCATTTTTAGTGATTCAAATATAGAATTACCAGAAAAAAAAAATGATACCTGATCTATTTAATCTATCAGGCAAAGGATATTAAAGAAATAAAATTAAGTGCAGAGGCACGATTAAAAATAAAGGTCAAAGTAGAAAAAAAATATATAACAATATAAAAAAATGTGGATATTACTGAAAGCTATCCAAATATTTAAAGAATTGAAAAAAAAAATGATAAAATACAGACTGATTTAAGGAATAGAACAATTCAAAAAAACTAAAAGTTAGTCTCCATATACATTTTTCATATAAAAAATTATGTTTAATAATTCAGATCCACCGTTGAAACTTGAAAATAAAAATATAAGTTACATGCTAACACGAATCAATCCTTAACATTTAATGCATATTACACATATAACCTCACTCGACAGACATAATATCCATTTCTGATTTAAGCTGCCTGTCATGCATGAAATGGTATTCTCTGCAGAGTTTCTGGGGAGCTTCTAATCTAGTCCGTTCGTTTTGATCGGACGGACCAAGTTAGATTTTGGCACGAATCTCAAAGCAAATTAACACTGGCTCCTCCTTCATCCTGAGTAATCACCGGCTGAGAATAAATCTGAACCGTCTGATTAGCTCCGCATAACTCTTCACCTTAGAGCTCCGCAGAGAATACTTTAGTGTGTGGTGTTTTGGAAAACCTTATCCAAAAATTATGCTCCACGAAGAAATTCATAAATCTAACCACAACTACACCACTGTGTCTAAAGTTAGGTAGTAAGCCAACAATAGAAAATAAGACCAAAGACTATATATATGTACATTTTTTTTTGTTCTATTCTTCTTAATATTTGTATTACATGATACCTGTCTCTACACTTAATCAATTATTTTATAATCGATCAAGGAAAAAAATTAAAATTGACACTTTAAAGCTCTACCGAGTTATTTACTTATTACTGAAATAACAGATAATATTTTTCTTATTAAAATATTAAATACTCGATGACGAAAAAACAGCCGTTTTATTTTATTTATCTGAGTTCATATAATTAAGGGTTCCATTAATTAATATGTCAAACACTATAATAAATTAAATTTATCAAGAAAAGTCAAAGAAAGAGCTCCAATTATTTGAAGAAAAAAAATACTATCGCTTAATTAATGGCACACTTGCTTAATTTAATACCACAACAGTGGTCGTAATCGATCTAATTGGCTCCAATTTTATAAATTGTTTTTTTTTTTCTATATACAGTTCTATGTGCAATGCATGTTTGGTTTTGCTAAAAATAAAATAATAATTTCAATACATTTATGTCCAACCAAAAAAAATTCGATTCACGTAGAAATTTGTGTATTTAATCTACAAGAATTTTAAAATTATCCACGCAAATCTCTGTACGCATCAAACAAGCTCGGCCGACACTCAAATCCCTTCAATTTTGTGTTTGCTCGCAATAGCGACTTGTAATTTCAGTTTTTTCTTATTTTTTATTTTAGTAATTCAAAAAATTCATTCATCCACGTTCTTTTCGATGCACCATAAAACGGGACGAGGCATTGCCGTCAACTTGTCAAGAGTGCGTATCCTCTGAGATATCTCAATTTTTGCGTGACCGACGTGTCTGGTGCCTATTCGGGGAACTGTAGGGGGCCAGTATTATTTTAGCTTTAGATTTGTGTAGATCCCATCTGAACGGTTGGGATATTCCAAAAAGTCACGCAAAGTTTGAGATATCTCAGAGGATGCGAATTCTTGCTGTCAATAGGAATGCTGTCGATAGCACCTCTTCTCCCAATTCATTTTGAAACGAACAAAACAAAATTTTACTTATTTAACCGCATAATAAAACTCAAATCCCAAATTTATACATTCATCTACACATAATTTCCAGTTCTATGCATACTTGATTACTTGTTCCGAATTCACAAATTTCATCAGTTATCTAACTCTCAAATTCAAAAAATTATTAACGAAGTAATCAACAAAAAATATAACCATTAAGCGGTTAAGCCTTTCTCGCCTGGTCTCCGAGCTCCTTCTCCGTCTCTCTCTTTTCATAAAAGCCAACCTCTCTCGCGCTCTCTCTCTCTCTCTATCTCCCCCCTCTGCACCCCCCATTTTTAGCTCCATATAAACGAGCACGAATTTCGAGGTGGATCTGACGAACTGCCTGATCGCTGGTTCTATGATTAAGAGCCAAGGTGCGTTTTGTACTTCTCAATACAGTTTGTTTTTGTTTTGCATTAACGAAACATACTTCGCGCTATCCCCAATTTCTCTTGCGATCACCAATCACATTCAACTTCGAAGAAACGGTGAAAAAAAATATTCAAATGTGAAAACTCATCAGTCGCATACAAAATAGAAGGAAGCATAGGCGTAAATCGAACATAAGATGATTCTCTCACGATTCAAGCGGTTCTTTCGGCCAAAACCAAAACGGAGCTTTGGGAAATCGCGTAATAATCGGATGCAAGCTGCTGATCATATCCATTAACAAACCCTAACAGAAGTTGCCAGATTTCGTTACTGAGCTTAAAATTGGGAAACAATACGAGTTTTCAATTTCCTAGGCTTGTAATGATGCATGGTATTTTTGTAATTTAGCTAAAATTTGGGAAATACAACTAATTCTGAATTACTGGAGCTTCATAATTCCCTTAATTTGCTTTTTTATACCAGCTGATTGAATCGTTGGTAGAAAGTAGAAACTGTGATCATCTCAAATTTCTAAAATTTCTTCTCTAAAACTACCAGTTCTTTTCATCTAGCTAGCATTAAAAGTCAAAACTACATTTCTTTCATTCTTTTATTTTTTCCCCACAAATCTACTCATTCTCACTTGCTGTCTCAACAATTTCAGGCACTTTTTTAAACTGGAATCAGCAACAATGCTCAGATATTACACAATAATAAAAAACTGAGACCAGGATCTTGAAATGGCGAGAACCGGCAGAAGGAAGAGGGACCGGCTGAGGTGGAGTAAGCTCTACACCTTTTCTTGCCTCCGGCCAAGCGCCCAGTTTGACCAGTCAGACACAGTCAATGCCTCCTTAGGTGGGCCCGGTTTCTCCCGTGTGGTGCATTGCAACCAGCCCCGTCTCCACCGGCAAAAGCCCCTCAAATACCCCACTAATTACGTCTCTACCACCAAATACAATATTCTTACCTTCCTTCCCAAGGCCATTTTTGAACAATTTAGACGGGTTGCAAATATGTACTTTTTGTTGGCAGCAATTTTATCGCTTACACCTGTTGCGCCCTTCTCAGCGGTGAGTATGATCGCACCTCTTGCCTTTGTGGTTGGCCTGTCCATGGCAAAAGAAGCGTTAGAGGATTGGAGGCGGTTCATACAAGACATGAAGATGAACAGCCGTAAGGTTGCTGTTCACAAATCGGAGGGGCTTTTTGGGTACAAACATTGGCAAAAGTTACGGGTTGGGGATGTGGTAAAGGTTGAAAAGGACCAGTTCTTTCCAGCTGATTTGCTTCTCTTATCTTCGAGTTATGAAGATGGTATATGCTATGTAGAGACCATGAATTTAGACGGTGAAACAAATTTAAAAGTGAAGAGGTCACTAGAGGTGACCTTACCATTAGATGAAGATGAAGCATTTAAGGATTTTAGAGGGATAATTCGATGTGAGGACCCAAACCCAAACCTGTACACTTTTGTGGGTAATTTTGAATATGAACGGCAAGTCTATGCGCTTGACCCGAACCAAATTCTTTTGCGGGACTCGAAATTGAGAAATACGCAGTACATATATGGCGTGGTTTTTTTTACAGGGCATGAAACCAAGGTTATGCAAAATTCAACCGATTCACCATCGAAAAGGAGTCGTATAGAAAAAAAGATGGATAAGATCATTTATATCTTGTTCAGTGTCCTTGTGTTGATATCTCTGATTAGCTCAATCGGTTTTGCTGTAAACACAAAATATTATATGCCGAGTTGGTGGTTTTTGGAGCCCGACAACAGTAACAATTTTTACAACCCGAAAAAACCGGCTCTCTCAGGACTGTTCCATTTAATTACGGCCTTGATTCTTTATGGATACCTTATACCGATCTCATTATATGTCTCAATTGAGGTGGTGAAAGTTCTACAGGCCATGTTCATTAACCAAGATTTGCACATGTATGATGAGGAGACTGGTATCCCGGCGCAGGCCCGTACCTCAAATTTGAATGAGGAACTTGGGCAGGTACACACCATCTTGTCAGACAAAACCGGTACACTAACATGTAACCAGATGGACTTCTTGAAGTGCTCAATTGCAGGCGTCTCTTATGGGGTAGGTTCAAGTGAGGTTGAAATTGCAGCTGCTAAGCATATGGCGTCAGATAGTGACTTGGGTAAGCTTTTAGAGAAGCATGTTTTATTCTTTTGTGCACCTGCCAAGGTAAAATTCCCAATAGGGTTCTCATTCACTTATAATTTCATCAACTTGTGCACAAAGCCTTAAACATTTTTCCATTCTTTGCAAATCACACTTAATGATAATTACATTTAAGATGAAAATATGTCTTTTCAGTACTTGCTGATAGAATTTCAACAGAAATGACTGTCGTGTAAGAGAAAGTACATTTAATCCAAAATTGAACAATTTTACCCTTCTTCTGATGAATGCTCCTACAGTTACTGTTGTAGCAATATGGTTATCCTGAACTTGGCTTAACATTCTTTCAACCAATTGATTTCTTAGTTTCACATAACCCCAAAATTGCATGTTAAGTTGCAAGTGCGATGATGTGGGTTTAGCTTTCAAGTGCAATAACATGGATATATATTGCATGATTTGGGTTCAAATGCCTCACGTGCCTCATATCCTTATCTCCGTTATCAAAATCCAAACAGTCGATCCGAACTGCTCAACGTGATCTTTGTATTAAAACGTGCTTGGAGACCAAATTTTATAATTTTTGGAATTTTTTTAGATACGTACAAAATCACTGTTTTTGGACCATTGGATGGCCCAGAATCTTCTTCAAAACAGTGAATATGTACCTATGTAAAAAAAATTCCAAAAATTTCCAAAAAAATATAAAATTTGGTCCAAACACATTTTTTATATGGAGATCAGGTTGAGAGGCTTGGATCGACCTTTTGGACTTTGAAAACGGAGATAAAGATGTGAGGCACGATTGATGCATGAAAGAAATGAGGCATTTGAACCCTACTCATATTGCAGAAAGGTAGTTATATATACTAGAATACAAAATAAAATAAAAAAAACAGATAATCTTGCTTTATGTACACTAGCACAAACACAAGTACGAAGTCTATAAATGCATCTTCTAAAAGAATTTTCTCTTGCAGGTACGTCTGAAATTGAAATTGAACCGACAACTCCTATGACCCCTGCCTTTGAGAGGGTTAGAAAGTCTACGATAAAGGGGTTTAACTTTGAGGACGATAGATTAATGAATGGGAACTGGACACAGGAACCAAATTCCGGTACGATTTTAATGTTCTTTAGGATTCTTTCTTTGTGCCACACGGCTATACCCGAGTTAAATGAGGAGACGGGTGGATTCACCTATGAAGCGGAGTCACCTGACGAGGGTGCATTCTTAGTGGCTGCTAGAGAGTTTGGGTTTGAATTTTGCAAGAGGACGCAGTCTAGTGTGTTTGTCAGAGAGAGGTACTCTCCTGCTGATGACCCTGTTGAAAGGTAATGTCAACTACCTCTGTAGGTAGATAGTTGTTTTAATTCTTTATATGCATTTGGGTTTGTAAAGTTGATTCTGGCTACTATGCTTATACAAGTATTGATGCAACTTTTGCTTATAAGTCATTCTTGCAATTTCAAAGTTGAAACAGTCAATCCGAACCATATAACCTGTTCTCCATATTAAAATGTGTTTGGAGACCAAATTTTACTTTTTTTTTTTGAATTTTTTAATATTTTCGTAGAATTTTTTAATCGCTGTTTTTCAGAAATGCATGCCATCAAGAAAACAGTGATTTTCTACCTATCTAAAAAAATAGTAAAAAAATTCCACTTGTAAATTATTTTGTTTTTTCTTTCTTTTTTGAACTTTCTTAAATTTAGCCGTTTCTGTTAATAAAGGCGGGTGTCTAATTCCTTTTGGCATGGACTGATACCGACAATGGTACACACATCCTTTAGCAATGAAGGTCGGAAATCAGAAATATAGTGTAGGATGTAAACACAGTATAACTTCACATGATTTAATTTTTTTTTTCTGTATTATAACTCAGGGAATTCAAAGTTCTCAATCTGTTGGAATTCAATAGCAAAAGAAAGAGAATGTCAGTGATTGTGCGAGACGAATCTGGCCAAACTCTTCTTCTATGCAAAGGAGCTGACAGGTATGAGTATCTTGATTGCTGATACCTAAAATTTACAAGATACATGCATTGACATAAAACATCTTTTGCTGTGTGTAAAATGAAACAGTATCATATTTGAGAGGCTCTCTAAAAATGGGAGAAAATATGAGGTGGACACTACAAGGCATCTGAGCGAGTATGGGGAGGCGGGTCTACGTACTTTGGCGCTTTCCTATAGAGTATTGGAGGAATCTGAATATTTAGCATGGAATGGAGAGTTTGTTAAAGCAAAAACTTCAATAGGGGCTGATAGAGATGCTCAGCTCGAGCGCGTCGCTGAGTTGATGGAGAAGGAATTGATTCTTGTGGGGGCTACAGCTGTAGAGGATAAATTGCAAAGAGGAGTAAGTAGTGCTTTAATGGTTTTCACAAACATTCTTTACAAACATACTATAAGGGTTGATATTTTCCTTATCTTTTTCTCCTCTTTATTTAATTCATTTTGAGAAAAAGATTTTGAATTGTAAGTCAAAAGTTGTATATACTCAAGTTAGATTTGTTAGATGCCAGGATACAATCAAAGGGATCGAGTTCTGTACTGCTAATTGTCTTACTCAGTATGGAGTACATAATTGGTTGCATGACATATTTATTTATAAGATATCCTTTTTTTGTGTCTTTTCAGGTGCCACAGTGCGTAGATAAGTTGGCTCAAGCTGGTCTCAAGATCTGGGTTCTGACGGGTGATAAGATGGAAACTGCGATTAACATTGGGTACTTTCAATATAAAAAAAGAATTGGCAAATTTATACAACATATTAGTCTGGGGTCATAATTTTGAGTATACCTTCCCAATTATACCACCGCCTTGCAGATTTGCTAAAGTGAAATTGACTGTAGTATCTTTCATCAGTGAAAGAGATGACTCTTATGAATCTTATTTTGCAAGTGAACTTAATTACGTGAGTATCATAAGACATTTTGTACTAATATTTGGTCTTGTGGGATTTAATCCATTACAAGGTCTTTCTTTGAACTCATTATTCGCATTTGTCTTTTTCAGATATGCTTGCAGCTTACTTAGGCAAGGCATGAAACAAATATGCCTATCTACAGCACCCAGCGATCCAACACAACAGGATGCTAAAAAGGTGCAAATTGCTGTATATCTCTTTCTTTCTTTTTTTCAAGTTGTTGTAAGAAAAGGGTGGGGTCCATATGTTCCATCTTTGGGGTAATACCTAATTGCATCAATGTCCTTGTGGGCAAAGGAAAAATACCCGTATTGAGTATTTATGGGGGCATCATGGATTATCACACCAGTACCAGAGTTTGTTCCAGTATGGTTCACCAGCTCAGTAAAACAGTTTCTATTGAAAATTATCTAAACAAATCAATCAAAACATGCCGCCTTTCTAATCCAGAAAAGAATGAAAAGAACACAAAAGATAAAGAGGAGGGTTCAAATGCCTCCATTGTTTGTGCCTCCATTATGCCTCCATTTTCAGAACTACAATACAACAACAACAACAACAACCAAGTCTTTAGTCCCAAACAAGTTGGAATAGGCTAGAAATTAAGCCCAATAGTAGTCACAAAGTCAAGGTAGATAGTAATAGAACAGTAATAAAAAAAAATAAAAAAATAATAGTAGTAGTAGTAGTAATACTAATAGTAATAATGGTACCAATAATAATAGTAATTATACTAATAATAATTTAAAATTTAAAATGTCAAAATAAAGTCAGTAGATATGATCTATATAATTGTCCCTATGGACACGTAAAAGATCATGACATTTCGATTTTGTTTTGATTATTATCAAGAGCTAGCAAAAATACACCGATATGAATAAATTTTGGACGTCGATTTTTCAACTTAGAAGTGAGGAAACTGGGTTTCGGCCGAGAGAGAGAGTAGGTAGGTAGGCTAGAGTAGAATTGCAAAGACGCAAACAAGGAAACTTTAGAAGCGGTAGATTTTTATTTTGTCTGAGCAGGCAGCGAAGGAGAACCTCTCCCTCCAGATCTCCAATGCCCTCCAGATGGTAAAGCTTGAGCGGGACCCGCATGCTGCCTTTGCTTTAATTATAGACGGAAAGGCTCTGACGCATGCCCTCCATGATGACATGAAGTCTCAGTTTCTTGAACTTGCCATCGACTGTGCCTCTGTCATCTGCTGCCGTGTATCTCCCAAACAGAAGGCTCTGGTATCATTCAATAAAACACCTTGCTCGTATATAACCTTAGAGTAGGGTTCACATGCCTCGTGTCTTTCATGCCTCACTTGTGCCTCGTGTCTTTTATCTCTGTTTTCAAAATCCAAACCTTCGACCGAACCAATCAACATGATCTCCATATTAAAATGTGCTTGGAGACCAAATTTTATACTTTTTGGAATTTTTTTACTATTTTTTTTAGATAGGTTCAAAATCACTGTATCTGGACCATCCAAAAACAGTGATTTTGTACCTATCTAAAAAATAGTAAAAAAAAGTTCCAAAATAATATAAAATTTGATCTCCAAGCACATTTAATATGGTTCATGTTGAGAGGTTCGGATCAACTGTTTGGACTTTAAAAACTGAGATAAGGATGTGAGGCACGAGTGAGGCATGACAGACATGAGGCATTTAAACCCTCCTCATAACGTTATTAGTTTTAATATTTATTACAAAACAGTATGTGCTCTTTGCTGGTTGGTTTATAATACAGCAGAGGTTTATTAGTTTTGATATTTATTACAAACTTGGATTAAGAAAGAATGCTTCACTACTTTTATTTCCTCTTTGGTAGTATGTTATTTTTTACTTCAGTTCATTTAGTTTTTGTTGTTATTTTTTTTTTCTCAGGTGACGAGGCTTGTGAAGGAAGGCACGGGTAAAACAACACTAGCAGTAGGAGATGGTGCAAATGATGTCGGCATGATTCAAGAAGCTGATATCGGTGTGGGTATAAGTGGCGTGGAAGGAATGCAGGTAAGTATTAGAACTACAATTTTAAGAAAAGTTGCAATTGCCAGCTTCTTATATTAGCATCACTATTAGGTTGTATCTCAGCTTCAATTGTGGGTTCAAAGATGCAATTTTGTGCAAATTAGTATTGAAATTCTTCCTTGATTTTGAAGTCATGTGATTGTTGCCCCAATTGAGGTTCCAACATACCTAAAATGTGCATGTTCAAAGCCAACTATTCTTGTGTAATGTGAAACTATACAACAACAAGAACCAATCCTTTAGTCCCAAACAAGTTGGGGAAGGCTTGAAAGTTGAAATGAAACCCAATCATAATCATAAATTCAAGGTAGATAGTAATAAAATAATAATAATTCTTATGTTCATTTATTTACCTGTCTGTTTACATATCTATTTATTATTTGCACAGGCTGTTATGGCTAGTGACTTTGCTATTTCCCAATTTCGGTATCTTGAGCGGCTTCTTGTTGTCCATGGCCACTGGTGCTACAAAAGGATTGCTCAAATGGTATAAACTTAGTAAATATACTGTTTATTTGTGGATTGCGGGTGTGTATCACCCAGAGTTGAACTCCTCTAATGCTTGTTTTAAAATGCTTTTTTTTTTTCTAATGATGAACAGATATGCTACTTCTTCTACAAAAACATAGCCTTTGGCTTGACAATATTCTATTTTGAGGCTTATACTGGATTCTCTGGCCAATCAGTCTATGATGACTGGTACATGCTTCTCTTCAATGTGGTGCTCACATCTTTACCAGTTATATCTCTTGGTGCTTTTGAACAAGATGTCTCCTCAGAAGTTTGTTTACAGGTAATGCCTTGATGCATCCTTGCCAGTAAATGAGGAGAGGATAAAAAACGAACCTAAATAGTTAATGCAAATCCAAGCATATCTATAAAAAATCAGTGCAGAATTACCATATCATTGTTTTGCATCCATGAATTAGCACAATTATTCTAAAATTGACCTAAAGCTTTAATAATTTTTATAAAGAGCGGTAAGAAAGTGCCCTAGAATCAGGTTATATTCATTTGAGCTACAAATATTTTTTAAAAGAACTAAAAATTGAATTTCATGTTCTAAATCCTTTCAAACTTTAAGCACTAAAATGACCCTGAATTTTGTCTTTGGTACACAGTTTCCTGCCCTGTACCAGCAGGGCCCAAAGAATCTGTTCTTTGACTGGTACCGCATCCTTGGGTGGATGGGCAATGGCCTCTACTCCTCTCTGGTTTTATACTTCCTCTCCATTTCAATCTTCTCCGGTGAGTCTGCCTTCCGTGCCGACGGTCAAACTGCTGACATGGCAGGTGTAGGTACTGCCATGTTCACATGCATTATCTGGGCTGTAAATATCCAAATCGCACTCACCATGTCCCATTTCACTTGGATTCAACATCTCTTTGTCTGGGGCAGTATTGCAACCTGGTACCTGTTCCTCCTTGCATACGGCACTGCATCTCCATTGATATCTGGCAATGCATTTAAAATACTGGTAGAAGCATTAGGTCCAGCAGCCATATACTGGGTTTCTACCCTTTTGATCGCAGTTGTTTGTAATTTACCATATTTGGTACACATCTCGTATCAGCGGGCATGCAACCCATTGGATCACCATGTGATACAGGAAATCAAGTATTATAAAAAGGATTTAGAGGATCGCGACATGTGGAAGAGAGAGAGGTCAAAGGCACGGCAAAAAACAAAAGTAGGATTTACAGCCAGGGTTGAGGCAAAAATTAGGCATTTGAAGGGTAGATTGCATAAAAAACTTCCATCTATTACTATTCAAACAGTTTCTTAAGGGCTTTGCACTCTTGGATCACCGGAGTTTTGAGCCCCTTCAATTGGTATAGTTTTTTTGTTTTAGATTTTATTTTCTTTAATTTCTATTATCTTTTTTTTTTTAGTTCTTGATGTCGTATCTTTTTTGGTTACTATTATTGTTATTACTTTCATTTGGGTTTTGGTTATAGAAATTGAAGGGCATGGCCATTGTATATTATAGTGCTTGTTCATATGCTGTTCTACTATTTGAATAGTTAATAATGCATGTATATTTACAGTTTTGCCTCTTAACAAGTTCTTTGGATACGCTTTTTACGTCTTTATTGATTTTTGAAGTCTCGAGTTGTTTTAATTTTAGAGTTTATTATTTTTTTATTTGGTGGGCACAAATATATTATAAAACTTTTAATTGTGTTCTTTGGATGATTGTTGGTGAGAGGTGACTTGGTGCTGTCAATGAAATAGTGTTTTGAAAAAAACCGGGAGGTCTAGTACCGGACTGTGGGAACCGTGGACCTCATCCATACCGAACCGGATCAAGGTTCAAAATTGTACCGGACCGGACTGAATCAATTTAAGGTTCTAGAAAAAAATTTAGCTACTATTTTGGACTAGAACCGTACTAGATCAGACCTAATAAGACCGTGAACTGTGGAAACTGGAACCGTGACAAAATTGGACCGGATCGGACCTAACTGTGTAGAACCGAACTCAAACCAAAATAATGAGAAATGAGAATCCTCATGTTAGATTTACTTTTTAATTCTTTTACATATACTAAAATTCAATTATTACGAATTTTAATCACTTTTAAATCTTGGTAAGATTTATTTTCAATTATAAACACTTTTCGTCACTTCAATAAAATATTAAAGATGCCTATATTTAAAAAAAAAAAAAGAAATCTTAGATCTGTCCGGACCGGACCGGACCATGGTTTTAGTAAGGTTTTGAGCCAACTATTTCAAGTTAGAACCGCCGGATCCAACTTGTATAGAAATATGGACTGTGGGAACCTTGACCCATGTAGAATTGTGAACCCGCCGAATTTGGACCGGACTGTTTGGTCAACACTACAATGAAATGAGTGTCAAACTGTCAATTGAGCAACAAATGAAGAATCTACAATGAATAAAGTGGCCATTTCTGGGCATCACAGGCTCACATCACTACATCAGGCTCCAGTGGAATAACGTTCGTCTCTTCTCATCTATTCCTGGCCTATGGTGTTCCTGTTACCGCGTTATTCCTTTCACATTTCTTTTCCCAGATTCCCTCTTTCCGTGATTTCGTTCTTATTATTTGTACCAATGATTAAAAGTATTCGCTTCATTCGTTTCACATTTCTTTTACCAGATTTTCTATCTCTTCACGTTTTCTTTCTGTGTATTTGTGCTCATTATACAAAGTTACAGTTTTTTTTTTACCGTCTTTTCTTTGCTTTTTTTATAAGATAAGGTACTAGTTGAGCGTGAATTTGCTGCAAATTAAATCAATGATTGGAGTCTACATACATGTGGGTGATTGAAGAATTTTTTTTAAAAAAAAAATATTGCCTTCAGTAGTAATCGCTAAATGCGCTCATGCAAATTGCACTAGATATTTCTCGTAGGTTATTACCTTCTAGTATTACTTTTTAAATTTTATTAAGGAGTTTTGCCTGTTTTGGTGGAAACAAATTGGCTGCGATTTCAATCGCAGGGTCCTATTTGTTCAAATAAAACCATTCATTTATTTTGAGATTTGTACATAAAAATCAACTGCTTTGAGATTCGTGCATTTCAAAAAAATGAATAGTTTGATCTGGAAAAGCAGAACCTGGAGAATCGCAGCAGATTTATTTCCTGTTTTGGTACATCTCGGTATTTTCTAAATATTATTTTCAAGAATTCAACTTGCAATTCTCTGAACATGTGGTGTTACTTGATTATAAAGTTCCAGAAATACTTGTACTTCAATTTTGACTGTTTCAGTCGTAATGATTCATCTTTTTTTTTTATCAGTTAATAATAGATAAAAGAATAGTAAATTTCCATAATTTTTTTTTTTCAAAGACTTTCCTTTCTTGATGGAATTAACATAAAGATAAGTGTGTTATTTTTTTTCAATTGATTTAACTGATTGAAAGTGCCAGAGCCTGAAATTTATATCACCTAAGCCCTAAGGTACTTCATCGTCTGAATTTAAATTCGATCCGTTGGTTATTAATACGAACTTTCAAGAGAACCGTGCATGGATCGAATTTTTCCGAATTACCCAAACGGCGAAATAACTCGTTTAATGGGCCCCTTTCGACCGTGTTCCGTGTAGGTATGCGTATGCACTTATGCACAAACCTAAAGAGGTATATATCTCAAAAGCTACATTGGGTTATTCTGCGGCGCAGTTTCCATTACCCTCTGTGTGGTAATATGTTTGAAAAAGGGTCATTAACATAGTAACAATATAACATGATTCGTGTTTAATTCCCGAATTAAACGAATTTGAGCCACCAGTGTATCAAACAACGAATAAACAGTAATTCGCGAATTAAACAAATTATTCACGAAATATTTGTGAATTTTACGAAATTTGCATTTTCTTCGTATTTTTTTTTCAAAAAATTATCTGAATATTGCGCGTGAGGACGAGAGAGAGAGGGAAATGGTTTCGCCTGCCAACTTCACTTTTTTCGAGTGAACATGTGGATGAGCAGCAAGAACGGCCACTTTATACTTGTAATATGACAGATTGATAATACCAAGACAAGTGCTCCTTTTAGATCTTGTATTGCTACTAATTTTGTATCCATTGATGTGTGCATTGTATCAAAGGTATGGGCACCACTTCACAGTTCACACTCCTGTACAACGCCATCAGTGATTTTTTTTTTTGCTCTTTTGTGGAACTGAGATATTCAATTCAGATTTAATATATAATTCCGAATTATTCTCGAATTATGAATTTTTTATCTAGCCGAATTGAATTTGAATTATTCATTTGTCAATATAGTCATTAATGTGGGGTTCAACAATTTATAGAAAGATAAAATGATGTTAATTATTGGCTAAACTGTGGGAGAATATATGGAAGCACAAAAATATGAGACCAGTATCCTCTGCGGAGTTTTTACCTGCGGAGCTGATCGAACAGTTCAGATTTATTCTCAGTCAGTAAATATTTTAAATAATGAAGGAGGCAGTATTAATTTTGCTTTGAGATCCATGCCAAAATCTTATTTAGTTCGTCCGATCAAAACCGACATATCAGATTAGAAACACCGCACGAACTAAAAACTCCTCAGAGAGGATGTGAATTCCAAGAATATGCCAGAAAAAACAAAACTAGAATGAGAACTTTAAAAGGGTAGTTTTGTAATTGCATGTTAGATTTCGTCTATAATTCAAATTACTCGGTGGGGATACCACACCAATCATTTGCGCCTTTTCCTTTAAATCTGATTTTTTGCAAATAGCGAAGCGCGCGAGAGAGAGAGAAGGAGAAAATAATGGCGGAAGAAGGTGTTGTTATCGGTTGCCACACCATAGATGCATACAAGCAACACATGCAACAAGCCAAGGAGGCAAAAAAATTGGTAATTATTTGCTAAATTAATAAATTCTCTTCTTCTGAATTTCTCTTATCTGTGTTCAACAGGAATATTTCCAGTACAATACACTACTGCACTTAAATTACCAGAATATCTTTTTTACATTATGCACAATATATCGTTTCGTCTAGTAGGGTTTACATAGATTAGGGTTTGTATTTATATATGCAATAATTAATTAGTGCTAGCCGTTCTTAAATTTTGGCATTCATATGCCGATTAAGTCGTGAAAATATAATTAAGATATATTGTTTGAAACGGGATTAGTTATTTTCAAGATTTGAGTCTGATATAACTTCGAGTAACTATTGGGAGATAAAAAATTATGCATATTGTATCTTTCAGAAGATATTCAGTAACTGATTATTAAAATCAATTGTCGAATTGATTTCAGGTTGTGATCGACTTCACTGCCTCATGGTGCGGGCCATGCCGTGTCATTGCTCCGGTTTTTTCTGAGTTTGCCAAGAAATACCCTCATGTTGTTTTTCTCAAAGTTGATGTCGATGAGCTTGCGGTAACTTTTTTATACTAATTATACAAATTTAGTCTACAGATAAATCTCTAATGTTTGCCAAAATTAATTTTGTGATCCTTGTGTGTGTAAGAAGCATGGACAGGAGAAAACTGTCTGTTAATTCTCAAAATGCATTTATCTTCATGAAATATCCATATTTTAGAAAAGAAAACAGTTCTATTCCCTACAAATATTTAGGAAATTACATCACATCATTAAAAGGTGGTAATAATAAGGCATTCCATTTTATCAAGACCAAAAGAAGAAGTGATAAATCATGCTCGTCCTCAAATCAGAGATTCTGGTATAATATTGGAAACAATATCAAAATAAATCAGAGATTATGCTTGTCCCAAAATGAGGCATTCCCCTTTGATTTTTCTTGCATAAATTAATCAACATCATAACAAACTAATCAGTGCTCAGGGATTTCTGTTACTGATTCGCTGTAGTTAAACAATAGTTCGTTTTTGCCTTGTGCGTCTTCTTTTTCTTCAAAGATTTTGTGGATAATTTCAGTTTTATTTAAAAAAATAAGCATAAGCCCGCTTCATTTCTATATGAAACTGTAACTTACATAGCAGTTGAATTGATCCTATATGAACTCCAAATACTAATTACCCGTAGCTTAAAAAAATGGAATTTTGGCCTCAGCACACACACACAACAGCTTCCTTGACAGAGCATATTTTCTCAATTATACCAGTTAACAAATTTCTCAATTATACCAGTTAACCGGTATAACAAACCTACGGGAGCAACAAACTAATTGTACCATTCTCAGCATCAACACATTTTCCACAAACTCAATTCCTCCTTACTTTCAGTTTTAATTGTAATCAAGCCATTAAATAACTGCTTATGCATTTCTTTATAGGCTGTTGCAAAAGAATGGGAGATAGAAGCAATGCCAAGCTTTATTTTTGTGAAGGATGGCAACAAGATCGACAAGATTGTTGGTGCGAGGAAAGACGAATTACAAAATAGGATTAAGCTGCACGCTGCTAGTTGAATAAATTTCTAATGTACTTGATAAATCATATCATGTGGGATATATAATAAGTTGTGGAATAATGGAGGAGTTGGGTCTCTTAGCAGATTATATTCTGACTTAATTTGAGAGTTATTCAAGTAAAATATAGTGTGGTAGATTGTTTGGAAGTATGTTTTGATTTTTTATAATATGTTGCAGTTCCTAATAATCAAAATGCTCTTAATACAATTTCTTCTGAAGTACCTTTATTAGTATGGGAACTTTCTAATTAGTTCATCATTGGACTGTAATATGGCACGATAAGATATTTCTAGGTTGGGAAACTGAATAAGAAATAAATAAAATGATTAATTTCAATTCTTTGTATAATATAGTAATCAATAGTATAGAGAATAAGTCGAATCACATATTTTTCAATTGTTAGCAAAAAAAAAAGGAAATTACACAAATAGTATTATATCATGTGTAGTATCTTACGGCAGGTATTTTCTTTATTAAGTTCAATTGAAGATAAACAAGAGTTAGCTAATGGGATTGAGTTGAGAAAAAAAAAAAATGCCAATAGAAGTTTGGGCCTGAAGTTGAGAATTCAGTCCAGTAGTAACTTTTGTCGAAATTTTTTTAGTTAGTACCCATTAAAATTCTTATTAAATAAATGTCACTGTAATCAACTTATTTATCAAAACATCATCCACGAATTTGAGCTCACCTACTGCTTCTATACATGGTGCCCATGTTCATGCTCCTCTCATGAAATACCAGTACCCTGGCTTAGTGGTTGGCTTTGAAACAATTTTATATTAAGTTCCCGGATTTGTCCTTTTGATTGCTTCTAACAAAGGACAAATAGCCCATAAGACCCCTCTTAACTATCAAATTCCGGACAATCGCTAACTCTCTACCACGCCATAATTTGTTGTATTTTGGGACGATGCCCTCGTACATTTCAGTAACTAGGTCGCTGATAGCTCTGATACTAATATCAGTATTTTTTTTCCAATGATATTTTGATGCAGTTGGCGACTATAGCGAAGGTGCGCGGACTGAGGGCGCGTGGGTGGTATTTTGTTAAATAATTTGATTAGAGTGGTATTTGTTTAATTAAGATTTAATGGGTGTGCTACTAAAAAAAATTCGGCAACTTTTGGTAGGAGTTTAATAAGCAGTTTTTTACTATTTACTTTGGATTTTAGTAAATTAATTTAATAAGGAAATTATCAAAACCATACAATTGTGGAGCAGGCTAGACCTTGCTTTGATCAGGTGCTGATATTCACACTACAAAAAGTATTATTAACAAGGTTTAAATATTTTTATAAATAGACAACTTTATTTCTCATTTATTTCTCAATCAAGCTATCATTTATTTCTTTTTTTTAATATTAACAAGCTTCTTAAATATAAACTTCTCAATTTGTTATTCTTCATTCATGTTATTTTCTAATTGTATACTGTATAGTGAGAAAAAAGAAATATCCAACCAAATTTTGAAATAATATGTCCGAGTTGTCACTTAGATTTTTTTTTTTTGTAGATATAATTACTTCCTACTTTTAATTATGTTACTCAATTAATTGAAATTAATTTTGACAGTATAGTTTGTTAATTTGTAAATTTCATAATTTAACTAAATACTTAGTTTATTTTATCTTTAAATTTGATCATTTCAATTAATAAAATCTACAATTTATTATTTAATAATTTAATTATAAGTTTTCTTTTTGTTGATTGGTAAATTGATTTTTGATCTCGTTAATTATGACTTTTAATTTTTGTGTTCCGTTTTTTAAGAAAGAAATGCATTTACAGGGAGATGTTTTGATTTTGGAAATAAAGTGAATCATAATTATTAAAATAAAGAAAGTTTTGATTGCATAATCAAATAAGGAAAGGAAAGCTATGACAACAATAAAGTAGAGATAAAGTTGTCTATATACTTAAAATTTTTGAAATTGTTATGTTAATAAAAAATATAATTGTGATGCTGTGATTAGAGATTAAGTATTTCAAAATTGTAATAGTCTAATAGATATGCTATTATAAATTTTCTTCTCATTACAAAAGTAAACATTACTACATAATTAATTCATTGTTTAACATATTTTAACTGTAGATTTAATTTGGTACGGATTGATAACCTTGAAACATTTACGACCAAAATGTTAAAATAATCATATGTTAAGGATCATTTGTGATTTTTTTTGTAATTTTACTTTCATATTTACTCAAACTTGAAGCATTGCGTCGGTGCAGGGCCAGTTCATGAACCCTGTCTATATGATTGCATTGGGCCCAAACATTTCTTTCTGGCTTCTTTTATTAACAAGGACTATGGCGAGAAATTAGCTGTGTAGTTTGGAAACTGGAGCTTTCCATTTTTTTACTAATGGAGGTAATTCAAAAACCAAAATTCCCCTCTTCCCCTTCCAGGACGAGTTTGGGTCCAATGCCCATCGGACTCAAATTGAGTCCATCGCTTCATCACCGTTTGATTCTCTTAAAGATCCGTGCGCACGTATATTGAAACGAACGCGCATGGATATTAAAGCAGAGTGCACGGATCTTAAATCTAATTGGACGGTGAAAGAACCCATCGGACCCAACCTGCTCCCCTTCGGAAAACCCCACCTATAAGTTGAATTCGCATCCTCTGAGATTTCTCAAACTTTGCGTGACTTTTTGGAATATCTCAACCGTTCAAATACGTTCTGCACGAATTTCAAAGCCCAAATAATACTGCCCCCCACGTTCCTCCGAGTAGGCACCGGACACGTCGGTCACGCAAAAATTAAGATATCTCAGAGGACACGAACCGCTATAAGTTCCTATAAAACCAACGCGCTGGATCGCCGCTTCGCCTCTCTCCCGTCTTCCTTTCATGGCCTCCATCTGGGACGCTTTTTGAAGAACCCTATACGTTAGCCTCCCACCTGTGTTTCCTCTCTCTACGCCGTTTGCATGCCATTTTTGAGAGAGGGGCAACCGATTCGAATGGGGAAGTACGTGGAGTTGCTGGATCTGGGGATGAGAATAGCGGCGAGGTTCCATTCGCACTGCCCCCAGACGGCGCGTATGTACTACAAGCCTCCTTCCAGTACCGCCATGCCGGACGTCTCCAGTGTCGGCGCCACCGGAGAAGAGGGGAACTGCCTTGGTGGGAAGCCTCGAATTGGTGGAGACGCCGCAGAGATTCTTCTTTGTTCTGTTGTTTGATTTTATGAAATAAAAAAAAAAATCAAAGAGAGAAAGAAATTGCGTAAAAGGTGAAAATTAATTGGAGGATTGATTCCAGCTTTATTTTTTATTTTACCTGATGAATTATCTAGATTGTGTTTCGTTTTGAATTATTTCAAGATGTTGAGAAGGAATTTTGTGCCTCTGTTAGATTTATGCAAAATATGAAAAAAAAATTACTGTACCATTTTTTTAAATTTAAATGTATTATGTTATTGCTCACATCTGTTTCCCAAAACGTTGTTCGCTTCACAATAAATTTCATATAATAATCCTAAAATCAGATAAAAAACGCTTGCTTGAGTATGAATTTCATATGTTCAGCTTGGCGCGAATTTCAGCGCGTTAATATTCGATGAATTTTGCTATGTAGCACCCTAAATTTTAGGAATTTGCATACCGTTACTTAAGAATGTCTTCCTGGATTGTATGAAAAAATTACCTTATGATTGTCTCTGTCTTTTAATTTATGTTTTTCTTTTGGTATACAATAAATTTAATACTTAATCAATCGGGGGTGTCTTTATAAACTCGTAAAAAGTAAATGATAATAGCATCTGACCATCTACATTAATAAAATTAAGAAAAAATTTAAAACAATTGTCAAGCACTGGAAATTAAGTTTATTTTAATTTCTAGACCTTCACACATCACACTCGTGCAATTATCTTTTCATTTTTGTTAGCGATTATTACTATCGAAGAGAGAACGAGAGCCTATAGAAATTATTAAAAAAAAAAAAAAATTCTTTAAAAAATAATTAAATAAATATCGTGATTAAGAAATGTTTCCGATTTTTTGCGAAAAGTGGGAAAACCGTTATCCAAAATCACGGCCAGAGGATGCTATTCAAAATCACGACTAGATTAGCGCAAAGCGATTAGCGGAGAAGAGCGTTTAAACACGGGTCGTTAATTTAGACAACGGCCAGAGCAGGCCGTTAATTTAGAAAACAGCCAGGATGGTCCGCTGTACCGAATAACAGCCAGAAATGGGCCGTTGTCCTATTCAGCGGACATCTCAGACCGTCTTGCTTAGTACAGAATACAAACTACGAAATGCCTTTTATCGAGCTGAACCAGGTCAAAATAGAAGATAGAATACCTGTCTACCTGAGTATCATGGGTACCAAGGGATCTTAACTTTCAAGCGAAGGTGGCCAATTGCTAATCTTGTCGCCGTAACTGGTACTACTGAATCTATATCTCCACTGCAAGTGAACAAATGTCAAGACTATATAAAAATCATATGGCCCTCAAACTAGCATGATCTTATGACTTGCACAATTCATTTTAGTTAGTTTTTGTTTTTATGTATATGATGCTTTTGTCAGATCTAATTATCTCTCACCTAAATATCCAAATTGTAAGTCCAGATCAGCTTCCTATATGTCAGCAGCAAAGAGAACTCAGAATCACGCCATGCCTAGACGCAGTAGAATTAGATTTAGCATCCTGGCCGTTATTCTAATCAACGGGCCATTTCTGACCGTTATTCAGTACAACGGACCATCCTGGCCGTTTTCTAAATTAACGGCCTGCCCTGGCCGTTGTCTAAATTAACGACCCGTGTTTAAACGCTCTCCTCCGCTAATTGCTTTGCGCTAATATGGCCGGGATTTTGAATAGCGTCCTCTGGCCGTGATTTTTGATAATGGTTTTTTCACTTTTCGCAAAAAATCAGAAACATTCCTTAATCACGATATTTATTTTATTATTTTCCTATTAATAAAAAATTCGGAAAATTTTTGTTATTTCTCAAAAATTAGAACAGGAAGTGCCGCACTTTCTTTTAGAAATAAAAAGCAATTCCAATGCAGATAGTTTGAAAATGCTTTAGGATTGCTTAAGAAATTAGGGGCTCGAATATAATTTGCCTACATTTTTTTTTTAAGTCGCAGCATATATTGGCGTCACGTAATAATTTTTCATTATTTTTTATTGTTAGCTGGTGGCCAATAAGAATAATTCCTACAAGATCTTCGTGAACAGATTTCATTCCTATTATTAGATGTACACAACAAAAGAGCGCTGTATCCATTCCTTTTTTCCTTGTTGAAAATGGAATCGAATCACCTACCCCCTTATGGGCAGGAAAATCCTGCCCACGCATAAATTTAACCGTCTGATCTGCTTTGGGATCCGCGCACATGATGAACCAATTAATGAAACGGAAAATTGAAAGGCTCCTCCGTTAGCTCCTTTTCCTTCCGATTCTCTCTCTCGTCCTGTCCTTCCACCTCCTCGTTTCTCCTCTCCGCTCGCGCATCGCTTTCCGCTCTCCCAGCTACGCCCCTTCTCACTCTTCCAGTCGTGCCGCTTCTTGCTTAGACGCGCTGCGCTCTCCCAGTCGCGCCTTGCCTCACCATGGCTCAGCACAGTCAACGAAGTTTGAATTTTTCTTTTTAGTTTCAATTTCATGGTTTTAGTTTACTTGTTTGTATTTCAACCCTGACATGTATTTATGTCTTCTATCAATGTTTATAAATTTTCATGTATTTATTTTGATTTATTTTCAGTTCTATGTTCGGGGGTTGACGAAGTTTGACTTTGCTCTGATTTTCAGTGAACCGAGATAGAATAATTCATTTAAATTATTTTGTTAACCCAAAAATATAAAATTTTATGCAATCATGCTTGTCCAACCATGCTTTATATATCCTATTAATTTCATGAATTATTTCTAACATAAACTTGACTATTCTATATTCCTCTTGTTTACTGTTTTTCTATCCTAATTTGCCAGTATGATTTTCTTTTGGTTTTTTCTGATTTCAACCATGCGAGGAGGGGGGGGGCGGTTGGGGGTCATGGACTGGTACATTGGTACAAAACTATAATACCAACTTTTTAGTCTGGTTTGAAGCTTCAGACCCTGATTTGGGTTTCATATAAAGAAGAACAATGAGATTTGAAGGTTTAATTTACAAAAAAAAAAAATGCAAATAGTTCATCTTGTCATATAGCAAATATGTAGCAATCACACTTTGGTTAATCAAATTATTTACGAAAAAGAACATTCTGACAAGCTTGTAATTATAATATCATTTCAGAATTAAATAATCTAAATTATAATATAATAAAAAATGTTAAAGAACTTTTCACACAAAAAATAAAAACTAACCTACCTATGTTGCTTACAATCAAGAGTTTACCAGTAAAAGAAGAAAAACAACAGCAATAAAACAAACAACTAACCTAGGTTTCCTACAAACAAGATTTTACCAGTATGTAAGTTTAAAAAAAAATCTTACTGCTGCTGTTGAAAAAAGAAATACATTGGTGAAACTACAAAAATACATTGATAAAAATCCTAAGCAAATAACAAAGAGCATTAATAAAATCATGTAAGCAGGTTCCTATAACTCAGTTTAGCATGCTCGGTACACCTTCGTGACTGATTTGTAGTCCTTTAAAATAGAAAATTGGATTCATACGAGTTCCCCCGACTTATCATACCCCACCCCTTCCATTCTAAGAAGTCCCTTTCCCAGCTGCACTATGTATTATGAATGTAGCACAATCCAGCTGTCCTTCCATACTGTTTTCTGCCATGCTCAGATCGCTTGGCTGGCTCCACGCATTCTTCTTGTGCATTAAAGCTCAAATTCCAAAAGTAAGATTGATTATAAGCAAGTCCAATAGGATTCTCTTCTCCATTGGCTTGATTCATTATTTAAGTTGGATTAAGTGTCTATATTCTCCAAATATGATATTCTCAATGTCTGCATAAAAATAGAGTCAAAATAGAAAATGTAGATTTATTGTTGAGAATAAGAAAAAAATACGAAGTACCTTTGTTCCTCCAGCATATAAGTAGTTCCCATCTTTAGGAAAAGAACTTGACAACTCAAAACATCAACAAGTCTAGTGCAAACATAATGCTCTGAGCATAAGCAAGAGAAAAGCAGATTGATGACACAGTGGCGCCGTACCATACTGGTACAGTGGTACCATTACCATACCATACTGGTACAGAGGTACCATCACCATATCATACTGTGTAAAACTTTGAAATGCACACTTAAATTTTGGAAAATGCAAATTTTCAATTCTAGTCCAGATTTTATCCGAATTTCCAGATCAATCATACAAACAAACATGTTTATTCCAAGCATAAACAAGCATACCAAGTAGATGAAAAGCAAACAGTAAAACAAATATAACTTAATTAGCAAACATGTTTATTCTAAGTGTGTAAAAATTACAAAAGAAAATAAGATAAAAAGTAACAACTAAAAACAAAAGTTACTAATCTGTCCAACCTAAAATTAAATTAATAGTTGTGCAGGCCACTGATTGGTTGGATGCTAATCGAATCACAATGCCATTTAATGCTCTATGAATGGAAAGAAAAGACACCAATTTATAATTTGTGTTTTTGTGAGGCCTTTTTGTTTAGATAGCAAGATAATTTCTAATCCTGAGATGCTTAACTAGAATCAGCACATGAAATTGGCATATTGGTTATTTCTCAATCCAAGACTAAACACCACCATGCCAGTCCAACAAAGCAAAAATGTATATCAACGTTTTACTGTAATAGCAAAAATGACAAATATTGAGAAAAAATTAAAAAAATTGAGATAAAACAGAAATTGTTAAACTGAAAGAGGACTGCATACTTGAGGGGTACCAAGAAGAGTGTGAGGAGACAACTTGAGCGGATAGAGGGTAAAACTTGGTAAATTCGTCGACTGTGCTGAACCATGGCGAGGCAAGGCGTGACTGGGAGAGCGCAGCGCGTCTGAGCAAGAAGCGGTACGACTGGGAGAGCAAGAAGGGGTGTAGCTGGGAGAGCGGGAAGTGATGCGCGAGTGAGATGGAGAGGAGAAACGCGGAGGCGGAAGGACAGGACGAGAGAGAGAGAGAGAATCAGAAGGAAAAGGAGCTAACGGAGAAGTCTTTTCAATTTTCCGTTTCATCAATCGGTTCATCACAGTGCGCGGATCCTAAAGCAGAATGGAGAGTTAAATTTATGTGCGGGCAGGATTTTCCTGCCCATAAGGGGGCAGGTGATTCGGTCTCGTTGAAAATATACTTAGGCTGGGTACCTACTCCGTTTCTGAAACAATTAAAAAAGGAACTTGTGAACATTTACACGTTTTTTGTTTGAATAATAATGTATTAATAGTTAGTGGGGGCTTTGGTAATTTGCAAAGCGCACATTGGTCCGCACTATGAAAATATTTTCGATTTGAAAATTCAAACAGTCAACCCGAATAATTCACGTGATCTTCATATGAAAACTTAAAGATCAAATTTTACATTTTTTTATATTTTCTTACTATTTTTTAAAATTAGTAGCAAATAACGTAATTTAAAAATTCTTCACTAATTTTCAATCTATCTAAAAAACTATTACAAAAAAAGGTAAAATCCAGTCTCCAACTGCATTTAATATAAAGATCATTAAAGGGTTCATATTCAGTCTCCAACTGCATTTTCAATCTATCTAAAAAGAAACGAGTAAAATCCAGTCTCTAATTATGTATTTTATGTAAAGATCGTGTTGAGTTCATATCTGAACTCGACTGTTTAAACTTTATATAACACATTTTGCATTGGAGGACGCCACAAGGAATAGAGAATTTTCTTACATGAACGGTTCCATTCTAAGACGCAACAAGAAGACTCCTTCAGAGGCACTCTCTCTTTCAATTTTAAAATTCAAATTAACACAAGCACGTTTATTTGAATAATATAATCATGTTAATATAATCATGTTTAGGTTTGACAACAGACAGAAAAGCACGAAACGTCATAAAATCCTTCTTAGGAAGTAGGAACCAACTAATAACACCACCAGCAAACTAAACACAAGCATTTACTTTTCAATCCATGCCCCACAACACTTGAGACAAAATGGCAGATATTCAATTATATGAAAATCTTTTTCTTGCAATCGGACATACGAAACAAGATTATAAGTTCACATGTCGAAAAATAGACTAAAATCAGGAATATTTTTAAAGAGTGCCTACAAACAAACATTTTATCTTCAACTAATAAAACATGAAATAAACGGATAAAAATTATCAAAATAACATAAGACCTCATCACCTCAACATTCAAAATCTCTGAACAGATACAGAAGTTGGCCATCAGACAAACAAAAATTGCTAGTAAACAACCTACACCACACCCCTCTCTCTCTAACTACTCACCCTTTTTATCTTTCTTCTTTTTCTTCTTCTCTTTCTTCGGCTCGGGCTCGGCCACCTCATCTTCTTCAGCTTTCTTCTTCTTCTTCTTCTCCTTTTTACCTTCAGTCTCCTCTCCATTCTCACTTATTTGATCTTCTCCTTTCTTTTTCTTCTTTTTCTTCTTTTCTGGTTCCTCTACTTGTTCTTCAGTAGCAACAGTTTCCACCTCTACCTTCTTTTTCTTCTTCTTCTCTCTCTTCTCTTTTTCTTGGCTTTCTCCACCTTCTTCAGTGTCTTCATGCTTTCTCTTTTTATCTTTCTTCTCTTTTTTAGAAGGTTCGGTCGAGTCGGTAAGAACAAGGTCAGATGCAGGGTTGTAACTCTACAAATTAAAAAAACAGTTAAAAAGAAGAAGAAAAAAAGACCATAATAAAATCACAGTTCAATCAGGCCAACTTGTGCTGGTCTGAATTGTGGTAGCAACAGTTCAAATAGGTATCTATAAAGATGACATGCCTAAAATAGACTTGTAGCTTGTATGTTTAATTTAATCACATCACCAGAAAATTAAAGATATTATCGGTTTAATCATCTATACTTGTCATTATTTTCACCATTTCATAACACTTACAGAGTTTCTAGAATTAAATAGTGCAGGGTCGAAGTATTACAGGATGGAAGCACTGGAAAGGACTTCATTTTCAAGTTTCAAATAATACAGATAAGAAGGGTTTTTACAAAATTTCATGAATGGCATACGAGCTTTATTTTAATAGAAAAAAAATATCAGGAAATCTATATTTCTGCCTGAACTTGTTTTCAATAAGAAAAAGAAACCAAGTATACTTTTTTCAAGTAAACATACTGGGCTCAAATACAACAAAACAACAATCACATGCTAGATTAAAAACTGCATATGGTTCCTCTTGTCAACTATATTTTTTCAGCATCTAAGCAAGTGTTTGCCTGTTAATGCAACATGCTGGCATTCATGTTAATTTAATGTACTTTTTCAAAAATAAAATTTTAAAGATATTTAGAAAATTCAGTGAAGCAAACATACCCTCTTATTATACTTGAGCAACAAGTCAGAAAATAGTGATATAAAGGAAAAAAACAAAGTGAACTGAACAAAATGCATACCCTAGCAGGAGTTATCAGAGCACCAGAACCCTTCTTCCTGTCCTTGTCATACACTTCAATCATGGGCTTCCCTTTTGTTGAACCAGCCGATTTACCCAGCTCTTTACCCTCCAATATTCTCAGGCGTGTCTCAAGCTGTTCATCAAATACATAATTAACTGTTAACATATTCCAGTTGCAGTTGCTACCGAAGCTCTCTCAACTTCCAGTTGCCCAATTATTTTTGTGCCCCAATCATGGCTCACATCCTTATCTTCGGTTTTCAAGTTCAAACAATCGATCCGAACTGCACAATGTGATCCCCGTATTAAAATGTTCTTGGAGACTGAATTTTATATTTTTCTGGAATTTTTTTTACTATTTTTTAGATAGATACAAAATCACTGTTTTTGGATGGTCCAGAATCTTTTGAAAGTGATTTTGTACCTATCTAAAAAAGATAGTAAAAAATTCCAGAAAAATATAAAATTCTGTCTCCAAGAAGGCAAGATTGGGGCACAAAAACAATGGGGCATTTTAAACCTACTCGGTAAAAAATATAATATATTGCATCTCTTATACGTGAGAGATGATGCATATACCTTGACTCTCTGTTCAAGACCCATGGAGTTATCTTCAGTATCACCAAGGGCATCACACCGGATAGCAATTGCAGTCTTCGCTGCAAGAGATCGAGCTATCCTTCCTTTGTTGCGAGGTGCTGCCTGACCAATCAAGGACGCGTGGTAGATGAGGCCGTACTTTGGTGTAGCGTGCTTTGCCTTCAGGGCTCTGAACAATGCCTAAGAAAGAGAAGAAACAGTATAAATTTGTAGTCTTACATATAAGAAATTTACAAGATAGGTCTTCTAGTAACTTTATGCCTTGAAAATATAATCGTAACAAATTCATTATTGCCACCAAAAGAACCTATCTTGCCCCAAAATATAACAAACAGAAAGTGAAAAAAAGACACTTATTATCAGGGACGGAACCAGAAAATTGAGATACAGGGGCTGCATAAATAAGTGTTATGTATTTTCATTTTATAGGGGATGTTAAGCACCCTTTCCTCTCCACCTACTTCGGCCCATGCTTGTTATTAGTGTTGTCATACTGCGCTCCTTGGTGTAAACTACAACAATCAACTAAAGAATCCCAGATAACATTTACAAATGAAACAAAAAAAAACCAATAACAGTATAAATTTCAAAGGGACAAAGAAATACCTTCTCTGCACCGAGAATCTGAATTGTACTGCCAGGTTGCTTGGACAAGTTAACCAAGCTACCGCCATGTGCAATAAGGCGGGCCCCCACTAGTTCGCCAACTAGGGCTGTCAGATTAGGTGCAATTGTATTCATCCGATTTTTCAGGTAGTCGTACAACTGAGCTCTATATTCGGCAAGTGCCATGACTTGGTCGGCAAGCTCCCTTATATTCAACAAATCAAGGTCACTCACTTCAGTGCCCATTGAAATCACTGCTGCTTCCTTCAACTCTGCTTCCACTTCTTCTGACAATATCTATAAACAACGACATTCAATTATATAGCTTCAAAGGTCACATACTGGTTATAACATTAGTAGAGACTTTAATGCTTAATTATCTCTCCCCATTGATAGTGCAAGCAGAAAAAGGTTAAAAATAAATTTACCTCAGAGAAATCAAGGCCAACGGCATTAACACGATTTCCCATGAATTTAACAGCCTTTGCATACTGGATGTTGTCTTGTATGATCTTAGTCAGCTCTGGAAAGTGCCAACCATACCACTCACGTACCCTCATCGCATATGTATTCAGTTCCTTATCTAGGTCATCCAACAAGCCTATTGCTTGAACAATCATTGTATCCACCTACAATCAAATAATCAAAGAGATAATCAGACTTCCCAAATATTACAGAAATGATTTAGAGAAACAAAATATAGAGAAAATGATTTATACCTTATCAGGACTGAATTTGAGCTTATACCTAGATAAGCTGTGAGAAAGCCCCAAACTCATCGGTGCCAAATCTTGTGGGGCCAACCCCGATATGAGCTCGGTTAGTTGGCTCCTAAGACCCCTCATAAGCTCCATCACAGCACTGTTGTGCACGCAATCAATTTTCTGGATCAAGTGCAACATTAGTTAAGTCCTCTAGGCAACCAAAATATAAAAAGATAAACTGTCGTCCATTAGTCGCTTTGCCAGTTGATAAAAGAGCAGTCTAGTGTGAACCGTAGCTGAACTTGAAATTTTACAGCCTTATTCCAACTTCTACCATAACGGAGGGTTCAAATGTCTCCATCATGCCTCCACTTTTGATTTTAATGATATTTTTTTGGCTTGTATGCCAAAATAAAATCATTAGATGTGATATATTTTGTTTTCTCTACATGCACATAAAAACTTAACAATTTCGGGGTTTTCTTTTATAGGAATCAATAAGCTGAAAAATCAACGTCCAACAGTTATCCACATCAGTGTATTTTTGTAAGCTCTTGATAACAATCAAAACAAAGTTGAAATGTCATAATCTTTTACATGTGCATAGAGAATGATATTGATTACATCTAACGATTTATTTTGACATTTAAGTTATTAAAGTTTTAAAAATGGAGGCATTTGAACCCTCCTCTTTAAAAATAATTCCCACTAAAATTTGTCTGAAAACTCACCAGCTTGTCTTTAATAGCATTTCCAAGCTTCGAATCGGCAACACCTAATGTCTCTCCATCACAATTTTTCTGAAGAAATTTTCTGAGGCCTTTGCTCGCCTTCCCATCTATCAGCAAGGTCGCAGCTGATAAAGCCTCTGATGTGTTTTCAAATTTGCTAAATGCTTTCAGCTCCACCACCTGATACAAAAATGAAATTACACGCGATTAGAATAAAATAAGAGCTTCTACATTCGGATGCATGAAAATGCAATATGCTAGATTTTTAACCCAATGGGGGGCAAATCTCAATGTAATACAAAATTAATTCTGTTGACAAGAGTGGTAGATGCATTTCAGAGCACATGCAAGACCAATTTTGTAAATACAAGCACACAATATACGTGTTATTTTATCAAATAAAAAATAATCTAACTTTCTCAGCTGATAGGACAATGTCACAAGTTGGCAAAAATTCATTACTAAGTAAACAGTAACAGTCCATATAATACTAAAACTTAATTTAAGTAGTGTAATAATTGATTCAACTAATTTCGCACTGAATATGTCAATACAAATGTTGTACACTAAATAACAGTTATCTATGTCTTTAAGTGAAAATAGTAGCAAATAACAAATAAGAATCAGAAAAAACAAATCACCTTTCTTGCAGCATCTGATGTAGCGAAGTCCTTCCATAAATCCTGAAACAGCCCAAAGAAGAATAAAACAGTCAAAAAAAATATTAAATGAGAACAAGACGTTAACCTAAAGGAACAATAATAGCCAGAAAATTACCTCAACTTTTTCAAGTTTTCCCTCGTTTAGCACCTTGAACAGTGCGAACCCCGCAGGGGTCTCGAACAATACCAACATCTCCAATTACAATCCTTATCGAAGCGCCTTCGATTCGAAATAAATAGATATAGCGACGTTGACTGCTTCAAAGCAACTACTGAAGATTAGGGTTTTGAAAAACCTTTTGGGGGAGACAACAAAATAAGAGTTGGGGATTAGAGAGAGGGATTCGTTTCCTACGGCGTACTTGCTCCGACGATCGGCCGAGGCGCCGCAGCGGGTATAGAGCAGCAGCCGCCGCCTGAAGTAGGGTTTAGGTCGAAGAGAGAAGTAGGGGTTTGGGTTTAAGTGGCGCAAGGAAAAAAAAGCTGCATTTATAATTGGAGAGGTTCGTTTCTAAACAGAATGTTATTATTTCATCCCAACCGTTCGAACGACGAACGGCTGAGATTATCCTCCTCTTTTCCCACATTATCAAAAGGAATTTTATGTGTACCCTTTTTTAATTTAAAATTTATGACTTCATCCTTAGTAAATTTAAATGTGTCCCTCGTTATTCGACTGTTTCTTCCTTGAGGGTTCGAATTCTTTTTTTTTTTTTACCGCTTTTATTTTTATAACTTTCATAAGTTAAAACTTAAAAATTAAATATTAAAATAAAACTACTAGATATGATCTGTATATTTTTTTATTTACGTATGTAAAAGATTATAGAATTTAAACTATCATATTTGTTGTTATCAAGAATTTGAAAAAATACGCTAATATGTGAACAATTTTGGAACTTATTGATTCATATAAGATTAAAATTAAAAACTGATATTTTTTATGTACATGTGGAAAAAATAATGTTCATCACATTTAATAGTTTATTTTGATATATAAATTTTGGAATTTTTGTTATAAATAAAAAAAAACATAGAGGTATGATAGATAAGAAAAAAATATTTAAATCCTTCTTTTCTTTTGTAGTACCGTATTAAGTTATCCATGTGTTTGCAAATTGAATTGTAAAATCCCAATTGACACTTTCAAAAAATATGTTGGCAGTTGGCCCTTTCATTTTCACTTTTATGGATGCACTACAAATGTAAATTTGGAAAGATAAATGAAAGGCCAATTTGATTTGTTGCCCGCATTAAAAACAATTGATAATTAATTGTATGGATGTAAGAGTTGTGAAATTAAGTTTGAAATTAATTTCTTTTTACTCTTTGACAACTGTTTGAAATTACAAATCAATTTCCTAACCATATTCATATTTTTTTTTTATTTTCGAGATACGGATACGGGTCCAGATCAGATTGGATATTTATTAAAATAATATTAAAATATTAAAATTTGTAGTGTTTATCTAATTATAATGATAAATAACATAAAGTTTTCATAATATATATTAAAGCATGTGGTATATATCTACTATTCGGATATGGATAATTAAGACGTAAAATCATATCGGTATTCTTATTCACACGGATATTCGAATATCAATATCTAAGTTTTTGAATACGAATCAAATATTATCCATATAGTTTTCACCCCTAGCATCCACGCTAAACCTCAGTTCAAACGATTTGCAACTAAATCTTGCATGCATTTGAACAGGGATCCACTTCATAATGCTAGCTAGTTAGCAGAGTGACAAGATTCGTGAATTATTCGGTTTATTGGTGATGCCGAACCGAACGCCGAATTATTCAGTTGACCGAACTTTGATCGAATAATTCACGAATTTTACGAATTTATCTCAGAATTTTATTTTTTGGTTATTTTTTGTTTTTGCTCTCTTACAATGAGATCTCTGATCCGAATAATACCGAATTATTTTCAAATTATATCCGAATTATTCCCGAATCACAAATTTTTTATCTTGCCGAACCGAACCCGAATAATTAATTGGTCACCATGCTAGTTAGTCAACCCAAATTTGGATGGTGCATGCAAAAGTTGCAAAAAATTATTTATTCCCGGGTCTTCGCCATGATCATAAAAAATTACAAAAAAAAAAATGAAATGTTGTAATACTTGTCCTATACAACAGAAAGCAATTAAAATTATGTGCTATTAATGTCTATCAACGTCAACCTTTAATTCTGCAACGCCATTAGCTACAAAGCTAAAGATACCCTACTTTAATTCTCAACTAGTTTTATGTTAAACCGCTAATACAGGATAAGACCGCTCTACTCTTTCTGCGGGAAAAGAAAAATTCAGTTCAACTGAATTTATTTTTCCCCACGTGAATAGTGAATAGTTATTTTTAGTTCAATTCCCACATCCATGCCTAATAACCCGCCGAACATGCCCTAAGACTCCATAGCTATGTGACTTTACGTGACATAATCCTTAACTGTAGAAATATGAACTAAACCATAAATTGAACCATAAATCAATACGATCAGAATAATGAAGAACTGAAGCTTTTCCAAATTTCACTTTTTCTCTATTTCAATAATTTGAACGGGCCCTATATATTTGCATACAACCAAAATCAAGCTGTTTAAATCGTATATAATTTTTTACCAGATAAATAAATAATCCAAGTCCAATAAATAACACTTTGTTGCCCTCATGATAATAACAATAAATGCACTAGATGTGGAGCCTACCGCCTACATTTCAAAAATTGTGATTGCACTACTCCAAATTTAAGTAGTGATAAACAATCTAAAATTTTTAATATTCCGAAACTATCAATTTGTCAATTTGTCACGGCGTGACTAGTTACGTCACGGAACGTCACGTCACGTCGTGTTTGTCGATTACGTGACGTGATTCGCGTGGCGTGACCGCATTCGAGCAAAAATTACACGTCACGTCACGGCATAAAATATAGAGTATCCAACTTTTTTAGTATGTGTAGAGTATCCAACACGTCACGTCCAACAGTCTTTTCTAAAAATATATATATATATATTTGCAGCATTATTTACTTATTTTAGAAATTTTCATATTTTTTTTCTAAATTTTCAACGATTTAAATTAAAATATAAAAAAATTGATGTGACTAACTTACGTCACGGCACGTCACGTCACGTGTGATCACGGCGTGACTACGCGTGGCGTGACCATTCGTGTGACGTGACCATCCGCCACCATTTTGATCACGTCACGTGAAAAAAAAGGTGACCAAATGACGGCGTGTTTGTCACATCGCGTCACGGAGTGTCACGTATTTCCTTCTCTAAATATCAACCACATATACATTCATCAAATAATGCTCCAGCTATTATTTATATTCAATATGCCAAACAACACCTATATAAACTTATTTTCTAAATTGCAAAACAAAAGGTAGAATTTTTAGTGTATCCATATAAAGTTTTGAAATAACCGATTTACATATGAAAACATCATAATATTCGATATCCCTATAAAAACTTTGCATTTTTTTTTCTTTTATCATTTTTCTTCATTTAACATTTTTATTTAGGTATTTAAAAAAATTAATTGACAAATCTTTAAACTTCTGACAAGGTTAAATAAGAGGAAAAAAAAGACGCTTCATTATCTGTCAGCTATTTTCTTCACTGTACATCTAATCTTCTCCACACCCACACATCGGGATTGTCCAATTTGAATTCGTCGCTTGAGATCGATTCGGAATTCGAATCTATCGTTCGGAATGTGTGTGCTCCACTTCAGAATGAATTGTCGCGGATTCAAATCTGACAGTCCTGATTTGAATCTTAAAAATTGAATTACTTCACTGGATCTGAATTCTCCTCTGATTCCGGCACTCTTCACGTGTTTTGATTTTTAATGAAACAAAAGGCAAAATGAATTGATATTCTCTACTCTCATCAATTTTGGCACAGAAACTGTGAATTAAAATCAAGTTCAAATTAGGAAAAAATTCTCATCATCTCAAGAGGGTTCCATTTCACCTAAAATTTCATGCTCCCATTTGCTCCCAATTATTTATCTTTATTTTCAAAGTCCGAACATTCAATTCAAGCCGATCAATATGACCTTCATAATAAAATATGACTGCAGATCAAATGTTATATATATTTTTGGAATTTTTTTACTATATTTTAAGATAGGTACAAAATCACTTTATCGGATGGTCCAGAATCTCCTTAAAACAATGATTTTGTACCTATTTTAAAAAATTCCAAAAAAATAAAAATATAAAATTTGGTCTCCATGCATATTTTATTATGAAGATCACGTTGAACGGTTCGGATCGACTATTCGGACTTTGAAAATGAAGATAAAAGAGATAAATAATTGGAAGCAAATGGTAGCATAGAAATTTAAAGTGTTTGTTATCTCTCTGATTCCCTTCTATCTATGATTTTTTTCTCTCTTATTCAACCTTAGTTGGAAATTTAAAGTACATCTTCATTTTAAATGAAAATGTATATGTGTCAAAACTCAGTTTTTAAAATAACTAAATAATATTAAATAAATAGGGGGATAGAAGAAAAAAAATATTAATTTTTTACGAGGATATTGAATATTATGATATTTTTATGAGGAAATACATGAATACACTCGAAAAATTTCCAATAAAATTACATTGTGTGTCAAACTTAATGTAATTTTAAAATTATTTGATCAAAGTATCAATAAAATTAAATTGTTAATTTTTTAAGCTTGCTAGGTTAATGACCAACAAGCTCTAATAAACCATATCACGTCCTCTAATCTAAGTAAACCAATTAGGGAAGGAAATCACCTGCCTCCAGTGCGACTGACACGTGGGTCCAGACGGATTTAAACATTTAAATATTGGTTTTAGTTTTGCTGCGGGTCCACATGTCAGCGACTTAGGGACAGGAAAATCCTGCCCCCTGGAGGGCAGAGAATTCGGTTCCACCAATTAGAACCCTCCAGTTTAAGTGTAAGTTGAACAAGTTACAATATCTGTGAAATGGATCCTTCAACCTTTTAATTACTTTACAAAACTATAGAATGTAATTATTTAAGAAAAACAGTAAATTTAGTAAGCCGGATATCTAAAAAAATATGCACATGTATAAGTAATTTTTCATCAGATAGCTTAAATTTACAACATTGTTTATTTAAATATCTTAAAAATATTAAATAGTACTCAAATAATTAATTTATAAAGTCAACTAATCTCAACAAGGGCGGATCTAGTGCATATCAGAGGAAGCTCCGGGATTTTGAAAAGTAATTTTGATTTAATATGTCTGGATTAATTTGCCACACCTCCTGGGAAATTAATTTTGTCCTCTTGTCATTTTTGTTGTTTTTAATATATAAAAGAATACTATTTTGTTGTTTTTTTTATTTAAAAGATTATCTTGTTATTTTTTATTATGTGAGAGATAATTATTATTTTTTATCTAGTATTTAATTTTTTTTAATGATTTTGAATTAAATAAACTATTTGAACTGAGTTAGTTAATTGATTTGAACACAGTAATGAATCTGATTTCTGATTCACCCGACAAAAATCTCAGATCTGTGTGTGATCTCTGGTGGTCTCTTTAGACTGTGCTCCACAATGAGGGTGAAATGTCCTCATTGATGGAAGGGGAATGAAGCTTTCGGAGGTGAAATTCATTCCAAACAGTGATTTTTACACCCCAAATCGGGGGTGAAGATTATCGCCAAAAATCAATACGCATTCACCTCCGCTTCCTCTGTTCAGGAGCAGGTGAACAGTTGCAGGCCGAGGCACCGTTCATCTATGCACAGTGTATTTTCCTTCCTCTTCCTCCACGTAACCCCAATTAGAACAGACTCTTAGTTTAAAACCGATCTCTTCGGCCCTAAAAATGGAAGTCCAGTAAACTCTTGACGTCATTTTTTACGCAGCCCAATAAATAAATTTGAAAGGTTAACGATATATAGAAGTCCAGAGAGCCTTCTTTTCTTATTGACATAATATGGGGGCCGTAACAGAATCATCATGACACTAGCAGCGTTTAAAACAAAATTTTAAATTGGTGGCAAATTGGTCCAGGGGTGAAACCAGATCAGATACTGATCGGATAGTGGTAAAACTATATATGTATTCGTTTTTATTTTTCAGGTGCAGATTGAATATTAGACAGATACGTGCAGATACCGATCGGATATTGGATATCCGTAAATATATACATAAATATTTTCATAATATAAATTAAGCTATATGGTATATATCTACTATTCAGATACGGATAATTAAAATTCAAAACCATATATGTATCCGTAGCCGTACAGATATTCGGATATCGGATAACCGTATCAAATTTTCGGATACGGATCCGGATATGGTCGGATATTATCCGATTCATTTGCAACCCTAAATTGGTCCAACAAGCAAAAGCTTTATTTGTTTTCCTCAAAATAATGAACTTATGGTGGTGGGTCCAACGAAAAGCACCACTGAAAAAAATGAAATTGTCATCTTTTAGCGGCTTGAGTTCATCTATTTGATGGGGTGATTTAGGTAAGAAGCAAACATATGATGATAAAATGATGTATATATAAGACTAGCGAGTAGCTATGTATTGACTACTTTTTAATAGTAAAAATATACCCTTTAAACTATCTATTATGGGGTCTTTTATTTGTACAATAGTCACATAAAAAAGCTAAACAAAATACAATACAATATCTGAACTATAAACTTTAGCATATAAGATGTTGGAGAAAACAAAAAATCATCGTTTATTGGAGTTATACAAGTACTACAAGTTAGTTTAACTAAAAAGTTTAAACAACAGATGCAAGACCTCTTCTGATCTGCACTAGGTGGGGCGCAATTATAGCGTGTTGCTATCATTACTTTATGTTTTGTGTCTGTTTGTAGAGGTTATATTTTGAATTTAGGGAAATTTCATCTATATCTCTCAAAAGTTTCAACATTACTTATTTATTTCTTTAAAATTAATAATTATATATTTATTTTTAAAAATTATAGAAACTTACATATTTGTCAATCTAACTCTATAATTTATCAGATATCTCCAAAAATAATTAAATATTTTTAAAACGTTAAAATTTATTTTACAATATTAATTAATATTGTAATAACCATTATATTGTTCCTTCCTCTCTCTCTTTTAATCTGTTGAGTTGTGGAGTGCTAAAGTCTCCCACTTCTTCTCTCCAAATGCGCCAACATAATCTCCTGCCTATTCTCTCCAAATTGGCCAAATCAGAGATTTCTCCCTGCCTTTTCCCGTCGCCTCCCCTCTCGATTTCTCTCATCCCTGTCTTTCCCTCTTCGTCTCGCCCCGCTTCAATATGGCATCGGATGTTGAATCACCCCTCTCTCTAGACTTGACTGCCAGTGATTCCTCAAGACCTAGATAAGAGAACATGACCGAGTCACCGCTATTGAGTAACTTCTAAAACTTAGATTTTGTATAACTTAGAATTCTATTCGAGAGTACCTGATTAGGTGCTTTGGGAGTAGATGAGTAAGTTATGATCATATTGTTCAATTCAAGAAAATAGTTCTTGACGATTTGGCGATGTTGCATAGCTTTTTTCCCAACTTTCTTTCTTTCCTTTGGCCCCAATTTGAAATTGTTGATTATTTTAGCTTTTGTAAAATCTAAAGATTTCAATGATCTTGCCCTCCGATTGAAAACAAAAAAAAAATATGAATAACTAAGATGAGAAGGTCCTCTTTGCAATTTTTCCTTTGTTCCAATTCTGGCAACACATTTTGAGGGTTTGATCTTAGAATTGAGAGTAGGTCCGATGCCCACCGGAACTACCTTTTTTTATGGGTGAAATGACCATCATATATGCATCAATATTCGTGCAAATTCATTAAAATCCGTGCAACTATTTTTCGGTTTCCGTGCACACAAATCTCAATGATAATCGTACGGTATTAGAGCTAATTGAACCTAAAAGTAGATCCGATGCCCATCGGACCTACTCCTATCTCTTGATCTCATTATTGGTTCTTTTCTTGATATTTGCTTTTGTTTCTTCATTACTGTCATACATAAGCAGTCAATGAGATAGTAAAATATGATACAATGAGCTTTAAACAGTCCCCTAAGCTTAGCCATACATTTTTACCAACAATCAACACAAGCAAACTACAACAATACCTAAACTGATATTGTGCATCTCAAAAACAGCCTCTAATTGAAAAAAAAAATGAAAAGCACTGGTTCCATGTCGATTCATGTGAACACACTGAAAAAAGAATTTCTTGATTTGAAATTTTCTGTGATTTTTGGTGTGTTTGAAGTCCATATCCTGAAAATGGAGTTGGTTTAGAAAAAGCTGCTATCAGCCTAGAATTTGTCAGTTAGAAAATCACATGTTCATCATAGTTCCTGAACCATGAAAATTATGAAATTAATATAGCATAAAGTTCAAGTATTGCTGGTCATTCTCATATAAAGAACTTCTAATTTGGCAAGTCAATTGATTAAAATTATGAAATCAGATTGTCAGAACAATGGACAACATCTAAAAATTAAATTACCAGCAAACAATTTATTTTACTAGTTCAACATTGTCTGTTGTTATTCTTAGACATTCATGCAAGTACATATTAAGATTGAAATATGGAGCTTCCCATCAATCAAGAACTCTTGCATGAGAAATGGGCTCTCAAAAAATAAAAATAAAACATCTATGTGGATCAGTGTAATAAAATGCAGTTTATGCGGCCGCATATGCATATTTAGTTGTAATCTACATAGAAATATGTATGCGGTCAATATATGATGTTCCGCATATGCGGCTGCATAGTCGGCCGCATATTACCGCATACTGCATATTTCCGCATACTTGTTTATATATATATGGATTCTCATTTTAAAATCTGCATATGTAGTCGCATACCGCATAAAAACTGCATTTGATAACATTGATGTGGATAGTTGCTCTTACAACTTGATGTAGGTATTGGGATCGGTATACATACCACATCTGAGATGTTCAATTAATCAATGGTTGTATCTTGCTGTCAATATGTATTAGAAGTTCAGAAAAATTGTAAGAAATTGAAAGAAAATGCAGAAAAACTGATTTGATATCTTAATCATAAGTTTGTTTCTCGAACTTTGTCAGGTGCAAATCACGGTGATACGTCCTGTCTCGAGAAGAGTAGACCATATGTAATGGACTTTGAATTTTAGGGCGCATCCCATCTCGTGAAAACGGGCTGAGATTGTCAAGGTGGAACACTAAATTCCGAGAGGAGAAATAGTGGATGTATTCGGACGTGATATCTCTATTAGTGGAAAGAGTCAGCCCTTAATAAATTGGTTTTTGCCTAAAATAGGCCATACCCTGATTGGCTTTCTGTATTGTCAGAGCAGTCATAGGAGTTCGCATAAAAGTGGTCACGAGACCGCACCCAGCTGGTATAGATGCAATAGCGATGACTATAAGTCGGGTTCAAGCTGGGCTTTCCAGGGCGAGGCCCGATTAGGCCTTGTTCAAATAAGTTTGCTGCAGGTTTTACTGAACCGAATGGTCCAGCGTTCTTGGACCTCTAACTATTCCCAGGCCGGCTCTGAATGGGGGTCCCGGTCCAGGTTGCCTTGGGCTCAGGACCGGTGTAAGATTGGATTTTAACTCTTCGGTCATGAGTTTTCTATTCGACTCCGGATTGGCCCTGATTAGGGGTCCGAATTCCGGTCTATTCTTAGACCAAGACCTACTTTGTGAGGGCCCTTCGGACATGGCCCTATCACACGGCATCTTAATTAGGACTTAATAATGTACTGTTATTATCCAAGATCTCCCTTTTAACTCCTTAGCATCTTAAATTTTAATTTAACTTCTATTCAATAAAAAAACTCCGCAGATCTTGCAATCAGCATACAGAAAAGAGAAAGAAAAGGAAAAACTTGACAAAGGTAAAATAACACTAACTAAATTCCTTTTAACTAATAAAAATACTACAGTTCCTCTCGTAGAAAGGAGCATTTCAGTTTTCATGCTCTTTTTAGTAAAGGCTCGGAGGAACTTTGTGGCTATAGTTCTAAATTTGACAACATTTAAGATATATAAAATACATAAATAGCCCTATAAAGAATCATACATCGGCAAAGAAATGGTACGTCTGGGAGTCCTTCATGATGAGCCTTATACCTGCAACAAAAGCCAAAACAGCAAAGGATCCAAATCCGACGACATTCATCCAATGCCATACCTTTTGCACAGCCGTAAGTTTATTCTTCTTTACTCGGAGATACATGTGATTTGCAAGAACAAATGTGAGCGGGAACGTGCTTATTGCGCCAGTTAGGCTCATGAAATCACCCAGGAATGGTAGAAATGCAGCCACAAATGTGTTTACAGTGAGGTAACCTCCTCTGACAAGCACCCGGAAGAGTACGTTGTGTATGGCAAACGGACCCCCATGCCCGCTGCCGAATTTCGTATCCAAGAATTCATACATCGGGCTTGCAAATATCTGTTGTAACAAAACAGAAGGAGACCAAATCAAATGATACGTTAGTCCCGTTAGAGAGTTTTGAGTCTGAAAATTATCGTAGGTAAAAAAAAAAAAAACAGGGCAGCTATGCTACTATGCATAGTGTGTATTAATCCGTAATATAGATCAATATCTTCCTTTTCAAATATCGAACAGTCGATTTGAACCGTTCAATATGATCTCCATATGAAATTTATTTGCAGACTAAATTTTATATTTTTTTACCATTATTTTAGATAGTTACAAAATCACTACTTATGAATGGTCTAGAATCTTTAGATCAAGTGATTTTCTACCTATCTGAATATATCTAAAAAAAATGTAAAACTTGGTCTACAAGTACATTTTCATATAGAGATCGTGTTGAACGGTTTAGACTTCGAAAATATAGATATTGATCCATAGTATAGACCAATATGTACTGTGGATAGTCCCAGAACCTCGTTCGAAAGAAAAAGAAAAAGAAAAAAAGGAAAAAGGAGAGCGAGGGGTACAAATGACATACATGCAAGGCTACAACAGTCTGAAAAAAGGCAGAGATGTTAGCAAGGGTCTTAACCCAAACAGGCCCAGTTACACTGCTCAAAAGGTAAGAGGAAGTGGAGGAGCCATAGGCCCAATAGCCTATGAAGGTCACAGCATACATTGGTATTATCCCTAATGTGAATTGAAACCACAATGCCTTCTCCATGTTCTTCACCACTGGAGGCAGTATCGTCGCCTGAGCAAACAACAAATCTTTAACATATCTTAAGATAAAATGGCAAAACAAATTAAAAAAAAAAATAAGGGGACCTGAATTTCAGGCAGCATGCCAGTGTTATAGGAAAAAACAAGAGTCGCGGCAGCACCAATGGTACTAAATATTTTGCTTGTGTGGGTCCCAGGTATGCTGTAATCTCTTGGCGGTGCACTCATTCCTGTCAATATATATATTTTAGCAGCATGTATATTGACAATTAGCAATTGCATAATATAACAGGTACAAATCAGTGTAGCATTGAGGTAAAAAAAAAAAACAGAGAGAAGGTAGAATACCATCCCGCAAGGAGAGCACAAAAGCAATGACGATGTAGATTAAGCTCAAGACAGTAGAAACAGCCAGCCATATGCGCAAAGCTGATAAATACGGGATCCCAAATGCAAAAATTGCACAAACAAACCCTGCTATGGCTATACAATATGGTAGCTTCAAGACAGCGTCATCCTTGTACAACACATACGCAGCCTTTCCTTGGAAAAGAAAGATACTGTCATTAAATGCTTGCACTAACTAGACCCTCCACAATTTGTACCATGCAAAGTTTACCAAGTACAACAAAAATCATAACCTACCTTTAAAGCCTGACCAGCAAGAATAATGAAGCCGGTATTAATCATGAAAAGATTAACATACTGCAGTGCCCATGTCAGTGCATATGCTTTCCTACCTGCATGCGGAGAGCATTTGCAACCGTTGCTTCAGGCATATTGAATTCATTGAATTTTCAAAGGAAATCGGGAAAATAAAAAGATAAAAGAATTGACCATTTTTTGGTACCATAGATGTGGCCAGCGAGATCTCTGTATCGGATATGTCGAATGCCGCCGGTTTCATGGAGGCGCGCAAGGAGGCAATTGGCATACATGGACATGGCGGCAGCGAGAACCAAGCCGACAGTGCCGCCAATCCAGCCCAGCGGGACCATCACCGACCCCGAATAACCCAACACATATGCGCTATTCACCCCTGTTGTTAGTATGAATGCCACCTGATACCAGGGATCTGCATATTTTTGTCTATACTCAATTCAAATTGTAACGTAACATAAGCAACAACTCAACAGACACGTGACATCTTAATTCTTACATACTATCTCGATATCAGGTTCAAACGTGAAGTGCATGCCATGATTGCATATCATAGCCTCAAGGACCATGCCCTTCTTTTTTAAATAAGAGACACATGATAGTGCCAGTACCAGTAAACCTAATGGTACAGGTACCAGTACCTCTAATGTTACATGTACTAACTTAGGCCATGTTTGGTTGTTGAGTAGGAGATGGACTAAATAAACCCCTTACTCCACAATTACTCCACCAAATGAGGAGTAAAACAGGAGGGGTAAGATGGAGTACGTTAAACCACCTCTTCCGATGAATTAGCTTACTTTTTACTGTCATAAACAGAGGTTAATGTTCTGCATCTTACTCCTCTAGATGAATTAATTTACTCCAAATTTGAGCTGCCAAAGAAGGTGTAAATAGGAGTAAGATGTTCCTTATTAAATTTAAGTAACAACCAAACATGACCTTTAATTTGTAGTAACTAAACTTTAAAGAGTGTAACAGTATAGGGACAGGCAGACATACCAGTGCTGATTTGATGAGCGGTGTTGTCAGAGACTTCTTGGCCTCTGCCATGGTCCTTTTTCGTCCCATTCTCATCGGCAACAGCGGGTGATTTCTCCATTGCCAATGCCAGCTCGCCGTTCTCCCTCTCCCGTAACAACAATGGCCAGACAAGAGATGATGTAGATGGACCCTCCTCTGCCTCTCCTTTCTTTCCCAACTCTGCCAACCTTTTTCTGAGCACCTATTATTGGAAACCAGCGGGGCTTCCCGAATATATACATCAGCCAATCAATGCATTTGCTATTTAGGACGCATGCATCAATCTAATTTAAACTACCATATCCCCCAAAATATCTTTTAATTTTATTAATTATACTATGAATATAAAATATAAATAAAAGATGATTAAAGGTAGGCAAAAATAGATGTATGAAATTAAAGGAGAGGCTTACATCCATCCTTGGCAGTTAATGGCTCTGGGAGATTCGAGGTACTGTGGGGCTCAGACAGCTGGACAGCTCCACCAAACAAATAAAAGTCAAATTGAACAAACTATTCAGGAGAGAGAAAGAAGGGACAGATGCTTCTCTTTCAATTGATTCCGTTTTCAATCTTCCTTTTTCTAATTGAATTGTATAGTAAGAGAAGGTAAAAGATACCGCCTTTCTTTATTTCCCTTTCGATTGATGCCAGTCTTGCTCAGGCTGAGATTGTGAGACATCATCTCTATCTCTCTCTCTATCTCTGATTCGAGATTAGATATTCTTTTGTACTTCGAGACGGATGGATAAATTCTCCGACAAAGGTAGATGAATTTGCCAAGTTAGAACTCGCCAGTACTGATTGTATTCCTTATCGTTTCGCTGCTCTTCGCCTCAATTGGCAGTTGCAAGTGTGGAACTGCTTTGGTTTTCTTCGAAGTTTCTGTTTTTGGGGCCTCTTCTTTCTCTTCTGGCGCTTCTAGTGGGCAGATTTTATTTTGTTTCTTTTTTCGCTTTCTTTCTGAAAGGTTTGTTTCACTTGCTTTGTTTTTTTTGCAAGTTCGTTTTTTTGGTTGAGATATATTTGCACACAAACCAAGGGCGCGCAGATAACTACCTCCTGCTAGTGTCACCTCTAGATAACTCCCACGTGATTTTCTGTCCATTTCAAAATGCATACTCATTTCACTCTAAATGAATTAATATTTAATAAGGAGTCCGGCATGATATTAGTATCATTTCAGTCTATATAACACCAACTCTAAAATCTACCGAATCGACTTCCAACAATGAATCCAAACTGTTCAAACCGATCTACTTCATTAGTTGTGCATTACATGCAAATTTTATAATTTTTTGAATTTATTTAGTATCAAGTCAAGCGGTCAAATGTGTGAGTTTTTAAGTTAATTTTAATGCATTCATTTTTCAACATTTTTGACCCGCTTGATTTGATACTAAAATAATTCAAAAATATAAAAAAATTACATGTAAATATACCACTCATAAAATAAATCGGTTTGAACGGTTTGAATTAATCATTTGAACTATATCCAATCAATTTTGGAGTTAGTGTCATATGACACCGATGTCATACTAGCCGGACTCCTTAATAAGATGCAAGTTTATTTGAATGACAATTGAAAATTATCACACGTTTTATCAAAGAACTTGGTCAATGACACACATTAGGTTGTATTATGAATCAATAGTTTCATTTAAAGTTCATACAACCGATTCAAATTCCGAACTGTTCAACATGATCTCCATTTGAAAATACATGATAGCAAAATGATCTCCATATAATTTTTTAGATTGGTTTAAGTGATTGTCTACCTATCTAAACCAATAGTGTTTTTAAATAAAATATGGCATCCAGTACATTTTCATATAAAGATAGTATTGAAAAGTTCAAATTAACTGTTTAAACTTTAAAAATTGAGATATAAATCTATATATAGACCGATATGCATTATGTGTGGTACCATAATCTTGCTCATCATTCACTATATATATATATATATATATATATATATATATATATATATATATATATATATATATTTTAAACACATGAATAATTTTTCTAACAAAAATGCACACTTAAGTAAAAGAGGAGGTAGCACAGTTGGCTAGAAAAAAGTTTTAGAATTATTGTACCCAAAGGTCGAGAGTTTGATTCCCTCTCATGACTTTGCAGCCTTTGCGAAGGTTTCAAAAAAAAAAAAAATGCCAAAATTTACATATAAAAAATATTTTTTTTGATAAAAAAAAACAACAACAGTACTAAACTACACTGCGAACGAATCCAACAGAGTCTTCTCTTAATCCGAAAAATCTTTACATTATTGGTTGAATAAGAAAGAAACCTTGAAAGATTTTTGCACGAAAGTGAAGTTGACTGGATATTAATTTTCATTTGGTTGCCATCTTGTGTGTCTCAGCCTCTCAGGTGTTTCGAATTCTTCTGACCTTAAACTTCCTATTTCTTTCTTGCGTCTAGGGCTGGCAAAAAAAAAAGCTCGTAGCTCGTGGTTCGATCGTGACTCGCATCTGGTTCGCTTGTTATTCGACTGAGCTGTTAACGAGCCAGCTCGCTACTAACTCGGTCCAAAATTAACGAGTTTGAGCTGGAACCTAGCTAACTCGGCTAGACATCAATTTGTGAATTTGTATACTGTCAAGTTCGGGTCAAAAAAGTTTGTAAAATTTATTTTCCTCTTAAAACAAGGTTCAGTCAGACCCAGTGAGTCAACTCGTCATGAGTTTCAGCTGAGGCTTTAACTCGGAAGTCATAGGTCCAGCTCACTCGATCTAGACTCGGTCCAGAATTAATGAGCTGAGCTAAGACCCAGCTCGTTTACAATCCTACTTGCGTCTACTAAGTGACTAATTTGTCAATTAATTAATTTATTTTAAAAAAATTAAGATTAAATAAACGAAGCGTGGGTTTGAGATGATGGCCCAAAGTTCCGTTAGAAATTAAAAAATCAAAATATTGAAAATAAGATAGTTTTTGTTGTTGTGGTAAATGAAATCGGATAATTATTTGGGTCCTATTGGTTTGCATCTTTAATAGACCAAACTATTAGTTTAATAGTTCACTTCTCATGTACCAAACTATTAGTTCGATAATTTATTTTTTTAATTTCTAAAATAAAATTACAAGATTCCTTCTCATGCTGGTCCATCAAAATTTAGTGACGACTCCAACAAATTATTGGTATCGATTCCCAACTTTGTGAATTCAAAGCACAGATGGAGGTGGCGTCACACTTGCGTGTTCTTTATTTATTTTTTTTAAATAACCAATATCTTTGTCGGGTGATAGAAAAAAAATTATATCATAATTAACCAACTACCTTTCCTTTTCAGAGTAGGTCCGATGTCTATCGGATCTACTTAGGTTCAATGGTGAAATGACCGTTTGATTACATCAAGATCTGTGCTAAGTACATTAAAATCTATATAGGTCGGTTTTAATTTCTGTACTCACTAATTTTAATACTAATCGTACGGTGTTAGAGCTAATTGAACTTAAAAGTAGGTACGATACCCATCGGACCTACTCCTGGCTCCTCATTGATATGTATTTTATTGAACCATTACAACTACTTTTTCTACCATTTCTGTTTATTGCTATTTCCACGAAGTCTGAATTTCCAGTTTCATAAAATCCCAATTTATTTGAAATATTTTAAAATTTTAATAAGTTCAAGATGTTGTTGGACATAAATCGAATTTGCAAACAGTTCAAATATAACAGTGAGAATTAGAATTTGATCTAATAACAAAAAACATTGTACTCTTAATGAGAAGTTGCATACTAGAAATTCAGATGAAAAAGACGTCAGTCTTCCTCTTAAAAAACAAACAGAGCATAGAGAAAAAGCTAAAAATGATTGCAACATGTAATATTTTCTATGCTGATTGCATTTTGGCTTGTAAACTTAAGTTGCATTTTCATCTTTGAATTTCCGCCAACATAGTCTCGAAATAACAAAGTTGACAATACTATCATCTCTACATCGTGACAATTTGTTTGAGACCCTAGTTGTCCACATTTCCTTTTAATTTAGCACATTATTAACACTATTTTTTCTCAGTCATAGCTATTCACTATTTCAAATGTACAATTCAAACAATATTTTTACTAATTTGAATAGCACCATTCTCACACTAATCTGAATATCACTATTTTTTCTCTATTCATATCTACAAATCTCAAATTTCGCTATTCTAACTATTCAAGCTCACATTCAAACATACCCTTAGATAGGTAGAAATTCACTAATTTCGAATGGCCCGGAATCTTTAGATTAACTGATTTTCTACCAATTTAAGAAAATAAAATAATCTGAAAAATATAACATTTGATAATCAGATATATTTCATACATAGATTATGTTAAACGGTTCAGATCAACTGTTTGTATTTTAAAAATATAATGATGTGCCCTATTCATAGTACCTTGATCTCACTCTGAGAGCATTATTTAAACTAATTTCGAACCTTTTCCAGCATAAAGAAAAATAGAACTGATTTCATTACAGATTTTTGCAAAAATACCCTGACTCATATTCACTGTAAAATTCATACAATATTTAAGAGGAAGAGGAAGAGAAAAATCGATCTAGATTGTCAACGAATGAATTGGAGCATCAGGTTAATAAACTACACAGCAGTGGTTTAGAATGGAAATCATTTATATTTGGGCTTAAATCTAATTGGGCTACCTTTTATTCTTTCCTTTTTGTTTTCTTTTGTCGATTAAAAGCCCGTAGGCATCATCTTTTGCTTTAAGAAAACTCTTAGTGGAAATGGATTACAATAAATTGAGAGAGCTAGTTGTAATGAAATGGAGAGGATAGATGACATCACGTTCATGTGTTCTTATAAACAAGAATCAATTGATGATTGTTTGTTCATTTAGTGGTATATTAATATACACCAAAAAGATTAAATTTCTATCACCAAGTATAAATATTTTTAAAATGCATATAAGGAGACGAAGAAATAATTTCACTCAAATTGCTTTTGCATTCATTTGCCAACGACAACTTCTTTAATAATAAAGAATCATGAGACAAAATATGACACTGTCAAAAACTTTTCAAAGTTGTCATTAAAAAATGAGAAAAAAAATCTACAAACAAAACATCACCTTATAGTAATCTATTCATCTTACATGATTTTAATGTTCTGCCACTTTCATAAAAAAAAATATGAATTGATTGATTAGAACATTAGAACATGTGCTGCTTGGGTTACAACTTACTAATAAAAGCATTGCACCTGACCTAGAGCTGTATATATATAATGAAACTTGTATAGATAGAGCGCGGTTATCTGACAAAAATCAGTGTTACCTTATTTTGCGCAGACATTCAATTTAAAAATCATGTATATCTGGCAAATTGGACATCGTCGCTTTAGTTTTTCTTTTATTATTAATGTTCAAATCACAGCAATAGGATCACAAAAGTGTGGAATTATTTTGCTTCTCCGTTCTTTGTCGAAATTTTTGCTATATGTAATTTATAGGAATTAGAAGCTCAAGAGATGGAACTGAGATTAATAATGTTTAATTTAAAACCGTTTAATTAGTTCTTGAATAAAATGCTTTTTTTAATTATCAGCTACAGTCAACTTCACACTAGGAATTAATATGGTAAAAGTAGCGCGCGCATATTTTTACATTACGGCGTGCTTAATGTTTCTCATTTTATCAAAATGGAATAATAATTCAATCTTTAATCTGAGCCAAGTGAGAAATTGGAATATGCATGCAAGAGAACTAGAAATTTTCAACCTCTATCTAGTCTTCCCTATTTTTCTATATTTTTAGACTAGAAAAAATATTCTGGTTATATCCTTGTTGATATTCCTTATTATGTGCACTTTAAAATATATTTTAATAAAAGAATGTTTAAATTCGATGAAAAAAGTATTAACCCTTTTGCTCATTTTTTTTTGTCACCATAAAGATCAATAATTGCCCTTTCATTTTTTTAGCATTTTTGAAAAACTAGAGATGGAAGTATTTTTTCTCATCTCTCTTTACACTTCCGATCGGAAGCTATTTCAACAGTTACAATGAATAGAGAATAACAACCATTCTAACTATTTTGAATGGCCCATATTCTCAATAGTTCCTATTTTCGAATAGTCATATATATTCTAGCTATTTGAACATTGAAAACGAAAATATAAATTTATGGTACAGATCTATACATTGCAAAATATTGTAACCTTATTCTTGGAATCTAGTTTCTTACTGAAATTTAGTCTTTACCTCATGTTTGGTTACGGACTAAAGCTAAAGAGGCCTAAATTAATTATTCCAACTTAGGCCGGTCTAAATTATTCATGTTTGATTGAGGTCTAAAGTTAGATCATGGCTTAAGTTATTCCTTGTTTGGTTAGAATTGGTGGATTAAAGTTTTTGAAGCCTAAATTAGTTAATTATTAATAATTAGATAATATTAAAGTATTAATAATAACTATAATATATTATAATTATTATTTAATATATTAAAAATATAAGATATTAATTATATAATTATCTATTAATAATAAGAAACTAATTATATAATATTAATATATTATTAATAACTATAATATATTAATTTTATTATAATAATTATTTAATATGTTAACAATATAAGACATTAATTATATAATTATATATTAATAATAAGATACTCATTATATAATATTAATATATTAATAATAACTATAATATATTATATTATAATAATAATAATAAGTTAATATATTAATAGTATAAGATATTAATTATATATTTTTAATAATTATTAGTAACAAGATACTAAATAGGTAATAATAGTGTAATAATTATTTAATATATTAATAATATAAAATATTATTTATATAATTATATTAATAATAATGATAATAAGATATTAATTATATAATATTAATATATTAACAACTATACTATATTATAATATTATTATGATAATTATTTAATATATTAAACATATAACATATTAATTATATGTTATAAATTATATATCAATAATAACTATAATATATTATAATATTATTATAATAATTATTTAATATATTATCAATATAACATATTAATTATATAATAATATATTTATAAAAATATACTAATTATATAATAATATTATAGAAAATATTTAATATATTAAAAATATAAGATTTAATGATGTAATGATATATTAATAATAGTTATTGATAATAAGATACTAATTATATAATATTAATATATTAATAATAATTTCATATATTATAATATTATTATAATAATTATTTAATATATTAACAATAAAATATTTAATTATATAATTATAAATGAATAATAATTATTAATAAAAAAACTATTTATATAATATTATAATAATAATTATTTGATATATTAACAATATAAGATACTAATTAAATAATTATATACTAATAATAATAATTAATAATATAACTAATTACTAATAATATATTATTATAATCAATAGAGTTAGGCCACGACGTGGAATAAAATTAAACCACCATGTGAGATGGTTTAATTTAGGCCGGCTTAAAGATCGGTTTATTCCATCTTAGGCCGGCTCAATTAATGCTCGTTTGATGGAATAACGAGGTCTATACCCCTTATTCCACCCTTTAGGCCACAACCAAACATGGTGTTAGATCTCTATTAAAGAAAGACTGTCATTATTATTAAACTGCAATCTTAACGACAACATTCAAGAATGCACTATTATTTGTACTTTGTAGACTTGGTTCACAGGATTATTTGATCTAAGACGAGCTGGTTAGATTGATTCATTGACATTATACACAAATATTATTTTGATGAAATCAGCAAATTAGTCTAATTTATTTATTTCACATTGCATAAAAAAAAACAAAGGCGCAGGGTAGGTGCAACTGTGTAAGGACTATTAGGTTTTAGTTCTGGTAAAATTACAATTTGCAAATGAATAGACGGTCCTCCTCCATGTTGTACATGTGCGCTGAGATATTGCTTATCTTCCTTCGTGACCGTTGGTAGATAAATATTAAATAGGAATTCGCATCCTCTGAGATAATCTCAAACTTTGCGTGACTTTTTGGAATATCTGAATCGTTCAATTACATTTCGCACGAATCTCAAAGCACAAATAATACTGTCCCCTACGCTCCCCGAATAGGCACCGGACACGTCGGTCACGCAAAAATTGAGATATCTCAGAGGATACGCACCCGATAAATAGATAGATGTTCAGTATCTTCTGTGATGGATCTAGATGCTAATTGGTATTGCAAACCTCTGACATCAGAAAAGCACCGAAACCTAGGCTTTCATTTATTACGATCGTCTGCCTTGCTACAGACGCGCAATGCATCTTTCAGTCGTCTGATATAATCGTGATTTCTTGAAGCGAATAAGGATTGTGATCTAACGGTTGGGATTCGCTGTACAACTGTAAAGTCCAATTAATTTTTATTTCTACACTTCTTGAGTTCTGAATTCTGATGCCAAACAAATGTTGAAGAAAATTTACAAAATATTTTTCTTTTAAAAACAGTCAAATAAAAGATCTCTTTTGAAATTATGAACAAAATATTTTTGTGGTTCCATATTTTTCCTCCCTCCTCACTTCCATTACTCCTTTAAGTATTAATATAAGTTGTTCCATTTACTCAATTTAAATCAATAATTAATAACAAAACTAAAATAAATTGCTCCGTATCATTCTATATATATTTCATTTTGATTTCTTTTTCAGCAAAATAGTGTAAATTTTCTTGCCAATTTCATTTTGTGTATATTTATTTCAGATAGCATGTTAGCAACAGGGGCAAACCCAATGTAGACCAGGGGGCAGGATTTTGAGTTTTAGTAGAAATTTATCGGTTCCGACTGGCTTTGCCGCCCTTTAAATATTTTTTGCCCCTCTGATTGTTTAATTGGTAATTCGAGTTAAATTTATAGTTAAAATTAAAATAAATTTTTTGAATTATGATTAGTAATTATAATTATAAGTCAGAATATCAGAAATCACAATTCAGAGCATTATAAATATAAGTTAAAGCATTATTTTTTTTATCAAATATACAATTAGTTATGATTTAAATCCGATTCGATATTTTTTTTGTCTCTCCGATAAAAATTCTAGATCCACTCCTGGTTAACAAGAGTAAAAGCGGTCCGATGTCTGATCAGATCCGTGTCATCTATGTCAAAATTCGTATAGTTTTGATGCACGCAAATTTTAAAATTGTTCATGTAAAATTTAGTGTGAGTTGAACAATTATAATCTGACATCTGACAAAATTGCAATTTGCAACTGAATGGACGGTGATCGGTGCCGCCCCTACCTAACCCTACAAGTTACATGTGCGCTGAGATATTGCGAATCTTCCTTGATCGGCCCTTGGTAGATAAATATTCTGGATCTTATGTGTTGGATCCAGATGCCAAATAATGTAGCGAACTTCTGACAGCAGAAAGCACATAAGCCTAGGCTTTCATTTACAGCCTATAATTTCTTATAAGGATCGTCTATCTTACAACAAACGCGCAATGCATCTTTCCACTTCATTTCATGGTGATAAATTAATTATTTGGATTCGATTCAGTAAAGTTAAAATTTTGTGAATCAGAAATAATTCGAGTATAATTCGATTTGAAATTATCCGGATTAAAGATCGTGTCATGTTAAAGAGGTAAATACAAAACAAGGTTGTACCACATAATTGCTTCTAAGAATAATTTATTCAAACACTTTGTGTGCATACACCAATTCACAAATAAATTGAGAAATAGAAGAATGACACAATACACCAAACAATAAGCAGGCAAACACAAGAAATAAGATAAGATCCAAGATTTTATGTGGAAATTATTTCAGAAAAAAAAAACACAGAAATACATAACACAAATTCACTAGATCAATAAAGTCTTACAAGTATGAAAGATTATAACTCTCAATACCACTCTCACTTGTTATCTTACAATTTTAAGAAGAAGAGAGAAAAATTCTAAAAGACTTAGTGAAGAGACAACTTGAAAAAGAGACCACCAAAGAAACAGCTCAACCCTTTCTCCGCCGAATTGTCTTCAAATCAACAGATCTCAGTCGCACAAGGAAGAAAAAAATCTGAGAAAAATTTGTAAAATTTACGAATAATAAATTAAAGTTCAGCCAACCGAATAATTCGGCGTTCAATTCGTCATTACAAAAAAAAATTAATTATTCACGAATAATTTACGAATCTTATAACTATGTTTTCCTCTTGTGATGCGATAGTGAATCTCGTGATTATGCTTCACTCTTCAGTTATGTGATGTGATCGCGATTTCTTGCGGAGAATCAGGATTTCGTCGTCGGGAGCCCGCAATTAATATTTATTTCTCCCTGAGAGTTCTGATGTCAAACAAATCTTGGAGGTTGCTTTTGCTTATATTCACTCGGTTGCTTCTTTTTCACAAACCGCAAGTAATGAGATTCTATTTTAAAGTAACGAAGAACTATTTTGTCCTCAAAGATTGAATTTTTCTTAATCAGCTACATATTCTTTATTATTTTTAATAAAAATGAGTTTTAATAGAAAAACATTCTTTAATGAAATGAGTAAATTTGTGGATTATTAAATTTATAAGAGTAAATCTAGGATGAAGTGCTCATCAAGAAGGTTTGATGAGCAACTCCAAAAATACACCAGATCGGTTTCAAACGACGAATCCAAACCGTTGAAATCCATGTATTTCGTGAGTGATGCATGTACATACAAAATTTTAGAAGTTTCGAATTCATTTACTATGAGGTCAAGCAGTCAAAGTAATGAATCTTTTAATAAATTATTCTATTAGTTGTTTTATGTATTTATTTTTCATTGTTACTTTGACCGCTTGACCTCGTAACAAATGAATTCAAAACTTCTAAAATTTTGCATGTACATGCATTACTCACGAAATACATGAATTTCAACGGTTTGGATTCGTCATTTGAAACCGATCCAATGTAGTCTTGGAGTTGTGCTCACCAAACCCTCTTGGTGAGCACATCACACTCTAGATTTACTTAATTTATAAATATAAATATGATATTATACATTTTAGAGGAAATACATAGTTTTGAATTCTTTTGAGGGGTATTCCTTTTTCTTTTAAATTAGATTAATCAAATGCGTCAAATTGTTCATCGTGTTCGTCGTCTCAAAGGAAAGGTGGTGGAAACTGGAAACGATCAAAAAGATAAATAAAATTAAAATTAAAAAATAAACCAGAAAAACGAAAAGAAAAGGAATTGAGAAGCTGGAAAGATATGGCCATTAATTACTTCAAAATAGCATCTAATTGAATAATTTGAGAACCCCAAATATAACTAAATAGGAATTGGAACCCATGACTCCGAATTTACTTCCATTTTTGGCTGAATTTGAACTTACAAAAGTTAAACAATTCAGCACAGGAAACGACCATAAATCATAATAATTGGGTTATATCCGCAGCAAATTCTTGCATTGCACTCAGAAGTATATAAAAAAAAGAGAGACCAAAAGTAAAATTAAAAATAAATAAATAACATTTCTCATAAATTATCCTTGTTTTGAAAGCTTGGTGGATGCATTTCTCCTAAATTCTCTTTTTCACAAAGAGGAACAGAGAGAGCTAATCTAACTCCACTCTCCAGCACTCTTTCCTCTCATTCTATAAAATCTTCTATTATCAGTAAATCCTGATTTATCCTCTTTCTATCTTTTTGAACTAAACAAAAACAAATAAGACAATCCGTTCTAGAAAACATTCGTCACCAAGCATAAAGAATGACTTCCGTGGGGATCACCCCAACCGGAGCATGCCCGTAGCCGTACTGTTGGTTGCGATCTTCTCCGTTAGAGACGCCACTGGATGCGTCCGGCTGCGAAGTGGAGGGAGGTTTGTAGTACATCCTCGCAGTCTGGGGGCAGTGCGAATGGAACCTCGCCGCTATTCTCACACCCATATCCAGCAACTCAGCGCACTTCGCCATTGTTTTCTTTGAAAGATAGGTAATCTCTGTAAGCAAAGTAGCGAGATTTTGTCGTATGGAAACAGAGAGAATTAAAGGGAGGCGGTGCTCAGTTGAGTTGAGTGGAAGCGACGGAGAAAGACAGGTCGATATTTATAAATTGGGAGGTTTGTTTTTGTTCTGTTGGAGAGGAACTTAAATCAGGAAAGGAGGAACACTTTCATTCTTTACGGATTCCTACTCTCAGCAGTTAATCCGAAAATAAAAAGGTAAGAGAACCAATTAGAATAAGAAAAGTATACAAAAGTAGATGAATGTAGAATATGACAAGTTCTTATGGTAATAGATACGTGGGACGCGTGACGGCGTGAGTTTCACGAGGCACCTAATTTTTGGAATAAACCATGTTTACGTTTGTTCAAGAAAAATTATCCCAATACTCAGCTCTCTCAGGAAACAAGGCTCGGGGATTCGTTGAAGACCGGGTTCATTTATAAAAGACTAAATTTCCAAACAATGTCACGCACAGGCTTCGCGGGAAGGAGATCGACGGATTTTAAGATCTTATGTGAGCATATTTTTTTGTAGTTGGCTTAGAATGGTTCAGAAATATGTGTGAATTTGGGAAGTATTTTATTAATCTCCTTGGGAAATGCAATAGAAAATCCTTAGTAGAGCGGTGGATTTTTGTCTGTTTGACCGTTTCTAATGTCTTTCCCTGTTTTTCACTATAAAATAGTTGGAGAAAGGCCGTAGCCCGTAGGTCGGTGCGGCAAAAATATTCTACTTTATATTTTGATTGCTAAAAAAATATGATTATCATTGTTGTTTCCAGTTCTAAATGGGCTGTATCTTACTCTGGTTGCTTCTGTAAATTGGTTTCGTACGTATACCTCGTATTTTAGTTATTCAAAAATAAAATATTATAAATAGTGTAGCTATAAAAAGTTATTATATATAAAGTTATTATATATAGTTGGTCTTCAACTTATGTACAACTTTAAACGGACTAATTAGAAGTTCTTGATCTCACGAAGCTTTTTAATTAGCAAGGTTGACTTCAAAATTATTTGAATTAGTATCTTATGACAATTCAAACTATTAAACTGATTTATTTCATGAGTTATGCATTTACATTAAGGTTATAAATAGCGATTATAACACTATAGTACTGTAACCATAGTATTTAGAATCATATAAATGAATAACGGTTAATAATGTTATAGCTTTTGAGATTTGAAAAAGCTACTGTGTAGTTATAGCTAATTATTTAGAATCCTAATTTACATGTAAAACTTATAGATCTTCGAATTAATTTAGTGTAAAGTCAAATGTCAAGAGATAGAGAAAATACATGTATAATAAATGAACTTATAAACCCTTTTTTTTTTTTTTTTTTATCGCTCTGCCTTATATTAAATTAATTCAAGAAAAAATATAAATTTTGCATGTCAATTTATAATTCTTTGCTGAAACCCAACTAAATAGATTTAAAATTTGTGTTCACCAACGGACTTCATGAGTTCGAGAATACTGCCCAATAAAATGTCTACATATATAGATTTTAAAAGTATATAATTTTGTAAAATTACATGTCAATAGAAACATCACATATTTTGTATGTTTGTAGAAAAAATTAATATAAGTAAACTCTGACAGGAGTCCGGCTAATGTCATAACGTTATAATTTTATTCTAAGTTATAACGAGTCAGTTTTTGAGATTTCAAAGTCCGAACAGTTGATCCGAACAGCTCAACATGATCTCCATATTAAAATGTGCTTGGAGACCAAATTTTATAATTTTTGGAATTTGTTTACTATTTTTTTAGATAGTTTCAAAACCACTGTTTTGGATGGTCCAAAATTATCTGAAAACAATGATTTTGTACATATCTAAAAAAATAGTAAACAAATTTCAAAAATTATAAAATGTGGTCTCCATGCACATTTTAATATGGAGATCATGTTGAGTGGTTCAGATCGACTGTTCGGATTTTGAAATCACAAAAACTGACTCGTTACAACTTAAGTTGAAATTATAACGTTATGACATTAACCGGACTCCTCTAACAGTTATTATTATATTTTAATTCCTAAAGGGCTTGTTCGCCAGGTAGAGAATAGAGGAATTGAGCAGAATTTAGATCTTATTCCCACCGAACATAACCTCAATGAACTGGAATAGAGAAGCTAGAATAGGCCACTTTTCCACTTTTCTCAATTCTAGTGGTGAGTTGGAATTGAGAATTGAGCTAGAATAGAGAATAGAAATTACTACTGTTACCCTCATTTTGCTGATGTGGCAGCCCATTCTAATTTAATATTCCCCACCATACTTCTCTCCCATTCTAATTTAATACTCCCCAGTCCCCACCATACTTCTCTCCCACCCTTCTTCGTGCACAATTTCAAAGAAAAAAAAACTTGTTCTTCCATTAACTCCGACTAAAATTGATGACAATCTGCTAGGAGATTTGAGAAATTAAGACTATAGATTGATAAACGCAAAATGCTCTTTCAAATGAGTTCCCTTTTGCTATTTTAGTTTTTCCATTTTGCTTCCCTTTTTGCTTTTTAGCGGTTTGGTTGTTCATCTATAACCAGATTTCTCCATTGTATATGTCAATTGCGGGTTCGAGTAGGCTATCAGGTATCAGGTTGAAGAGGTTCTTGAAAGAAATTGGCCAGTCTATCTTTTTACTCTAATTTTTTTTTCTGAGATCGGGTTATTACTGAAATTGTTTGGGATTTACTATAGTCTACGTTTATTGATGAGCTAAGTTGAAAATTTATAGTTGAATATCTGAAATTGTTATTATTTTTCGGCTCAGTGCATGTAGCTCGGTACCATATGTTAAAGTGTATATATAAAGCTGTTCTAATAGTGTCTCTGAAGAATGAGAAATGAGGTTATTATTTCAAATGTTAAGTTGCCGAACATAATTGGAATAGATGAGAAGAGTGATCAATTTTCAATTCCACAATTCCTCTATTCCTTCACTATTCTATCTATTGCCGAACAGGACTAAATTGTTCTTAACTTCTTATCGTTAGAACTTAGAAGTATCCTTTTTTTTTTATAATAAATATCGTTACAAGTATCCGAAACGAAGACGCGATATAATAATCAAAACCATAGACACTTGCATATTTTTATAAACTAAATCGTAATAACATTGATGGTTCTAAGCCTAACGACCAAGTAATTTTAAAAAATTCATCGAACTTATATGTACATGTCGAGATATTGGGCAGTAAAATAAAGTACCACCCGACTCATAAAAAATTCCGATCTATTTGAAATATAGAAAATCTATTTTTAAAGTTCGTGCAAGTTTATATCAATGTCCGATCTAACTTGACATGATCCGTTACCTGAAATTATCTAAATTCAGCTCTACTGGCGTCGAAATTGAATGTGAGGGAGAACTGGAGAAGCTAATTCGGTTCCATTCCAACTAAATAAGACAAAAAATAAAGAAAAATTGGAACCAAATAAAAAAGTATCTTATAATGGCACAGCCGGTGGCGGCGGATACAATCTGTATTTTGACTTCTATTCAGTACGGATGAACCGTGGCCGCTTAAAGTGATCCGACTTGCTGCTTTTTTTTTATAACAAAAGCAAAAGCAAGATTTTTGCTTTCTCGATTCTAATTATTCAAAATTTATTATTTTCGTATCTTGATAAAGAATTTTATTCACACACAAATCTCAACGGATTTGAATGGTTGGAATCAGAAAAGTAAGATTCTGTTTTTGTTATAAAAAACCAGCAGAGTCGGATTCGCTTAAAGTGGAGGTCCGGATCCCCTAAAGTAACCCAGTTTTTTGGTTTTGGATCAAAACTGTCTGATTCGAATCTGTCGCTCGAAATCTTCTCGAAATGTGTGCGCTTCAAATTTGAATAGATTTTCTCGGATCCGAATTGGATGGTCCCGGTTTAAAATCCAAATATTGGGTTACTTCATTAGATCTGAATTCCTCTAAGGAGTTAGGATCCCCTTGAGTAATCCAATTTTTGAGTTTTGGATCAAAACTGTCCAATTAAAATCTGTTGCTCGAAATCTTCTCTGGGACTTCTTTGAGTTCGTATCCTATGAGATATCTCATATTCTGCGTGACCGACGTGTCCGGTGCCTATTTGGGGATAGCGGAGGCCAGTATTATTTGAGCTTTGAGATTTGTGTATAACGTACATGAATGGTTGCGATTTTTCCAAAAAATCACGCAAATTTCTTGTCTGACATTGCAATTTACGTTAAGTCACTCATTTTAGAATTTTAGTTGTATATATTGAAATTTAATTAAATTTTATTTGTTTACAATTTCTTATATAATTGGTTTCATCAACTTTTACATGTTTACTTGTAATCTAATTGTCATATTTTGAGGACTAGCTTGGGTCCGATGTCCATCGGACTCAAAGTGAGTGCGATGGGTTCCATAACAGTCTGTTCTGCTTCACGATCCGTGCACACGGATTTTAAAGCGACGTGCACAGATCTTAAAACGGATCGGACGATTATGGAATCCATCAACTCAGTTTGAGTCCGATGGACATCAAACCCAAGCTACTTCCCATATTTTGTAGTTACAGAGAGTTTAGATTCAATTCTCACTAATCAAATAAGTATAAGAGCATCACAACGGTGTTTTATTTTCAATTTCTAATCCAACGTGACAGATTTTATTTTATAGTTGGGATAACGATAATTACTAAAAGAAAACAAAAATTATTTAAATCAAACGTTTTCTAATTGACACGCTTGTGAAAATAATTGTTTTTATTCGCTCTAAAAAAAGATGAAGAGAAAGATCGTTGATGTGACATAAAATAAATTAAAATTTAATTTTATAAATGTAAAAGAATTTGAAAATTAAAATTAACTTAATTTCTAAATAATACTTGACAAACAGATTCCGAATTGAATATGATATGATTTTGAGTTAAACTAATTTTTTTAATAATCTCATAGAATGAGAACTCAAATTTTTAGCCCATCGGTGCTGTTCGGCTGGAGCGAATTAAGTCTCCTTAAGACTTAATCCGCTTCCTTTACCTTTCTTAGCAACTTAATCCTGTCGAACACCGATTCCTTAGCGCGGATTAAGATTACCTCCTTTAACCTCCTTTTGCCCGGATCTTAATCCTCTGCCCGAACTTTAAGGCGCCCCTCCCCCTTCCTTAAGCGCTTAATCCTTCACTCACGGATTAAGACAACCAAACATCGGTTCCTTAGCGCTCCTTAAGCTCTTAATCCTTCGCTCTTAATCCTTTGTTGCCGAATCATGTAGTTACTGACTATTGAAAATATCCCACAATGGTGCTGTTCGGCTGAAGAGGATTAAGGCTCCTTAAGCCTTAATTCGTTTCCTTTAGTTTTCTTAACAACTTAATCCTGCCGAACACTGATTCCTTAGCGCGGATTAAGATTACCTCCTTTAGCCTTCTTTTGCCCGGATCTTAATTCTCTACCCGAACTTTAAGGCACCCCTCCCCCTTCCTTAAGCGCTTAATCCTTCATCCACGGATGAAGACAACTGAACATCGGTTCCTTGGCGCTCCTTAAGCTCTTAATCCTTCACTCTTAATCCTTTGTTGCCGAACGACCCCAATGTGTGTAGTATATTGGATCTCTATTATGACCGAAATTTTTATTTATATCATTTAAGCAAAATAATAATAAACCAAATCACCACTGAAATTGAAAAATTACAAAAATATCAGGATCGTCAATTTAATTTGCGAACTCATTAGAGGGTCCGCAAAAGCCCATTAATCCCACTGTAATATACTGAAATTGAGGTTTTTGGAGGTCCGCAAATACAATATGTGAAACCCATTAATAGGTCCGAAGATTGAATTGGTGACCTTGGTATTTTTGGAATTCTCCATATTTTTTTTTTTTTTGGATTATAGTATATCTGAAGAAGAGGATTACCTTCTCAGCGACAAAATTGACTATATTGATAATATTAATATTCTGAATATTTCTTTGCCATAAATTCGTTGTTCGAATTTATTCGGTTGAAACTATAGTAAAATAATCGAATTATTGTTTTCGGTTTTTAAAAATCCGACTGAACCATTTAGATCAAATTAAATTTTAATTTGTTTGATTGAACTGAATTAATTTCCGGGACTAGTATAAAAAAAAAACTCATTTTCCTTTACAAATAACTTAATTTTGAGTGTATACGGTGGTTTCTCCACCGTAGAAGTCAAGAGCGGGAACGAACAATTTATCGGATTTAGAAAAAATAAATACAAAATATAAATCGTGTTTGAAACCATTATAATTGTACTGATTCAATTTAGTTGGTTTTGAAAATCTAAATTGAAATAATTTAAAATTTTAAAATGGAAAAATCAATCTATTAAATTTAATTTTTTTCGATTCGGTTGAAAATCTAACAAAGCGAACCGTTTGAACACTTAAACTCGCGCATCTGAAGCATAAATATTAGCATATACCAAACTTATCCACCTAAAATCGCGTCTGAATTTTGCACCAAAACAGAATCTAATTAAATGCGACAATGACAGAGCATCAAGTAAAGACGAAATTAAATAATGACACTGTCATTAACGATCCAGCTCTTCTCTCTCTCCTTGTTTGCCTTATTATCAAGCAGAGATCTTATATCTACGCTGACCCACCGAATTAAAGCTTAGCTTTAAATGGGTTATTGGAAGCAATCAATAAAAGTTGAAAAAACAAGAAATGAGATTCAAAGATGAAAATATAAAAATTAATAAACCGATTTATCAGGAAACAAATTGATAGAATTCTTTTTTATTTAAATAATAAGGACCGAGTCATTACGTCAGTTTATGAAGATAGACGGAAGGAGATCACCTGCCTCCAGTGTGGCTGACACGTGGATTCAAATAGATTTAAATATTTAAATATTGATTTTAGTTTTACTGCAGGCTCATGTGTCAGCGACTTAGGGGCAGAAAAATCCTGCTTCCCAAAGAATAGAGGGCAGATGATTCAGTTCCAAAATAGACTACACAAATTTCGTTCTTACCCTGGCGGATCCGAATCTGCTAAAATTCGAGATGAATGAATAGTGTTCCTGAAATTCCTGTAATTCAGATCCAGCCGTCGAACTGTTCCGAGATGCGTGCATAGAAAAACTAGCTATTCCGAGATGCGTGTACGAAAAAAATTGAACTGAGATCTCGAATTTCGGGAATTTCAGCCGATTTAAATTATACCCTGGCTCAAGTCTTTGATTTTGTCTTCTCCCTGGACCGAATCCATGGTTGCATCTTTTCCTTAGAGGAAAGAAGGAAGAAGGAAATTAGGGAAGGAGCTAAGATTTGAAGTTCTGAGCGGATCAAATTAATAGTTCGGTCACTTTTTTTTTTTTTCAAATTGTATGTGTTCTGGTTATGTAAAGGCGTGACAAAAAAGTGAAATGAATTATTGATTCGGTCCAGTTGGAGGTAATTAGACTGTTGACAATTTTTTTTTCAAATTTAAAATAAATAAATTGATAGAATTTAGTATCCTTGAGCTCTTTTAGTTTCATATCACTTATTTTGACTGAACAAGTCCAGTCAAAATTAAAAATTAAAAATTAAAATACCTCCGCTACAGGGACACAGATATTGCTCCTCTCACTTATTTCTGATTTTTTTTTTCTCATTTCATCATTTTCTCTTGCTTATTGTTGTATGAACTAATCATGCATGATATACTCTTGTTTAGTCAATGCATTGCTCATGTTTAAAGTCTCATATAGCAATAAGTAACGCAAAATTGATTAAGGAATTAGAATATTCATATTGAACCAATACAGAGTCTAAATTTCTATTCAAAATATCTTTAATAATATCATAAACTATCTATCTTTTTTTTATTCAAAATAACCTAAGCATCATGGTATAAACTATATATATATTTTTTTTATTAAAAAAAACTAAGCATCATAACACAAACTATCTATCTTTTTTTATTTAAAATAAAAAACAATCTGAATCTTGAAAAAAAAATTGATCCTTAAAAAAGAAATTCAGTTTAGACCTTTAAATAAAAGTCTACGTAAGCATAGTGTGCTATAGCGCGTAGCGCAAATAGCAGACCGCTACTACAGCTATAGCGGTCGTAGCTGAAATAGCGCACTTTTATTTCATAACTTGACGTTTAAGATCTGAAAATGCTATAGCGTCAATATTGCGTCGCTATAGTGCGCTATTTAGAACACTACGTATAATAGTACTTTTTCAGGCTTCACAATGGCCTAATCAAAGAGATTTAAATCATTTAAATCAGATTTTGATAAGGTTTCACAGTTCACATTGGATGCCTTTTCGTAATAAAGTTGCCAGAAACATAATGCCCCACTGTTTTTTGTTTTTGTTTTTATAAATAAATAAATAAATCCTACTATTTTCGCTCTGGCACGGCAGCATTATACGTGTGATTTTAGTTTTTATAATGAGGAGGTTGGTTGGATAACAACCTTTTAAGATGTGATAAATTATTTGCGTGATTGATTCAAACGATAAAATCTTGGGAATTTCAACGCGTAAAATACCAGTTCACTGCAACCCACGCGCTCCAGCTGGATAAAGTCTTTGACTTTTATCTTGTTTTCCAATACCTTTCATAGTATAAATTTAAATTCAAAATATTATGGAAATTCAAACATAACCTCCTCATTAGTAGAAATTTAAATTCAAACTATTGTGGAAATTATATGTTCATACTATATGAGGAGGATTTCAATACCTTTTATACTTCATCATGTTTCATATTCTATGTTTCATATTCTATTTTTGTTTTTATAGTCTAAATTGTTGATTTGAACAGCTCGACATGATATCCATACTAAAATATGCTTGAGATGAAACTTTATAATTTTTGAATTTTTTTTTACTATTTTTTAAGATGGGTAGAAAATCATTGATTTTGAACGGTTCAGAAACAATAATTTTGTACTTATCTTAAAAAATAGTAACAAAATTGCAAAAATTATAAATTTTTTATCCCCATATCATATTAAGCAGTTCAAATCGACACTTTAGATTTTAGAAACGAAGATATAAAATATGAGGTGTGAAAGACATGAGGTATTGGAACCTGACCTCCTCTAATATTATTGGAGCTTGTACTATCTTAAATTATGCATTTAAAATAATATTTGGCACTATTTTGAATAATAAAAAATAATAATTTTATTTTACACTATTCAAATCATTTATTCTTCACTTATGCTGTCAAACAAGGATAAATTTTGATGGAATTAGTATAAAAAATCACTTATACCGTTATAAATTAACTTATCTGTTTAGATTGCATAACTTATGCTGCGATTTTTCTCTTAAATTAACCCACTTATTCAGGTTTAATCCATAATCAAACAAGAATATCTTATGCCATCACAACTTGAAATAAGCAACTTATAACTATCATAACTATAATCTACAACCAAACATGACCATACTATTTCTTCTAAAAATATTATTCTCATGCTATTACTTTCCAATATGTGTTTTATTTTCAAAAATTAAAATTAAATTATTAGAAACAAGATAAATTAATTTCTAACTTATACAACTTTTACTGGGACTGAATAAATGTTCAATCCCACTTTTTTCTAGAGGTTTTGTGCCAAAACAAACTGCAACTTTGTTTACCACATCTTATAATAATTTTTAAAATGACGAATATGTTGGAAATATTCTATATATACACTAATACATAAAATTTCACACTTAAATTTTTTCATTCTAAATCATTTATATACATAAAATATAAAAACTAATCAAAATATAGATGAGAGATCACAATTGTATATTTTACTTAAGCAAATAATAAATAAAAATAAATTAGGAGAAGTGAGGGGGAGGGAAATAGAGGAAACAAGTGCAGTCCATAAGAGTATTTTGTTAAGAATTTTAGAAGAATGATATTTTGTTATATGTTTTGAAAATAAATGGCACTTTGTAAAATTTTCTAAAAAAAAAATTCATCTTATTTCTGATTGTTTAGTTTTTAAATTTCTAAAAACAAGAAGTTTGGTTTCTTTCACCATTCAGCTCCAAAGTTGGGTATGCAAGACTGTCTAGAATGCATGGCATGTTGCCTGTCGTTGAATTTAAAGAAATATTGAATTATTTATGATTTGTTTAGCATGAATTTTAAATATTTTCTCTCCCATCAATTCCGCGTACAGCTTTATCTGGCTGTGCCTCGTAAAATACATGACTTGCTCAGCATGAATAATGTTAATTTTTTTCTGTTATTATTTGCGTACATAACACATCTAGGGGTGCATAAAATATTCATAGTTCGTGATTCGATTCGAGATTGATTCGAAAAAATTAGTAAAAAATTAGATTCGAAATAGTTCGAAATTAATTCAAACCAAACTCAAACTAGACTTGGTTCGTTCGAAATAGGTTCGCAAACTATTCTAGTTCAAATCTCAAAGTAACGTGAACCGTTAATTTTCACTTATGACTTAAAAGTTAAAACATAAGACCGTCCAGTTATAAGTTATAACTTGTAAGTTGTTATCTTTGTTCTCAGTTCTGAAATCCTAAACGACTTTCACCTCTCGCTCTCGGCGACTACGAATACTCTTTCTTGTCGTAAAAAAGTTCATAAAAGATTCGAAATTGAGTTCGTAAAAAATTCGATTTGAAATTAATTCAAACCAAATTCAAACTGGAGTAAGTTCGATTCGGTTCGATTCATTTGCAGTCCTAGTTACACATCACATTAGCATAATATCATATAATCTCACAATAATAAAAGGCATATTAATTTGGATTCGTTTTGTTTTTAAAAAAAAATGGCTCCGGCTGGGTTTGTCCTCCGTTAACTTTGTTATAAATTATATAATCCATCCCAGGTTATATTTCAGCTAATTATAAAATAATAAAACGAACGAGACATTTGACCTTCGACCCAAATTACGAGTTTGGATCTATTGAAGCGTTTGCCCAGTTGCTAATTGTGTACATAAACACAACTTTCGTTTTGCTTTGCTAAACACTCAAATTAAACTGGCTTCAGCAATTAATAAGCCTACTTTTAGAGCATGGATTTCAACTGAAAATAAAAAAAAGTAAAATAATGAAAAATACAAAAATAATAACAGTTAGAATGGTTTTAGTTTGATCGAACGCGTGAACTCTATTTTAAGATGTATACTCAAGTATTAAGTACATGTATCTTTACAGTATATTTATAAAGAAATCAATAGTAGCTCTATTTCAATATCCAACATAATAATATAGGAAATAATATTTTTTGACGTATAATATGATAAATTATATTGATGAAGTTAATATTATGATTGCTTAATTTGCAAGTTATAATTTAACTAGATATAAAAATGAGTTACGCAATTAACTATTCGGGAACAAAACATTAAAAAAAAACTCTAACACAATAATAATATTTTTATATTAAATTTTTATCCATACTTTCTAACCTCATAAAAGAAATTTCAGTAGATAAGTACATTATTTAAAATGTAAAGTTGATTACACATGCATAATCAACATCCAAAAAAGTTGGTACATATAGTCGTTATAGACGGAGCACGGCTCGACCACATAAAGGTCCACATTGTTAGCGACCACAGCAGATCTAAGTTAAGCTACCAGCCGGCGCCACTGTCCATAACATGCAGAGCTTAACTCTGATAACTATTTTATTATTAAAAAAACCATTTAATTCATAATCACCCTCAAATATATAGATTATTGTATGGATAATTAATTTCCTGTCAACATTTTTTTAAAACATTTTTTAATGTTTAGGTTTTACACGTCTTAATATCAAAAGGTTGCAACAATAGTTCTATCATAATAATACATGATTTTTTTTTAAAATTTAAACGCTATATTGTATTAACTTGAGGAAGTGTAAAAAGTAGAGTGCTATTTTTTTTTTTTTTTTTGCTGATTTTCCGCTTCACAGGAATAATTTGCAAGATTAAAACTTAAAACGACAATAATACAAGACAAAACATATTTTATAGGGTTGTCTTTGTAAAAGTTCAATTATTTATGTAGCATCGATGCTCTGGGATTCGTTTACTTAAGTTTTCCGTACAACAGTAATAGTAACATAGGCAATTCAAGTCCGTCTGATTCGGATCCTACAGCAAGAAACGGTTTTCCATTAACGACTCAGATTAGAAGTTGTCTATTGGGAAATTATAATATGGATCTTATCCGTTCGTCTTAGATCGAACGAATGTAATGGGGTTTGTAGAGTCGTACGAGAATAGGAAAATTGCAGTAGATCCTGATGCGAGTTTCGTCTCTATGATCGTGAAGTCGCCTTCCCAAAAAACACAAGCAATTAGAAAACAAAGCATTTAAGAAAGCTGAACTATGCAAACCTGAGCTCATTAAAATATGTCCCATTTCCCCTTCAATTAATCTGGCACCTTTAGACCTCTCTCTCTCTCTTTCTCTCTCTGCCTCTCTCTAAAGGAGGAGAACTTGCTCATTCTACAATTTCTTTAGATCGGAGAAGCTCAAGCAGAGTTATATCGTTGCTTTTGCAACAATGTGGAGTTATATGAGGTGGAATGCGGGAAGTAGAGTTGTATCCTTTTTGCTTTTTTGCGTTCTATTGCAACTCGGTCTCGTCTCTTGTCAGACAACATGGAAAACCTTGTCAGGTGAACTCTCCTTCTCTACTGTTTCTATTTTGAGTTCTACCCTCCTCCCAAAGATCTCATTCATTTTTAGATCGTACCCTCGTTTTGGTATAACTGCGGCTTAAACTATATCAGACCTTTTTGGGTAGGTTTCTTCAGTGGCTAACTTTTTGCTTGTACCCTCCAAAGATATCCTTTTTCAACACCAGTCCTTATCATAATATCATTCCTTCAAACTTTCGCTATTTGGAATATAACACTTTGGGTGTCGTTTTTCATATATACCCCTCCTAGATCTAGGTTTCTACCTCAGTCACAGACATTTCAAGTGTGCAGTGGAGCAAAAACTAGATGTTTACAATGCTTTGACCATTTTATACCTCTCTCTGAGTGATAATGTGCCTTCGTTTACACTTCGAACAATGGTCTGGTCTGAGGTGATAATTGGAGAATATTTATGTTGATTTGGGGTTATCTTTGTCTATTTTGATTATGTGTGCCAGATACGTAGAATTGTAGGACTTTTTCTTTAGAGTAATTTCACTGGAAATACAATTTTAAAATGATCGGAACTAATGATAAGATTTTCAACTGTTTTTATTTTTCAATATTTCTAGTTTTATCAAATATTATCTCTCCATTCTATTCAGGCATTATCTCAACCAAATAAATTAAAAGGTCCAAGTTGCAAAATAATTATCTAAATTTTTTTTTTCTAATGCAGGAAAAGCACCTGTAGTTGTTTCAAAGGGAGGTTTTTCAGGGTTATTTCCTGATTCGAGTAAACTCGCATACAGATTTGCACCACTAGTCAGCACACGGTCTGCAGTATTACAATGTGATGTCAGATTAACGAAGGACTTTTATGGAATTTGTCTTCCCGATATTAAAATGGATAATTGCACAGATATTCCCAATTTTTTCCCAAACAAGGGCAGTACTTACCTGGTCAATGGCGTATCACAATCGGGATATTTTCCTATTGATTACAGTACCTCAGATCTTGCCAATGTTTCCCGTAAGTTATCTATAATTCAATGTTTTAATTTACTCTTTCATGTCTTTGTTAGAGTTGTTCATATAATAATTTTGTAGGGTTATTACCAGGCCCTTTTGGGAATAGATACATATCAAGCATCTATAATAAATACTGTGGGTCAAGCTTGGCTTTGATAAAGCGTTATTAAACTAATGCACTATTATTGTTGGTTATTTCTCACAAGTCCCTTGTATATTCGAAGTAAATTTATCGTCTGTATATTTTTTTTTCCTTTTTGGAAATGCATTCTATCTTATTAGCATATTTATATATATATTTCCATCTTTTAATGTGAAGTACTGCAAGCGGTATTTACACGGACCAACCGATTTGATGGAAATTATTTCCCCATACTTGCCGTAGAAGATGTTGCCCAATTGAAACCCCCTGCTCTGTGGCTGAATATAGAGGTATTCCTTTGTTTATGCTTAAAATTGTATTGAGATGAATAAATATTCGGCAATGAAAATTATTTCGTTTCGACTTTAAACTCTAAGAGAAATTTTCCTTACATCAATCTTAAAATATATGCTTTCTACTTGTAAGAACTAACAAAATCTTTTCTTGTATCATTGCATGTTCTTTTCAAAAGAGAACAAATAGGGTGAAAAAAAGAATCTTGAAGCTTTTTTATTTTCTTGCTTTGTAGCATGACATGTTTTATGCGCAACATAACCTAAGCATGAAGACCTACATCCAAGGGCTTGTAAAGAATGTTATAGTAAACTATATCTCTTCCCCTGAAATCGGTTTTCTAACCTCAATCTCTTCTCTCACTTCCAACCAAACTAAGCTTATCTTCAAATTTCTCGATCCGGACTCAGCTGAACCAACCACTAACGTAACCTACTCTTCTCTCCTCTCTAACCTGACGTATATTAAAACCTTCGCCAGTGGCATTTTGGTGCCAAAGACCTACATTTGGCCGGTTTCGCCAGATAATTACTTGCTGGATCATACAACAGTTGTGGTAGATGCACACAAAGCCGGACTTGAGGTTTATGCCGGGAACCTTGCGAATGATAATTTCTTTAGTTACAACTACAGCTATGATCCTTTGGCTGAATATTTGTCGTATATTGATAATGGCGTATTTTCAGTTGACGGGTTTTTGACAGAGTTTCCAGTCACACCTTCTGAGGCCATCAGTGAGTTATTTATTGGTCTTATAAAATTTTATTTTGGATATTTTATTTACCTGAAAATTATAAAAAAATTGAAACAAGTATTGTACAATGAGTAGGGTTAAAATGCTCCATTGATTTTCGTGCCCCAATCACGCCTCACATCGTTATCTCCGTTTTCAAAGACAAAATAGTCGATCCGAAGTGCTCAACATGATCTTCATATTAAAATGTGCTTGGAGCCTTGGAGACTATATATTATATTTTTTTTGGAAATTCTTTACTATATTTTTAGATAGTTTCTTATCATGTTTTTGGATGGTCCAGAATCTCTGAAAAACAGTGATTTTGTACCTATCTAAAAAAAATTAAAATATAAATTTCCAAAAAATATAAAATTTGGTATCCAAGCACATTTTAATATGTAGATCACGTTGAGCGGTTCGGATCGATCCATTTTGACTTTAGAAACGGACATAAAGGATGTGAGGCGTGATTGAGGCACAAAAACAATGGGGCATTTTAACCTTACTCTTGTACCATTACATAATGAGGTACAATTCTGATTATTATTTTGATTAAATTGTAATTACTTTCTTTCCTTTCTCACATTAAGGTTGCTTCATGAACCTAAACAAATCAAGCATGTCCCATGAGAAGCCACTAGTTATATCCCACAATGGAGCAAGTGGGGACTACCCTGACTGTACCGACCTTGCTTACCAGTATGCAGTAACTGGCGGAGCTGACATAATAGATTGCCCAGTGCAAGTGACAAAAGATGGCATGTTAGTTTGCATGAGTTCAATAAATCTCATTGATGATACCACTGTTGCCAAATCAGTATATGCTACTCGCATGAATGTCATCCCGCAGTTGCAAAGCGGCCCTGGGGTTTTCACCTTCAATCTTACCTGGGATGAGATCAAGAAATTGAAACGTAAGTGAAGTTATAATTCAAATGATTGGGCATTTGGAGGGTTACACATACATCCTTGTCATTTTTAATGATTCATGTATTAATCTGTTGTCTACTATTTTGTAGCACAAATGTCGGCACCACAAAGTAGCTTCAAGTTGGTCAGAAACCCGAGGTACACCAACGCAGGCAATTACATGAACTTATCTGATTTCTTAGCTTTTGCCAAAAACAAGGATTTGGCGGGAGTTTTAATTACAGTTGAGGTAAAAGTTTACTTCAAATAGACTCTTACCCAGATGAAATTTTACTATTATAACCATAAATATCTTATTGTATTTTCCTTTTCAACTCTTATAGAATGCTCCATTCATTGTGCAAAAATTAAACATAAACATGGTGGACTCAGTCCTAGCAGTGCTAAACACCTCTGGGTATAACACCGCCACTTCTCTCCCAGTGACGATCCAATCAAGCAACAGCTCGGTGCTGGTCTCCTTCAAGCAAAAGGCGCCCAAGTACAAACTCCTCTACACCATCAACGAGGAGGTTTCTGACGCAGCGGGGCCTGCACTGGCTGACATAAAGAAATTTGCAGATGCTGTAGCAGTGGAGAAAAACAGCATCTTCCCGCTTAGCAGACACTACATGACCACACAAACGAAGCTGGTTGAGAATCTACAGGCACAGGGGCTGTCGGTGTATGTCTATGTATTGATGAACGAGTTTGTGTCTCAAGCGTGGGATTATTTCGGCGATGCGACTGTCGAGATCAATTCGTTTGTGCAGGGAGCAGGGGTTGATGGCATCATCACCGACTTCCCTGCCACTGCACGGCGCTACAAATTGAACACGTGTCAGAACATGGGCAACAACACGCCAAGCTACATGCTACCAGTGCAACCGGGGGGTCTACTCCAGCTCATGAGCACGCCAGCTCTTCCACCTGCGCTCTCACCGCTGCCAGTTCTGTCAGATTCTGACGTAGCCGAGCCCCCTCTTCCTGACACTACTAAAGTGACCCTAAATGCAGAGGCTCCATCCAAGGCCTCGCCACAATTGCGTACTGCTGCATTCATTTCCGTGCTGATTGCTATCCTATCTAATGTGCTGCTGTTTGTTTGATCTGTTAGATTTTATGGTGTCTATTTGTTTGTTTATTTTTTTTTTCTCTTAGTTGATCGATTCTTTGGTTGATTACCGTAATTTTTTGGCACGACGGTTTTCTTATTTTTGTTAATGTATGATGTGCTTATATCTTTCTCTCTGGTACCTATGTGCAATCAGATCAAGCAGCATGCATAGTAGGGATTTTGTTGAAGGATTAATTGAACTTCAGGCCTTCAGCGCAACTTTCGTAACACCAATATGTGACTCGCAGGTTTCACAATAATTCCCATTGCCGGTGTGATTCGCACACAAATTGTAATCAAATGTTGAAATCTTGATGGCCACACGAGTTAAAATAAATTAAGAGAAAGTAATTATCAATGCAATAGAAGTGATCAACTCCGGGCATGGTTTATCCATCTAAATTGGGTAATAAAAGAAAGCGGGTTTCTGAAAATGTTAGTGTTTGTGCATACAGCATTAGTTCAGGCTCGAATACTTCTTATCTCATGCTATATCATCTTTAATTGAATTGAAACTGAACTGAGTTTTCCCATTGAACAGTTGCATAACGACAGATACAATAACTGAGAATGACATCTTTTACTTTGGTCGATTATTATTACTATTTTTTTTTTTTGCATTTTGCAGTTACAATGCATATTACGTCTGTGTTGTTTTAGTTTGTAACGAGAAACATCAGAGGCTCTTCAAGTAAATAAATGTACATTAGAGAAAATAAAAGATGCTATCAGGAACAGTAATATCACATCAAATGCATTCAGTACAGGAATGTAAAGCATTAGCTTCAAAGTTGATATACAGTTGCTTTCTAAATTTTACCTCAAATGCTGGATCTAGTTGAGCCGTTTCAATAGAAATTTTATGATTTATTTATGTTTTCAGCTGCACTATATGAAGTATACAGCAAGCACGCCACTTGAAATCACATAAAAGAATAAAATACTTATTCCAAAAATGGTTACATCTCTACTTTAGAAAGATCCTTCATATCTTTTGTATCATCATTATCCACCATTTCCTTGCAATCTGCCTCATGCTTCAACTTTCTAAACTCTTCAAGCTGTAGAACCAACCATAATTGGATGTTTTATTTATTTATGAAATTGGGAAGGCTCATAAGTCCCCAGATACATGTCTAATCTATAACCAGTTGTATGGTTGTGGAATGGAGTGAGGCTACGGTATTATGAATATGATGGATTGACCTGTGCTATGGACAGGCGATACGAACCATTCAACATGATCTCCATATGAAATGTACTTGAAGACCAAGTTTCACATTTTTTAGAATTTTTTTACTGTATTTTTTGATAGGTAGGAAATCACTGTATTTGGATGGTTCATAATTTTCAAATTAAGTGATTTTCTACCTATATGGAAAACTAATAAATTTTTTTCTAAAAAATGTAAAATTTGCTCAGCAAGTACATTTTCATATGGAGATCATGTTGAACGGTTCAGATCAACTGTTCGGGCTTTAAAAACGGAGATACGAGTCCATATACATATTACCATAGCCTTACTCTGTGGAATGTATAATTATAATACATACATAGAGATTAAGGGCCTGTTCGGCTGCCATCCCGTGTGTTACTGTTCACGCGGGAAAAAAAAAATTCAACTGAATTTTTTTTTTCTCACGTGAACAGTAAAACATTGTTTACTATTCACCCTGTGCCCATTCCCATTCCCGGGCTGCAGCCGAACAGGGCCTAAGTGGGTACCACACGAGCTAGATTTGGTATGACGCTGGGTGGTATAGAGCTACAGAAGTTTGTTATCAACAACCGCAAGATAATTTATGTTTGTTAAGGTAAAAGGCAAGATTAACACCTCTCTGCATGTTTCTCTATGTGCCGCAAGAAGCTCTTCATACTTGAGCTGCAGGTCCATTTTCTCTGCTTTCAGCTTTTCATGCTCTGACACTGAAGGCCCACCTAACTTCTGTTTAACAAACCTAATTGCATAGACTGAACTCACTACAGTGCCAAAAGCATAAACATATTCCTGGTACAGTATTTCGAGGCAGTTATACTGGTACGGAACCAGACCCGTATTGTACACATCACCTCACGGTTTTAATTAACCCTTGCTTTTGCAACAAACATCAATAAGCAAAGACACGATATAAAGAGGGAAAAAAGGGAAAAAGACGACTGGCTGCCAACTGGTTTCAATTTGTACATACCAGTACCATTTAAGATATTACTGTCTAGTACTGTTGTCCTTTTGAAATAAGTACTTGGCAATTTTAAATCAAACCCCCTGACAACTATTTAGTTTGGCCAAAGAGAAGAAACTTATGTACAAAAGTACCAAATAATGGCCAACTCCAGGAGGTACCAGTCAGGCCCACTACTTTTGTGTACCACCCTATACCAAGGCAAAAATGGTGGGTATGGTAATCTGTGATCCAGACTCCAGAATAACTGAATAACCCAATGTAATTTAACTTACTCTACTGCAGAGGAAGGCTTGTCACCTTCTTCATATAAAGAAACAAGAACTGCAATGCATTGTTGTGATAAGTTCAGGAGAATTTAAAATTTAATTGGCTAACAGAAAATAAAAATAAAAATAAAATTATTATAAAGAAAACCTTTTGTAAGGGCATCAAGCACACCGCTAGATTCTAGATACTTGCGAAAGGTTTCCTTCTTTGCTTCCTTATCCTGAAAAAAGTAAACACGTCATGAGTTTCTCTACAGGCCTTTTTGGAACCATAACCATAAGCCAGTTATATCTTAATAGCCTAATAATACATTATAGCAGACAACTCATATGCAAGTTAATATAGAAGACTACAGTAAATACTTCTTATTACTGAAATTTTGAATTGTGTTAAGTGATGAGATTTGTTGACTAGAAACCAGGTCAATATGCTGCTCAAGTGGTACGTGACAAATTGACAGTTTTTTCTCCATTCGACACGTTGAGCCCAAACCCCGTAAGAAGGGCTGGGCAATGACAGTATGGGTGTTTAAAATAAAGAATTGAGGACAGCTAGCAAAATTTGAATATCTGGAAATTTATCAATTCTACCTTCTTGTCTTAGAAAATTTGATTTGCTGTATTAATTGTAATCAGCTGTGATAGGTATTTAGTAAATGATTAGGAAGGTAATATTAGAAAACACTTTAACAGCTCTTTAGGCCTTATAACCTATTGAAGCTTGAAATAATAAAGAGAATCTAACCAAATAATTATCTTTTCTCTCAAATTCTAAGAATGGGCAATCATTTCTATGACTGAGTTATAGATTCCAAAATAGTTGGTTGCCTAAATTAAAATCAACTGACAAGGAAAGACATCGATCTCCTAACCAAACTTATAAATTGAACTACTATTCTTTCTGCTTTCTTTTTGTTTGTATTATGCAAAACACATCCATCCTTTTACTGAGCTGCATTACAACGCGTTCTTGCCATTTCAATTGAAAAGATATCAAGGCGAACAGTTAACAATCCAACCAAATCAGTAATGGACAGTACAAATAACACGAGTACACCTAAATACATTGGATAAGACATCATCCAAATTTAAGAAGCTCTAAAGATTGCATTTTGAATCGATGAGGTGAAATTAAAGCGAGTGAGGTAGCAAGGCAAGATCTAGAAAAACGAACCATATATATATAAACAATCTGGAGCTGATCTAGCTGAAAAACCACCGTGATCTGAAGCTTGGTTTGTCGAATTCGGGTTGGGGGTTAAAATTACAACTCGCGCTGGAGAAGTGTTCAGTACTACAGTGTAATTTGTAGCTAGCTAAGCTACGACATATTCATGAATTCAAATGAAATCAAGAAATGTTTTTTTTTTTTTGCTTATTTCTATTCCTTTTTCACATATATCCCTCAAAATGTTACTATCTGCAAACCTACCACTTACATCTTTTCTGGTAACTAATCTGCCTTTCTTGTTACGGAAACAAATCTGCTGCGATTCCCCTGCTTGTCCAAATCAAACCATTGATTTGTTTTGAGATTCGTACATAAAATCAACTGCTTTAAGATTCGTGCATTTCAAAAAATTGAATGGTTTGATCTGGAAAAGCAGCAGATTTTAAAACGCAGCAGATTTGTTTCCTCTTGTTGAAAAAAAACATGACGTGACATGATATAATTAATATAAGTAATATGATTAATATAAGTAACGGAAAAAAAAAACATGACACGACATGATATAATTAATATAAGTAACGGAAAAAAAACACGACGTGACATGATATAATTAACAAGTTGTGATTTGATCTGTCACGTGACTAATTTTTTTTGTACACGACATAGCTAAAATGGTGAAAAACAGTTAAGGTGTGATCACACATGACATGATTGATACATTTATAATTTTTAGTTCATTGAAAAAAAATAATTCTACAAAATATAAAAAATTGCAAAAAGAAAAGAAAAAAGAAAAAAAAAGAAACAATTATTGGAAAACTATGTCACTCGACGTGACGTGATGTGATCAAGTTTTGTGTGATGCAATATGTTGTGTCATTTTTGACCAAAGAGATACAGATCATGCGAATAAATATGTCACATGACATACAAATTACGTCGCGTGATTAACATACGTGATATGACGAAATTGGTAAGAGCGTAACTAAAGCATTCTTCCTCTAGTTCCATGGACACCAGCACGTACCTGACCTTTGGTCCACCTGTAAATTTCTTTCGGGCTTCTTTGCACATCTGCGCTAAAAATAGGCAGTAGTTTAGAGCGAATAGTTTGAACACGTATCCTCTACATTAACTCAAAAGGGAATCTCAACCGTCTGATTTTAAACAGAGTCAATTTGATTGTCTAATTTTAAAACAGAGCCTTTTAATATCAGTGCGGATCTAGTTTGCACAGATCTTAAAACATATCAAATGATTCAGATGCATTAACTCAAAAGATTATCTTCTGAGTTAATGCTGAGGATACGAATTCGAATAGTTTCGTTCTCCCTGAAAGAAACCAATTAATTTTTAGTTTTACAGTTATCAATCGTATCCATTTTGAGAAGATTTTTCATTTCTAATTGGCGGTGTGATAAAAAAGTAAACCAATTAATGTTTAGTTTTACAGTTATCATTCACAAGTGTACAAACTAATGATATATTAATAAATGACTGCTCTTGAATAGTCTTATAATTTTTTAATTCCACCAATTTCACGATTAATCTTTCAATTCTTCAGACACTTGTTCCGATTAATCCTGAATCATTTATTTTCTAAATTAACATATTAATTTTTTTTATTTAGAGCCGTATACAATTTTTTTGATGATCGTTGAATCAAGATTAGTTTAAAACAACATCTGTTACAAAATGTTTTAATATGTTGAGAAATAATAAAAAAAAACCAGTACAATTATGATAAGGTAATATAGTGGAGGGAAAGGGGAAACATATATTTAAAATCCTCCTCTTCTCAATAATAATACATGATTTATTCATATTATATCATCCATATACATTACACATACACAATAACAGCAACAGCAACAACAACAATTAAGCTTTTAGTTTGGAGTAGACTAGAAGTGAAATACTAATAATACTAATAATAATAGTAATAATAATAATAATAATAATAGTAGTAGTAGTAGTAGTAGTAATACTAACTGTAACAATGATACCAATAATAGCGATAATACTAACAATAAATACTACTAACCATATTATGCCTACATTATAGATCGTAAAAGTCAAAATCCTAAACCCTACGTTCTTGACTCCGAATCACTAGCTTTATGATCTAAAGCTTATAACACTATCCCTAGACAATAGTTCCTATATCATAATTCTAGCACGTGAATTGCTAACTTTCACACGCTCTTGTCCAAAGCCAACTCTTTAAACACATTCCAGTTCTTCAAGTCCATATTTATTGCTTCCTTCCATGTAAATCTTAGTCTTAGCCGAGCTATTCCTCTCCTCTCCTTGTATTTTCGAAAATCATAACACTTAAAATATAAATATGCAATGTACAATATCCACCCAACATCCACATATATATGTATTCCCCATGATTAAGAATTACAGAAGATAAAAATAAGAGTGAGACTATGGTAATATCCATAGCCGTGCTATGTATCTATATCTCTATTTTCGAAGTTCAAATCATTATTTAAGTTTCAAAGGATATAAAATTTGATACACAAACTATATAGTTAATATAAGACATATTTAAAGTTCCATAAGTTTTATTTAGATAAGCATTGGACATTTCTATTGTCGAATTATTGGAAACATATGCAAACATTTAAATAACAAACAATAGCTGTTCAATTTTATAATAAAAGGTAAAACTATATTAGTGAAAATAAAAGAAAGGACAAGAACAATAGCACAACATAGAACCAACAATATACTTCCAAATTGCAAACAAAACAACAAGGATTAAACAGCCTCTTCAGCACAGAACTAATTCAAACTTTACAAAATGATCTGATCATGAGCTATTACTTTAGTAAAGTAACAAGAACAACAACCAAAAATCACATAACAAATTACCTTGGTTATGTACCCAAATATTCCATAAGATCTTGATCACAAAGCAAATCATCAATGTCAGGAATGGGGCTTCCAATACCAATAAAATCTAATGGCAAATTATCAAATCCACTGCCGGCAAACTTATCCTGTTCTACCGGGTACAATGGCTCGTCCATAAATGGATGCATGACATTTCCATGCCCATTGCCATTCTCAACATTGCCATCACTGTTATTATTATTTGCTTCTACTGCAATTACTGGTAATTCCATCAGCTGGTGAGACGAAATCGGTAAAGAATGTTGATGTATTTGTTGCTGCGGGCACGGAGTATAGAATTCAAACCCGGTAGTGTCCCCAAATTGGAACCGGTTATTTGCAGGCTGTAGTTGCAATGGCTGAGAAGCACCCATGTACATGCTTTTAGGTGTGCTAACATGAACTCCAGTAAAATTGTTATTGTTATTATCATAATTAGTATTCCCGGTATTGTTATTATTACCGTAGTCAGTATTACCGGTATTGTGGCCATTTTCAACCGCAGGCGCATGTAGAAAGTGTTGGTTATTAGCTGTTTCAGGGAAGTCGGTTTGGTTCATATCAGGAATTGCAATGCTCAGCGAGTCCTCTTCGGGGGCCCGATTTACAGCAACTCGTTTTCTTGCATGTGAAGAAGAACCACCCAACCGAGGCTTCTTCCTCTTCGGTTCTTTTTGCTCCTTAAACCTCACATTATGTTTCTCTCTATCACCTGCATTAGTACCAGTACTGGTACCAGCTGCTGGTGTAGGGTTCCTGTCATCGTCGTTTGCTAATGTGACCTCAGTAGCGGGTGCCATGCCAGACCCATCAACATCATATTCATTACTACTACTGTAGGTGTATGTATCCTCTCGCCTCTCCTCCTGGCCACTATGCTGAGTTATATCTGAAAAATTATTATCTCTGTCTCTCTCTCTACCTCTACCTCTACCTCTATCTTTATCTGCTGCAAAATGCCGCGACACTGACCTCTCCTCCCTGCTCAAGACCGCCAACCAAATCAAGCTTTCTTTTGCCGTCATCTTATCTTGCAAGCATTTCGACTTTCTTACACGCGTTCTTATCTTTTCAAAATTCGGTGCCATGTGCCTTATGACACTTGTTAAAACTCCCACTTTCCAAACCTTCTTCAAATCATGTGGCTTTTTGTATGGTGGTATCTGACCCTTCGGTAAACCCAACCCAACCCACCAATCCTCGGTGCCAGTGGGCCACCATGGAGGCGGGACCCCCTTCTCTAACGGGAATTTCCTCTGAGGCGGGTTGCAGTGTTGCATCAGAGATGACAAAAGAGAGCCCAGTGTCCCGTCTTGCAAATCCATTAATCCTTGGGGGCACTTCCCTCCATTGGAGACCACCTGACCATTCTCCAGTGCAAAATTCTCTGCCTCGTATTTTGCAATAGCTGCGGGCCCGTTTTTGTCAAACTTTACCTTCTCCTTCCACCATGCACGGATATTATCCGATGCACCACTAACGGGTTTTCCCTTCTCGGGTATAATGCCATAAACAAACCCACGGACATTGCAAACCTCCATTAGCTTCAGCATGTATTTGAGAATGCCATCTTGGGCCCGCGACATCTTTTTGCGCAGAGCCTGATCCGAGATGGGTTTCTTCAAACTGGACTTATCCAGTGAAGCCTGCTGAGCGGTGATCTTCCGTTCCTTGATTCGGCGAAACTTGACTCGGTCTTTCCACATGCGGCGCGCCAGCTCATCAGCCTCGATTTCCTCATCGCTGACATCATTCTCTGTCAAATTCTCACAGCGGATGCCGTCCACTTCAAAATCATCATCCCCTAGCTCAGTGGTCATAATTGCAAGATGGTCCATAAAAAACGGTGGATTATTTTTATCAAGTTTTTCTTTCTGATGTGGCCCCAAAAATGCTCATGCCAGTAACCTGCCAAGAAAACTATGTGCGGTAATTAGGTAAATGAAAAACTAACTATGACAGTTTGTTAGTCAGTTATCTAAACAAAAAGAGACACTGTCAAAATTAGATTCCAGCACCATTGTCAACAGAAAGGGTACTGGATGAACCCCCCTAAAGAAATAAAAAGTAGTTACCTTTCATCAATGCAAACCACAGATTAAACACGAATTGTACACTTACACTATTCAAGTACACAAATCAGACGTAATATCTCTATGGAAATCAGTATAAACCTAGTATATAATTAATTTTCCAGTACGAATAAAGCAAAAGGGAAAAAAACTAACCAATTGCTACAGGCGCTCGTTGAATATTTACAGGTACTGTTTCATCAAAACATCTTCACCATAGAAAATTGCCGCGAGTACTTTCAGGTAATTCCAAATCCGACCTAGCATTGGAACTTCCAGCTGGAAAGAAAGAATTTTTCTCTCCGTCAAAAGCCCAAAAAAAAAAAAACCAAAATCGGAGTTCTAACTGATCGAATTCCAATCCTCCACAATCGATTACTAAAAACCATACCGATCTCAAGTTCACCACAGAGAATATCAAGAACAAAAAAAAAATCATTTTTTTTTTTTAACAAAATCAGGGTCGAATCAATACCGGATTGAAACTTGACAGCTCCACAGACTCTAGAGAAGGAGCTTGTTTTGTTTCCCTCGTTTTCTAATTTTGATAACTATTGGTTTCTCTCTTTCTCGATTGGCTTTTGGGAGGTGCTGACTGCGGAGAGATATTGACACGAGAGAGAAAAAAAAAGAAAAGACTGCGGGATTGAATTAAAAAGACAGCCAAGGCAACGAATTTGCATCCTCTGAGATATCTTAAACTTTGCGTGACTTTTTGGAATATCTCAATCGTTTAAATACATTCTGCACGAATCTCGAAGCTCAAATAATACTGCCCCCCTACAGTTTCCCGAACAGGCACCGGACACGTCGGTCACGCAAAAATTGAGATATCTCAGAGGAAACGCACCCCAAGGCAGCTTGGTAATCTTTTATGTTCTCACAAAATCAGGATTTTATGCATCTCCTTTCGAGTAGACACTTATGTGTTTCTCTTGAATGGACACCTGTGTTCCGCGGATAATGTATTCCAAGTCCCGGATTTAAATATGCTGAAATCCTAAATTCCATGAAATGTATGAAATTTGTGATTTCAGCTGTCAAACTGTTTGGATGCGTGCACAGAAAAATCAGTTGTTTCAAGATCCGTGCATAGAAAAGTTGAACGGTTAGGTTCTAGGATTTCAAAGATTTCAGGGGACTTGGATTTTAACAGATTTAAATCCATCCAGCACAGTGACAAATGAATAGTTCGGGTTCGCATGATAAAAAAATTCGTGATTCGGAAATAATTCGGTACAGAAAAAACTCAACCCCCAAAAAAAAGAATTAAAAAAAAATTCACCTTTGTTTTTTGTATTTTATTTGCAAATAAAACATATAATACATTTTTTTGCATTTTATTCGTGTTCAGTTCGGAAACATCAAAACAATGAATTATACGCGAATACCCGGTAGATAGTTAGATACCGGGTCATATATGACCCGCCATATATTTCAGTTCATGATAATGATACATCAAACTTTAACAAGTGTATGTGTATATAGGAAACTGAAAGCAACCGGCCACTAGCTAGAGTTCTAAATTCGTGCCGTGCCAACCACGCTTGGCACGGCACGGTTATTATTTTATTATTTTTACTGTGCCGTGCCATGCCTAATCGTGACGTGCCTGTTCGTGCCGTGTTGCTTTGGCACGGCGTGCCTTATTCGTGTTGATCATGCCGAAAATTAAAAAAATCCAAAAAATAAGAAAAAAAAATTACAAAAATATAAAAATATGAAAAAAAATTCTCAAATTTTATAGATCGTGCATGCGCCAGCCAGATGTTCATTGCATTATGATCCTGAGTTCTCGACCACCAAAAATGCTTTACCAATATTTATTTGATTTTCCTAAATGTGCCGTGTCTAATTGTGTTCCTGTGTCGTGTCGTGCCATGCCTCTCCTCGTAAACGTGCCGTGTCGTGCCCTACAATAGAAAACCCAAGCACAACACGCTTAAAGCACGGCACATGAACAGTACCGTGTCGTGTCCTTATCGTGGCGTGCCGTTCGTGCCGTGTTTGGCCACGGTGGCACGGTTTTGAGAACTCTACCGGTAGCCACCCGTACGCGCATTTCTATGCGTACTCACTTGTGTACCCTAAAATCTTAATTCAGATCTAGAATGAGATCAGAGTCGTCAGATTTAATCTGGCACCAATCACAGAATGGACCCTTATATCTAAATAAGCATCAAATTCCAATCGCTCGGCTGGGAGCTCATCAAAGCAGTGCGGCAATATTAATATTTAGAGAAAAAAAATATTATACTGATTTGGTATTATTTGATAAAAGGATCACCGGTTAATTTTTTCGGATAAGAGCACAATTACTGTGAATAGTTGTCTAATATTATTGTAATTTGTTGGGAGCAATGGATGAATATATGTAACACGAAGAAATATTATATATACATTTATATATCTTTTTCTTGATTGATGAACGGTACAAAACGCATGAACAACAAAATATAATTTTTTTTTTTTATGATTGTAAATAAAATAATGTATAAATGCAAAGAAACTGAAATTATAAATAATCTAGTATATAGCACCATACCTAATTAATTTATATAATGATTTTTCAATAGCTTTTTCTAACAGTTGGTTTATAACATTTTTCACCTAATCCGATGAATGGACTAAAAATTTTTATCCTACAAATTTTAATTTAAATGCATGATTTGGACCATCAGCACTTATATTAACAATTTTTTTATATGTATATGCATGATACTCCTGCCAATACTTTATATATGTCAATGCATGTAATGAAATCAAAAGATCCAAAAATATGTAATAGATAATTTATACATTATCTATATACAACTATGCAATACATCTTGGTTATAACTTTTGTTGGTTATACATCTTGATATGAAATATTTTTGCTCTGATCAGTCCAAATATTGAAATTCATTTCTGAAAAAAGAAAAAATGGGTTAACAAACTTTTGATCAGTCAATTAGATTGAAACACCACCAAGGAAGATGGAAAATAGGGTTTGCAATTTTATTAATCAAGTTGATTGATAAAAAAAAAACTGAATCAATGATATTCCAGTGTAAACATAAGAACCTATTAATATAATTAGCTAAAAGGTGGAGATCTTGAGTCCAATTATAAAACTGGTCGGTGTGTTGCCCTCCTTCAGCCATAGCAACTATCACCGGGCCTTCAGCACATTCACTCACAGTTAGAAGCCCGTTGTTTAAATTTAAGTAGATGTTGACGTAGCCTGGATCGTGTTTTAAAATTTGGTCTATTTGGCTGAATATTCAGCCGAATATTCGTATTTGGTTGGAATCCGCATAGATAATAAGTATTCGGTCCAATATTCGGTATTCAGTTCTGCATATTTGGTATTCGGTTCCGCATATTCGGTAGCATATTCGGCCTCTGATATAAAATATTAGATACTTTATTTTTATTTTTTTGCAAAAGTGGATAACCACCTATTTCATTACGAAACAAAAGTCCATACAAAATTGTGCAAAGTACCAAAAATAAATTATTACAAGCTAGTGGAATAACATCCAACTAGCATCAAAATCCACAAAACCAAGTAATAAAAAAAAACCACTAAAATTAATCACTAAGAATTATCACACTAGGAGAAGAGGAGGAGCTAGTATCTACTAAAGACTAATCAGGAGACAGCAAGTCAGCTGCCTCATCAATGGCCTGGATGCACATAATTGATGGTTACACTAGGATAACTCTTTGCAACAAGAGTTTCTTGGCATTCATTAAAATCTTCGACATGCGATATAACTGATATCCTGGCATGCATCCATGATCCATCTATTTTCCTCCAATCCGAATGTATTATCTTCAACAGATTTCATAAAAGTTTTTGCAAGATCTTAAGAGTAATTTCATAAAATTTACATGTAGTTGTGCCGCAGTCAAGGAGACATTCACTATTCTTCCATAATTAGATAATTGTACAAGCGGTAAAATACTCCCATCATGTTCTTGACTCCATAATAGTTCGTTTTGAAGCAATCAACAGCTTTCTCGGAGCTGGCTGTTATGCTACTTGGAAAATTATAGCCTCTCCTCGCGGGAGCTGTACACTAATCATGAAATATTAACATCCATATACAATATACAAGTAAAAGCAATCTAATTTAAAAAAAAATGAATTATCATTCTCATATCGTTAATAATTAATTTACCTTTTTATCAATTGCCTTTGCGACCTCAAATCCTCCAATCGCTGCATATTGTTCACCTGTTAACACAATTTGCTAGTAAATGCACAATATTTAATTTGTGCACACTATACATTCAGAGTACATCTGTAAATTAAACATTCATATTCAGTTTATATACCAGAATATCTAATTAATTTTCCAAACTGTTTTTTTGACAAAACCTGCTAAAGATTCAACGCTGAAACAATTAGTAACATCCATATAAAATCAACTGTTTGGAGGTTTTCGCGTTCTTCATATCGAAATTTTCGGTTTAACGCGTAGAATATTACCATGAATTTTATTTTCAATAAATTCAAATCTCATTTTTGTGAATTTAAAAAAGTTAGGTTTTAAAACATTGAATCGACCAATTTTCTAAGAAATTAATTTAATAAATTTTTAAATGAATTCTCAATTTTTTAGGATTCAACAAATGCCCCCCTTCAGAGCAGATCGCGAAACTAATGAGTTTGAATCCAATAAACTATTTGTATCCAATTTCATTCTGCGTCCGTCCTTGTAAATAAAGATATGGACCATAGCACGAGTCGATGCCTTGCATTTCAGTTGCAAACAAAACTTGGTCAATGTCTGACACAAACATCGCCGAGTATAAAGTATCATATTTTATTGCTAAGTTTTGACATTTCAAGCCAGGTAGTGAGAAGGGGTTACTTGAGATGGCAAGTTATAGTTCCCGTTTGAGAAAAATTATCGCAGTCCTATATTTCATTCATTGTTTGTATACCGATTACAGAGAATTTATGGTGCAACATTTAACACGATCCTCCAATAGGAATGTAAATTCGTACTATGTTGTGACTAGTTAATCATATCGTAACTAAGTCAGATTTTAATGTGTTATAATAGAAATGTAAATTCGTACTATGCCGTGACTAGTTAATCATGTCGTGACTAAGTCAGATTTTAATGTGTTATATGGTGATCAAATTGTGATGTTTAGTAATTTTCTCACTGGGGTTTGTTCTATGGAATAATCAAGTGCTTACCCTTCTCAGCCATCTCTCATTCACACATGAATTTGATAAACTATCATGACATTGGGAATCCTTACCCTGGCTATCAACTATCACAGTCCGCACTAACTCCTTTTCGCTCCTGAGTGGTTTTCGTTAATTTGGCTATGATATTCCTGTAACGTCCTCTGGACGTTACAGAATATCACGATTATTCTACTTTTCAAATTTCACCACAAACTTTCCATAATATTTTATTTACTAATTTTCTATTAATAAAGATTTTAGTAGCTTTTTACTATGCAAAGAGACTTAGGTGGTGCTCTCTATGGATTATTCATTTGTAACGACTCCCTGTTTTATTAGTTAAATGAAACTAGACTTCGGCTTTTTTATCAAAAAAATATATGGTGATCAAATTCAAAAGAACTATTATGGCACCTTAATCACACCATGATCACACATGTCATGACTGGTCACATTTGTCACGTTTGGTCATGTATAACTATTTTTTTTTTCATAATTTGAATTTAATTAAAAATTCACCATTTGATCAAGATCTAATGATCCTAATCATACATGCGTGACTCACGTGGCCACGTACCGTACCGTGACGTATCGGTTCACAACGTGACTTTTTTACATCCCTGTCTACCAATGATGAATTGCATATTGTTAAATATAGTAAAAGAAAAAGAGCATGGAAAAAGACATTATATTATAAGATGTACATAATATTACAAATAAGCGGAGCCAAACCAACACAAAGCAACAAGTAAATTAAGCCACTTGCAAAGCATCTAACAACATAATAAAGTGAAGAAACCCTGAAAAATTGTAAAAATACGTTTTCATCAGTAAAAATAAAGTGAAGAATGATTGTGTATAACTTAGCATACTAACAACATGGATATGTCTAATAAGCCGTGAGTTTTCACCCAACACGTACCAGTATTGGGGCTTATGGTACAGCAGAATACTCTGTTCAGTCCACTTTTTCAAGTTACCAGGTTTAATTTAAATGCTTAAGCAAAAGAAAGGGCTCTTAAAGCAAACAGCCAAACAATTACCGAAATGCAGAAAAGCAACTCTTTCTGCATTATTTACAAAAAGTAAAAAAAAAATATGTGTTAATAAAAAGGCCACTATAGTTGATAACAACAAGAATAGCTCCTAACAACATTATGGTAAGGTAATACGGTACCCATATCAAGCCTTGCCTAATTTCCTTGTGTAGACAGTTTTAAATAATAGTTATGGTAAGGTAAGTTCTATAACCAACAATAGTATCTTAGTTCTAATTCTCTTAACAAAATCAGCAATTTCTTTACAAATAATAAAAAGAAAGGGGCCCTTCTGCAATTTCGTACTTATCTTGGGAATCTTTTTTAAATTTTAAAGCACCTTGGTTTTACTTTAAGAAACTTTTTTGGCAAGAAAAGGAAAACAAAGACAAGTTAATAGTTGAGTTTTATACCTATAGGAGCAGAAAACAACAGTCTGAAAAGTTAACTAGGGTTAACTGAGTTGGTGAGGAGCTTGAAGAGCACGTGCACGTTGAGTTAACTCCTGAACTTGCCTTCTTAACCGGTCAGGATTACAAAAGAAGTCCACAAAAACCTGCCTCTCACGCCCCACCTCCACCTGATTGTGCTTCACGATCTACACCATTCACATTTTGTTTTTTAAAGGATGTGAGGCACGATGAGGCATGAAAGACATAAGCCATTTAAACCCTCCTCTAGATGAAAAGTATACAACTCCTATTAAATATCTATCTTGGCTAGAGTTTGATATCTATTGGAGCCTTCATGCCTTCATGTTTATAATAAATGGTTGAGGAACCCCAGTAGGTCATTAAAACAGTGCAACAGTAACCACTAACAATATAGAGATATATGTTCTCTATATAAGAGAGTGAATGAGACTAAAATTTGTTCTTACATCTATTTTCATTTCCAGGAAACCCCAAAGTTGAAAACTTATCCACACATAGACCTCTGCTTGCAATTAGTTCTCATGTAAAGGATTGCCAAGAAATATGCATGAATAGAAAGAAAATAGTACCTCAGCCTTTTCACTATGAGCCTTGGTCACTTCCTCAACAAAAGCAGAGACTTCAGAGTTCACCTTCTCCATGTTCTCTAGAGCATTCATTAGAGCCTAAAAATACAAAAATGAGTCTGGACATTTCCGCTTTTATTCATTGGATCTCAACTCTCTTTATAATATTTAATTAAGAAAAAGGAAAAAGTTTATATTTACCCTCGGAGTCAGTATCGGTTCAGCAGTGGTTGAAGATGCAAATAATAGTTGCTCCAGCATTTGAATAATAGTACATCTAAAAGGATAGAAACCAAAAGGCATGAGAATTTAAAAATGAGGTGGATGACTCATGATCTGCACCGGTATATGCATATGGTACAGTGCCAATATTGGTCCTAATCTTTTACCATTCTACCCATTCCCAGATATTTGTATCATACAATCTAATCAGACTACCAAGATTTATCAGTATGACCTCAATCAATGTAGCAAATAAGATTTTCCCCTTTTCTTCTCTTTTCAAATTCCATGCATTTTTTGCTCGGGGTTTTAATTCATGTAATGAAAAACACATTCCATCCATGAGAAATTAAAAAATAACTTCTGTACAAAGAAAAGAAACAAACTAAATGAAAATTAGCTAAAAGGAAAGAAAACACACAGTTCATTAATGCATCTTCTTCTATCAGCTGGGAGAGTGTTCTCCAGCTCAAACTGTAGAGACATCAAGTGGGACCGAAGAGTTGAAATCTGCTGTACCATTCCATGTGCTGACACATATGATGGCAGTGCCGCTTGCACATCTACCAAGGAATCAAATGAAAAGTGGTGAGGGAATATCATATTTACCTGGCAAATTTTGTAAATTTGAGACTTGAGCTTGAAAACGGGAAATGACATTTGTTAAGTCCAGATTGCAAGGAATGCTGGCATTGCACAATGAGGGGGGGGGTCACTTGACAATTATTTATTTTGACAGTCTTGACAACCTTAAAAATAAGGCTCATCTTTGAAATCCAACATTATAGGCATGATTTATATTATTTACACATCATGTTTGTAAAATATGATGAGAGGTGTATGTTTCATCGCACATCATTTGACTAGAAATTTCAACAGTCCAAAATTAAAGGTCTTTGCTGCATCACCAAACAATACTTAATTTACTTGCCAATTTTCAATTTATTTGCATTTTTTAGAAAATCCATTGTCAAATGACAAGTGATCCCTTCTCTTAGACAATTTAGATTCTTAGCTAAGTTACCAAGTTACCAGTTTGCCCAGGTAACAGGCAAATATATTTTGAGTCTGACAAGTAGCATACAGCTTAGAAATTGCCCAGACTGGACCAGACATAAACTGAAATCTTCAGAGAAAAAAAATGGCCTGAAAGCAACTCGAAAACACCTGAAATTCAACCCAATATGAAAAACCTGATAACTCAAAGCTGATTGAAACCTGCACCAATAGACCAGAGTTCCAAACAACTAAGGAAACTTTCTTTTGGCTATCCCGATTTTCAAAATCTTGAACAACAATATCATTGTTTTGAAAAGTTTGATAACACTATGCCTACTTTCTAAACGCATGCATTCACCAGTCATTCTGAACTCGTGCGTTTAGAAAAAACTGAAACAGTTGACTGAACGCATGCATTCATTGTCCTGTGTTCAGACTGTTGGATTTTGGTACATACTAACTTCTTTTCAGCATTTTTCAGTTGTCTGAATGCATGAGTTTAGAATTACTTGTGAACGCCTACATTCACAAAGTAGGCATATTGTTGTCAAACTTTTTAAAAACCGGGATGGACAAGAAAATTCACACCTGAGTACAGATGATCCATATTCTAAAACCCTAGTACCCAAAGCTGTATAAATTTTGACTCAAGGACACCCTCTTAGAACCCTAAGCCAACCAAACCAAAGAGTTTAACTAAGTGAAATGACCTGCATCCAAACCAGATACTAAGTTGGAATAAAAAAGCCAAACAAGCTGAAATGAACCCAAGTAGACCCAATATAAAAACAGATGCAGAAGTACAAAATTAAGATGGCTCTTATTGATTAGCAAAAACTTTCAGGCTCATATTTGAAAAGGAAAAAAGTACTTACTGGAGTGAATGTTTAAGAGGTCTCTCACACCATGGAGAAATAAGTCTCGATCATCTACAGCTCCTTGTTCTTGCACCTCAGATGCTGCTTGAATTAATGAGAGGTAGTGCCCCTATATTGCCATACAAAAAATGAACTTTAGAAAAATTGCTCTTCTACAAAAGAAAATGACAAAATGGATTCTCTCCCAAACATAAAGTTGAAGAAAAATATTGAAATCTTTTGAAAGGTAACCTTACTAAACATTAAAATATAAATGTGTACTCCTACAAGAACTGGAACATCTTGTATCCACCTAAACATAGTAAATATTATCTACTGCCTGTCTCTCATTATTTGTTCAAAAATTCCAAACATCTCTGCTTTGAAGTATTCAGGTACCCAAAGTGTACCTGAGATAATTTCATACAAGGGAATTTATATATTATCTCCAATTGAACAATCCATGATATTCCTCGTTTGTGGCCTATACACAATATTTTAATGTGCCTGAGATATTTCACATAAGGGAATCTATACTATCTCTGATGTTTTATCAAGTATCCATCATATTCCTTGTTCGTGACTTATACACAATATTTTAACATTTTGCAGTGCTACATACAAAATTGTGCATATTGCAAAACTATCTACAAAGCAATTTATAAAGAATTGGACCTCAGATTACAAAAGGTTATAAATGATACATAGATAAATATCGGACCAGCTTTCTTTAAACGGTAAATTAAGGAAAATTTCATTAGTAGATAAAAGTTAATTTAGCAATGCCTTACCAGTCGGTCATTAGTTGCGGATAGATATCCTTGCAACTCAGATTCAATCACTTTAAGTAAAGAATTTGCACCAGAAATAGTCTTCCTCTCAAGCTGGCAAGCTACTTTCAAAAAACAGTGTCTGGCAAGCTGATTTACCAGATGATTTATGAACTGTACAGGATCAAAGTGTATATCAGGTCAAAGTGATGTAAGAAGTGCAAACTAAAATTTGTATAAAGGAATATAGGATGTAGAATATTAGCTGGTGTTTTGGTCCAGTTGAAAAGTGATGCTCAGAATTTTTTGAAAAACAGAGATTTTGTACCTATCTTAAAAAAGAGTAAAAAAATTCCAAAAAATGTAAAATTTGGTCTCCAAGCACATTTTAATATGGAGAGCATGTTTTGAGCACTTCAGATTGAATTTTTGGATTTTGAATCCAGTGGTTTACAGTCCAATGCACAAGAGGGCATACACATTGCAATGCACCATAGCACATTATATATATGTATAGAGAGAGAGAGAGAAAGAGACACACACACACACACACACACACACACCCGACTACAACCAAAACACAAGGAAAGAAATGAAAACAGAAATGGACAAACAAAAACAGTCCAAGCACATTAAAAAAAAGTGAGTATACCATTTTTTGTCGGTTTATATAGTGATCCTGCCGCATGACCTTTAAATCATAATCTCCTGGTAAATTAGAAAAGAGACAAATCAGCCAAATTTATCAACAAATCTACCAGTATTAGTAAATTCGACCAAATGACCACAATTTGCACCTTGTAGAATATAAGTGTCTTGCAGCTGAGCAAGCTCAGAGCATAGTCGTGGGATAGTCTGAAAAAAAAAAATCAGGGGAATAATAAACAAAGCGAAGATTATATGAAGTTTGGCATCATATGATTTAGACAATTTTAGACCAGTAATACAACAGTACGGTAGGACTGGTCGCTTGTGTTAGTCTTTCCTTGTATGTGTACTTAACTTCTTTTTCTTTTTCCATTTTTTGTTAATTTTTCTGGGGTGGAGTGGGCATTCATGGAATATGACTTCCCTTCAGAGTATAAAACATCATTCTTTTTCTAACAGCATAAACCATACCGACATTAGAATAAATTTTTCATCCAAAACATTTTCAACAATATTTCTTAGTTCTTACTTTCTCCATAATATGCTCAGATTTTGGGGTCTTTTTAACAAAGGTGAGATCTCCCGAGTTCTGAATAAGCACCCATGATTTGTTCTTTTTGGTAGGTATAGGTGACTACTTTGGTAAGTGCAGAAATGGAAGTTCCATTTATCATGCAACACTAGAGTAAAACATAAATATAACCATCAAAGAAAAGCATTGGGTTCAACTGAATATATAATCACTACAAACAAAAACAAAAAAATAAAGTACCTCAGATATAAATTTCTCCACTTTAAGGGAAAGGTTATCAAGCTCAGCTGTTAGGTCAGAGCTTTTTCTCCTGGGAAATGAAAAAATAATAATCTTACCAAGGGAACATTTTCTGAGCTCTGGTTGGTTTTCCATTTAATTTCACTAGACTCAATTAGTCTTCACTAGGCTCCTTATAGTGCTTAGCTAGGGTCCTTATCAGGGTTCAAAGCTTAATCAAGGCCTAAAACAAATTGATCTGATTCCACAATTGCCATAAACCCAATACATGTAGATCCTTGCAAAATGAGAAATATCACCTATGCTCCTCTCATACTTGGTAAATAGCATCTCAGCACACTCTCATAATCTCTTGAATGAACCAAACACCAAACTTTTCATCCTTACAAGAGGTAGGAATACATGAAAATTGCCCCAAAAGAATAAGTTTTGTCATGCTGATTTATGACTACTAGTGCAGTTACAAATTTATTTAAACACCATAGAAAGAGAGTGCAAAGAAGGTACCTAAGAGAATTGTTGTCAGGATGAATATGAACTTTGTCAGAAGAAATTTGGGACTTGAGCGTAGAAAGTACGGCTTGTTCTTTTGCATTCTCTACTTGTGCCTCCACCCACTGTCTTTCACTTGTAGCAAATCTGTTAAGATTAAACATGTTTTATATCAAATCCTCATTGCAAGCCTAGTTATTTTACTCAGCTGTACTTATTTTTACATGTTTATTTTTTTCATTAATATTGTTTTTCCTTCAGATTTGTGAGAGTACATAAAAATTGGCCCTTAGCATATCCCCAACTCCCCCTTTCTCCACTTAATTCTTACAAATCAATGTTCCCATTTTTCCTATAAAATTTCCAACAGGTACCACTTTGGTCCTATTGCAATGTTCCCTTGGAAGAAGTTGATGCAATAGCATTCATTTCAGTATGAAATTTCCTGCCAACAATTGTTTCCTATATTATGTAAATTGTTTCAAAGTTCAGGAACTACCATTTTGGTCCAAACTTTTGTGCTATCTTCATTAGGTTCTTAAAGACTTGAGCTTTTTCCCAGTAAGGACCACTTGCAAACTGTCCATTTTGCTCTTTAAACTTGGATGAATTTCTTGATTTGGTAATTGTCTGGAAATTGTCTCGAATAGTTTAGAAATTTCTGGATCAAATAAAAATCTAGATTCTTGAGGACCAAATGGCAATTGTTAATAAGCTTGAGGACCAAATAGAAAATTCCTAGAAATTCAAAGAAATTTGTGTAAATGGAGAAAAAAGAGGTCTTGGTGAAAAAATTGGGAACTTTAATACTTAAGGGATCAAAACTGGAAAATATGATGCCTACTAAACATTCATGACATTTACTTGTATTCTGTTCCTTAAAACATTGATCAGTGTTAACTAAAAACAGAAAAAAAATATTTGTAAGAGCCATTTAATATTAGAGAAGAAAAAAAAAGGTGAGATGAGAAGACGTACATAGAACGAAGCCGCTGCAATTCAGCTATGCGGTGGTGATGTGATTTCTCTGAGTCCCCTATGAAAATAGGAAAAAAAAATTAACAAATAATTTGAGATTTGAGTAAAACAACTACTAGTGAAGCGGCAAGATGAGGAAAGGCGGGAATAATACACAAAATGGTACTAAAAGTGAAGGCTCTATTCTAGGAACAGAGTGCAGCTTGCTATTCAGGTTTTGGAGGGTACTCAAAAGGAAGGCACATATTTGAAAGGCAAATCAGATTTGAATTAAAAAGGATAGAACTCGTACCCCTTCTTAAGCAATTGGTAATGTCATCAAGGCTCACCCATGAACACTTTGACTTCCCCTCCTCCGCCACTAGCCTAAATGGCCCCTTTTAAACAAACAAAGGAAATTGTCAAAGCTATTTAAGAACAATAATATAAGATATTTGTTTGCAACATTTTCCACGAAAAGTAAAACTACAGTGTGATACCATCTAAATCTAGTCTTTGGTTCAACAATCAAACTTTTTCATTGCAGAACTACATTCGTTTTGTATCCATTTTACATTCGTTTTGTATCCATTTTATATAGAGAAAGAACCATTTTGCAAGGTTTTCGAAAAAAGGGAGTGACAAAGAGAGAACCTTTTCAAATTGCTTAGAAAACCAGTGGTTTAGCTCCTTGGTACAAGCTAAATCTCCAAGCACGAATGAGTGAAAATCTGAGTAAGCTAGGTAAATGCCATCCTCTGCACAAATATACCAAGGACAACAACAACAAAAAAGCAATTGTTAAACTTATCAATTTCAGAAAATTTTCACGATAAACAAACTAGGGGCTTTATCAACAATGTAGAAAAGAACCATAGGCCCAACACAGAGGGTGAGGACCCTCGCCTCTCTATGGAGAGATGTAGGTCAATTCCCACAAAAGGCATGCAAAGGATGTCGAATTTGTATCCCCCCAGGTACTTGAGGGTACAATTGAGTAAATCTGGACCGTTCTTTAACCTGGCACGAATATCAAAACGGACCCCCTATATCTTCGATAGGCACCGGATTTCTTTTAGCCTGGTTGGACTTAATCCAGACCGTTCTTACTCATTGTACCCCTCCGATACCTGAGGGAGACGGATCCAAAGGTTGTCAGGGTAATGGGCCATTGTATATATAAAGAAAAGAGTGAGGCTATGGTACTATGCATAGCACATATTGGTCTGTACTATGGATCAATATCTTCATTTTCAAAGTCCAAACAATCGGTCAGAGCCATTCAACATCTCCATATTAAAACATACTTGTAGATCAAATTTTATACTTTTTAGAATTATTTTACTATTTTTTTAGATAGGCAGAAAATCACTTGATCTAAAGATTCTGGACAATTCAAAAGTAGTGATTTTCGACCTATCTGTACAATAATAAAAAAATTCTTAAAATACAAAATTTAGTCAAGTACATTTCCATATGGAGATCATATTGAATGGTTCAGATCGATTGCTTGGACTTTGAAAATGGAGATATTGATCCAAAGTACAGACCAATGTGTGCTATGCATAGTACCATAGCCTCACTAAAAAAATTATATCAACAATGTTGAATATCTCTTCAGTGACTTCTGTTATTCAGTTTCATTTTTCATTACTGAAAGGGTTGCCCATATTTTTCAATAAGTTAGAAAAAAAGGCTCACCATCTCCTGAGTGGTAGTGGGCCAGTTCTTGAGCTGTTGCAGCCATCTCCCCTAAAACCTCATTCATCTATTAAACAAAACATATGAATAAACCCAAGTTAGAATTAATAGATATCAGACATCAATGGTGGATAGTCAGGCCTACAATTATCTACTAATGGCCACTGATCCATAGTACACAGTCACTCTTTTTCTATTCTTTTGTTTGGTTCCTTATTATTGGATTGTTTTATAGTTCAATTGCATAATTAGGTTTTATTTGAACATTAAGCAGAGATTAAAATAGGGCTTGATGCTCGATGCTACTAGATGGAAACCAATCATCCATAGACTATAGTAAATGATAACGGAATTTTATTGTATAATTGATGTACCCAATATTAATTGAACAACAAAGTAAGATGTAAAAAGTATAATTCGATAAGAAAATAAGACCTCTCTATTGCTAGCAGAGAGTTTCTCATCTAATACAATGAGCTGTCCATTGATAGCTGATGTGGCACCTACACGGGACCTGCGTCCCTGGATAAGTGAAGAAGCTTGGTTTGCAAGCAACTCAAACTGTACTTGCTGTCGCTCGATTTGTTTCTTCAACTCCAAAGCCTCCTCCTTATATGCATTCTTTGACTCTCTAAATGGCAAACCAAGACCAAACCAATTAAGATTGGAGCCAAAATTTCAAATAGTAGCATAGCAGTAAGGCAGACTATCGTTAAAAAGGTTTTGGACCCCCAGTTTTGTCAAGGCAAATAAATTATTGTAAGAAGGTATTTATTCTGCTTGCATACTTTTGGGAAAATGTACAATTATTTATATCATTTTCTATTTTTACGGAATGCTGATTTATATAACCTTTTAGAAAACAAAAAATACATTCTCCAGAAAATAAAAAAAAATGCTTTCGTTGATTATTGTACTCCCGTAGATATATTACTTTACACCTTCAGAGAGAGAGAGAGAGAGAGAGAGGACAGCCGCTGTCAAGTTTTCAAAGAGAGAGAGAGAGAGAGAGTACATAATGTCACTTAGTTTTTCTTCAGTACCAAATACCGCTTCTTGGTTATCCCTATTAGTAGTGAAGGCCGAAATGCTGTAAAAAGCAGAATCCAAATCCTCCCCCTGCAAAACAAAATAACCTTAAGGTGTATATTTATTTCATAGTACAGGTGTATACCAGGTTACCGATAATCTGGTATAATTCGATAATAGGGGACAGGCTGGGTCAAACTAGCAAAGTAGCTGTCTCACAACCTTACTGTTTTTAAAAATATTGGTATGGGACCTCACTGATACGGTATCAGCCTTTGGTAAAACTGTAAGTTCTGAAGATTCTAAATACATACTAAAAAAGTATCCGGTACGATAGAATTTTATGGTTGTTTTGTACCTCCAATAGCTTTCCTTCTTGCACAAAACGTTCATATCTGAAAAGGAAAACATCGAAGTATCTGTCAGCATTATGAAATTACAACATGTACCCTCAAATTTGGATAAATCACAAAATAAAAGAGGTCTCATCAGATTAAAAAAATGCAATAAGTTATTACTCTCTAAGCGTCTATCAGAAGATGTACCAATATTTTAAACTCTGCTCTTGCATAATATGACCAAGTTCAAAAACCCGCCATCAAAAAAATTTCGTAGTAGATTATGCAAAAAGAGAAGGAAAAAAAATTCTAATTAGTTAAAAAAATATGGTTGACCACATGAAAAGGGAACAAAGTTCTAGGGGGCTTTGAGACCAACTATAAATCCGTACATACAGAAAAAGCTTGAATTAAGAGGGCAAAAGAATTGCAGTTTTCTATAAAAAAACCTTCTATAAATTCAAAAAATTACGACCCATTCTCTATACTGCAAAATGGAAAAAACAAAACGTGGCGACGAAATTGATAGGACAACACGAGAACATCGTGGCATTTGGTAGAATATGTACGACATTTCAAGCTTTTAATTCGAAATATCTAGCAAAATTATAGGATTACGATTTACAAGAAAATCGGTATACGTACTGAGGTGTCTTAGAAATTAAGAGTACACAACAGGAATTGCAGCATTTAAGACAAACATTACCAGGAGTCCAATTTGCTTTCTTAGAAAAATTCAAGCAATGTAGAGACCAACAACTCGAACTTCCCCAAAAGTCTACAATAAAGAAAATGTAATAATTGAAAATAGAACAGATGAAACTGGAGGCGTACTGAGAAAGCTCGGAAACGGAGAGGACATTAGAGGGGCGGAGACTGGAGCAGATCCAGTCCAGTAGAGGCCGCGCCTCCTCGTACTGGAACGGCCACTCGAAGCTGTCCGGATCTAACGACGAATCCTGACCATCCAATCCTAGTTCCTCCAAGAGCGCGCACAATCTAGCGCCGCTCATTTCACGCCTCAGTCGATGTACCTCCTTTGGAACTTCAGAGAGGTATCGGGGGTTCTTCGTTCTCTTTTTTGAGAGAGCTTTGTCTGGTGCAGAGTCGAGGACTGATGATGTTGCTGTTGTATCTTCGGATGAAACTCAAATTTTGAGTTTCGATCTGGAGCGTCCGATCAAAATCCCAGTAATTCCGGTCCGAGATGAATGCACGGAGCCTTTAATATTCGTATTAAAGCAAATCGAACGGTCCGAATCTAAACTCGAAATTTGAGTTGCCTTAGATGATTTGAATTCTGAAGGCCTGATGAAATTTTATCTACACTAAATTAAGTTTTCAAATTTCGAAAAAAAAAAATATTAAACCAGTTCATTATGAATCCGAAAAGAGCAGGAGCCGCAGGACAAGCCAGATTAGAATCGAGTCAAATTAGACTTGGATCGATTTTAAGTTTTGAGTTATTTCGATTCTCAGGTGTTTTCCTCACAATTTTTATTTGGATTTTTTTTTTTTTACCAAACCGTTATAGGTTTCACTTATTCAAATTTCAGTGTTACAGAGCAGGCAAATCTCAGCGTTGATTTTGTAACTGGGATTGTCAGGTTCAAATTTTGCCTGGTCTCAGTAACGAATTTATAATCCGGGCTGCATAAAATTTGGTGTTTGAATTTATTCATAAAATTTGGGTCATTATTTTGAAAATAATGCTTCGAGCTCAATAAATTTCAAAATACTTCAAACATTACAGTATTTAATCTCTTGCATTACAGACTTTGGGGCTGAAATGCTGAATTGATCCAAATTTCGATTGGATAGTGGATTTAGACAAACGATGAGGTACTGCAGCGGATTCGAATTAAAGAGTTCGATCAAATCTCCTATACGAATCTCAATGCAATACGAGCAAGGAGTGAAGTGACAAGTGCTCGCTCAAAACATTTCTTCTGTAACGTTTTCTGGAGCAGAAACAACTCTAGTGGCAATTTTAATTAAAAAATATATATTAGAATTTTTTTATAATAATTCTCAAATTAAGCTAAAAATATAAAATTTTAGAAGAAAAATAAACTTGTAGACGCTTTTCTTCCCACGGATTGATAAGTACGGACAATTACAAATTGATTTACATTATATAAATAATATAAATCAACATCCCAGAAGTCAGACCTGAAATTAAAAGTTATTTTTAAACAGTTCATTAAAATTTGTCAAATTAAATTCAAAGTCTATAATTGCGACCTCTTATATCATACCAAGTCGTTAGATATATCATTAGATTGCGCCTTTTTAGTAGATAAGGAATGAGATCAACCGCACAATAAGGTATTGGGGCAAGATTTTGCTGTGTAAATAGACCGTGATTGTCTGAGAATTTATCAGTGACAAAATGTAATAAACCACACAGTCCAGTAAATATGGCTCATACATGTACATGGGTAAACTACCACAATCCTAAACTAGTGACATAATGTAATATACCACATCAGTTTCTACAAAAAATAATTACATTAGTTGTTGAATAATAAAAGAAAAAAAAAATACAAAGAAAATTCAAGCTTTCTTCATCAGAACTTTCGCAAATCACCGAATTGACTCCCTGAAGAATTTCATTTGCACCAAATCAGTTTTTGGGCATATCTAGAAAACCAAGTCGGTATCTGGCGTTTCATTCGCACCCAATCCAGCATCAACATTGTCCTTCTCTAGGACCAATTTGGTTTTTATTTTTCCAGTTCATGAAACAAATTGGTGCAGATTACAGTTTTTGGAATAAGTTCTTTAATTTTGGAAAGTTCAAGAACCAAAAACTGAATTTTCAAAAACAGACAGAAATGTTACTTCAAAACAGGTTGTTTCCGTGGTTTTCTTGGGGCAGTTACGGGCCTGTTACTGGTACCTGTATCCAATTGTGCACCAACATTGGCACCTCTTCCTCTAGCTTTGCGAGGTCTTGACTCAGCTTTGATTTGCATACCACCATCTTTCCTAGATTCTTTCTTTTGTTTCAGTCCTCTTGTGTTGGTCTGGTTTCGAATTAGAAGAGATGCATCTCTTTGTTTCAAGGGCTGATGATTCTTGTCACTAAGAGCCACCAAAGACTCCAGAACCTATTTTTTTTATTTTTTTTAAATGTTAAAGGTTTGGCCCTTTGATTACTGTTTTCAACTCAAATATACCGTATTCCTCTAAGAAATACAATAACCCTTTCAGAGTGTACAAATGTTAGTACTGCAAGGTACTGATTTAAAGTTAGATGGCCATTATGCAAATAATCAACTGAACAATAAATCGTAACAATTCAGAAAATTAAACAAAATAGGGATTAGCCGGGCACTAACAAAATTTCTAAGCAAAACCAGAGGTAAACATTAGAACTATATATAAGATATGATAGAGGAAAGATGGCTAGTTTATATTTTTATTCACTCGTACTTTCTCAGGTCTGGCAGGTTACTGGAAAGGTGATCAGTATCGTGTGAGAGAGTGCCAACTGGACTAGACGGCGGCTTTTAATTTCCCCGCACTCAGTTTTTTTTAGAAATTAAGGTTCTTTTCATTGTGCATGTAATTTTTTTTTTCATTTCTCTAATTATTCTTGCAACCTCTTCTTTCATTTAGTAGAGAGAGCTAGTAGTTTGCTACCCGTCTTCCAACATTTATAAAAACTAGAAATTAAAATGTGTACTTCTTGTCCTTCTGTGTTTGCCTTTTGCTCCTCCCTAGAAGTTTGCTCAGCCTCTGCCTCTGGTTTTACTAGAAAGGTATACTGGGGTCTTCTTTGATTAAAATAAAGAGTGAAGCTATGGTACTATGCATATTATGGATCAACCCGTGCCATGGATCCATATCTCTATTTTCAAACTTCAAATAGTTGATCCGAACCGTAAAACACGATCCTCATATGAAAATGTACGTGGAGAGCAAATTTTAAATTTTTTTAATTTTTTTTTACTATCTTTTTAGATAGGAAGAAAGTAACTGCTCTTGGATGGTCCAGAATTTTCAAATCAAGTGATATTCTACCTATCTAAAAAGGTAGGAAGAAAATTCTAAAAAATGTAAAATTTGGTCTGCAAGTATATTTTCATACGAGGATCATGTTGAATGGTTCAGAATCAACTGCTTGAAATTTAAAAATGGAGATATTTCCATAGAGCAGGCCACTATGTCATATGTATATTACCGTAGCCTCACTCTTAAATTTAATACACAATAAATACAACCACACTATATATACATTCCTCAGAAAGAGAGAGAATGAATGAAATAGAAACATTACCGGTGATTGGTCATCATCAGAGTCGACCATCTCCTCACGCTCGAACTCGACATGCTCGCTGTCATCCCCGCCATCATCGGAGTCACTGAGCTCCTCTTGCTCCATCACTATTCCCTGTATTGAGTCCTCATTTATTATAATAGCCCGACTTTGCTGGTATCCACTGCCATTTTGATGCTCTGCCACTGAGAAAGTAAAATTATAATCTTAGAAATTGAGAAGGGAGTCAGAATGAACAAGGAAATGGGGCACTAGAATATTTCAGTGCTGCTAATCTAATGCATTTTTCTTTTTCATTTTTTTTTTGATTCAGAGTGCCTTTAAATTTCGTGAAAGTCCCAGCACTCTAGTGTCTTTGTAATAATTGGAAATTATTATTTGGAGTTTCTAAATCAATACAACGTAATTTATCTCTACTAATATACTGAGTATGCAGTGACCTTATCTTTAATTTCCTTATTTTTTTAGTGGAGTATTGGAAACTATTATCACGAATTTCTAAATCTATACAGCATAACTATTATCTTTCTTTCTCCATTTTTTGTTTCTTATTTTGTTCCTGAAACAACTTGTTTGACACAGACCATGAATCAAATGGCGCCCACTAGATTTCCATCACCTTTTGGAGGATGGCACAGTAAGCTACTTCAAACTTAATTAAAGATAACCAAAACTAATTCAAATAGAAAATATCAACAGCACGAGTACCTTGCTCCACTGTCCTTTGCTCAAGAGAAAATGCATTAGCCACTTCAAGATGTGTGTCGTCATTTGCATCCATACACTCAATCAGTGTGTTATTGTTGGGCCCACAAGGAGAAGAATACAGCCGTATATTCAAATCAAGATTATTGTGTACCCTCTGACGCTCCCCACAATTCCTCTGACTATCAAGCCCCTCATCAGTACTAATTCTTTGCAAAAGGGGATGAAAAGCAAGAGTTACAGAATCTCCAGGGATCTCTTTACTAAATCCACGAAACCCACTTGAAGAACTATCATTCATTGGACGGGTCGCAATGGGTCGATATAAGCTTAACTGCTGGTCTGGAGTCATCTGGAATAGCAAAGGATGCATCTGGAAGTCCGCCTCAGTTTGGGAATTGTTATTCTGGGTACTATCTGGGAACAAGTCGAGTTGCTTGGGGGGTTCTACTATGCTTGAACTAGTATCTTTTGTGGCAGGGGTTTGACTTATATTAAATCTAGCTCGAGAGATGATTCGTACTGAAGGGGGGAGGTTAACAGGTGGCAACTCGGGTGCCAATTTAACAAGCCGATAACCCTTCTTTCTTCGATTTGGCAGGGGAAGAAAAGATCTAACTGTAGGAGAGTTATACTTGGATAATCTGGAATTAAGAGGTGCTAATGTTTGGCTGGGATTGTTGGGGTTAGAAATAGAGGGTCCAGTTCCTTGTTGTGTAAAACTGCTGTTTGTATCATTCCTTTGCTCAGAGTCCGCCAAAAATGCCTCATGAACATAAGCTTCTTCCTCGTAAGCATTATTATCATTCTCATATTCCCCATTTAAACCTTCATCCATCTCATTTTCCTAAAATATGCATTAAAATATACAGATCAATTAATTGAGCTTTAGGAAAATAAGATAATCTCCTGTGATTTCTCTTTCAAGTGAGGTCATACAAAAAAATTAATGTAAAGAACCTCTTCTGTATTCAGATCTTTTGAATCAGCCATAAGAGCTCTCTTTCTCCTGCGCTTCGCTTCATACCTTCTCCTTTTCTCCCTAGTAACTTCACTTTTTGCATATGATTTCTGGGTGCCCATTGCAACTCTCCACTGACGAGGCAGTAGAGCGGGGTCTCTATGTGGAACCACCAGCTTCCAAACCAATGACCAATCATTTTTATACAACTTGAGGCCCTGAATAAAAGAAAATTTCCAGATATTAAATTTTGATAACAACAGGTGCTAAAGTACAAATTTAGCTGAAAGCTTACCTCTTGAATTTGCATTATTTCATCTGGTCCTAAAGGAGATGTTTTCATGTGCCGCACAGCCTACATAAATTTAGATTTTATTAGTCAAACTTATTTTTCCTGACAAGACATAAAAAAATAAACCAGTATTCACATTACAAATTACTCCTTTTTTGCTTCTTCTCTCTTTGGTTGTTGAAGTCATTGTACCTTGATTGGATTATCTGGAGCTTTCGAAGAATTGCGGTTCTTTTGCCTTACAAATATCTACACAAGAAAGAAAAAGAGCAAACAAGACCAACAAAATCACTTAGTAGTAGAAACCTTTTGATAAACCAGGTTCTTTAGATAATCTATACTGATGTAATTGATATTTGTAGCATTCTTAACTCGTATGAAACTTGGAAGGACACAGATTTTTAGTCTTTGACAGTAATCTTCTGAACCCATCACGATGAAATACATGTTTCAGATATCTTGCCAAGGTAGAAAAGGAGGCATGGAATTTCATATCACTTTTCATGATTACATGGCCATAATTGATCTCTCAAAATTTCTTTTGGGAAAAAGATGGTACAAGAGAAAATCACTTATTTTCTAAACACACAAGAGAGAAGTAAACAATAATCACCTGATGCTTAGATTTACATGGAAGATAATGCTTTTGTATTGCCTCCCAATCATTGTTGTAGTCCATCAAACCCATTGCTAACAATCTATATGGAACGGAAAAAAAAATACATAATTTCTGAATTAAAGATTAGAAATGAAGTTATAAATTCATTTCTAACCAACCTGTCTTCAGCATCAGTGAAGAGCACACGTTTGGCCACAGCTGAAACAGGGGGTTTATGTGGCAGCATCTCCAAATTAAAAAGTGAATAAAACCGCTTTGCGATTTTGGCGATATCGGCAGGTACCAATGCAACTGTTTGTTTCATTGAGTCTTCCACAAGAGTTGCAGCCAGTGTCTTTCTCGGCTGTTTCTGTCCCTTGTCAGTGTGGGACCCATTATCAGCTGTTTTGCTGCGGTTTGTAGGTAGAGGGAAGAGAGGCTCTCTCTTGGTGTAGCTCTTGTCCGTTGTGCATTCTAGATGGCTTCGCTTATACCTAACAACACCTGACAGGTGATGTATACAATACTGATCAGAAAATAATGTCCAGATATTATATCTAAGATTACAATGTTGAACCCTAGGTACCAACCACATCACACATTCACAACATCTTAAAAATACTTGTTATATGAAAAAATATTTAAGGGACAAGTATACAAAAGAGTAAAAAAATAATAGTGGATACTCACTGGCTGTAACATCTTCTAAGTAATCCTTTGCAAGCCTGAGAGGCATAACATCCAAAACAGAATGTATAGGGCCATCAATTATAGGCATCCATGGGGCTGATTCGTGTTCCCCATTAACACTACCGCTAGTTGATGAGTAGAGATTCTGAGCCACGAAACATGACCCCGGAAAGGCAACTGTCTTCCCAGTCAAGGCTTCCTCGCGCTTTACCACCATTTCCTTTAACAAATTCTGTGTCTCAGTTGCGTATTGCTGACGTGCGGGATCCAGAACAGAGACAGAGAACACCTGCACCAGTAGCTGCACATGCTCATGCAGCATCACATAAAGCTGTCCTATCTGCTGTGCGGTAAACCCAAACAGCTGACCCGGTACAGTGAATCCAGAAAGTGTCGTGGCTTGTCCAGGTGGCAAGTAAGGTACAAGAGGTCTTAACAGGGCTGTCTTGGTGAGTATGTCTGACTGGTGATTGTCTGAATAAGACTCCTTCATCCGCTTCTTCTGACGGGTTTCAGGGCGGCGGTGGGCCCCACCACTCTTATCTCTGGCTTCATTTACTATATTGTCAACAGGCTCGTCGGGGTCACTCTCTAGAGCTTCTTCAATCTCTAGCTCGAAATCGGCATCATTCTCATCCTCGTCAGCAACACCCACTTCTTCAGTGTTGTATGGCAGTTCATCTGTCAACACAGCCGTCAGAAACCTACAATTGGGTAACGTCAGAATAAACTAGTACTGGTCTGCACCTCTACTGACCATAACTGCTGCTATACTGAAGTGGTACTCCAATGCTAGTATCAGCTACTACTTGTTGATGTTTGTCTGTAGCAATTTTACCAATTCATGAAGTTTCATGGCATAGTTAATCAAGGAGGAGGGTTTAAATTGAATTCTCGTCTTTCATTTTTAGAAAAGAGTAAGATTAGATTATATATATTGTCAAAAGTAAACAAGATCCTTCATGTTTTATATACCAGATTTCTAAAACGGAGCGAATTCGGAGCAGATAATGCTACCATATTTGTATCCACCTTTCAATGAGCGGATACAAATACAAATACGGATAGTAAACGGATATCAAAATTAAAAACCAAATCCATCTTAAACGGATACGGAGCGGATAATCCACGATACGGATTTGAATACGGATACAAAACGTATAATTGTTGGATAATTGAGTCATATGAACCTTAAAATACAAATACTAATTAAGAAAATAGAAAAAAATTAAGAAAAGAAATTAGGAAAGAAAGAACAGGTAAAATAAAAAAATAAAAAAAGAGCTAAGAAATGGAGAAGAGAGGAATAGAGAAGAGCAGGAAATGGAAAAGAGAAGCTTGGGAGGGAAAAGCTTGAAAAATAAAGTAGCGGAGTGTGAAAAGTTTCAAACATAAAGTAGCGAAAAGTGAAAAGAAAGGGCAGCAATCCGGACGGTGGAGCATTTTAGTCCCACAGTTGAGATTAGTAGTTAGTTAGAACCTTTATATATGGTTCGGATAGAGACAACTTTAGAAAAAGAAAGCGGATCATTATGATATCACCTACTCCGATGGGCTGTGATCCGTTCCGGATAGATGCGGATATCCGATCCGTTTTTCAATTCTTAACCGTATCTGAATCCGTATCCGGGTCTTTCCTTCATGTTTTAAGAATATCCGGATCCGTATCCGGAAAACTATCTGATCCGATTATCTGAATCCAGATTCTATGCGAATACGGACCGGATAATCCAGATCTGTTTTCACCCGTATATCTAACCGTTTTATTTTGATAATTTAAATATTAAAGTTCCAGAAAAGGATGCATAGTAGAGATGCCAAAAGTGGAGGCATGTGAACCTAGCTCTTAATAAATGAGATAAAACAGTTACCAGTACTACTAATTACTAGTGTACTGCCCAAATCCAATAAGACTGCTTATTTTAGGCTCTGTACCAGTGGTGTAGCAAACAAAACATATCGTTACTGAAAATATATACTAATGTCAGGTATACCAGCCTAAAAAGTACAATTCAAAAAGTTGGTAATGCAAAATTAAGTTTTAGAGGTTCATACCTCCGGTACTCTTCCTCCTCGTCTACATTCTGTCCCTCGGCATCCTCGTCAGACTCCTGGAGGAAAACCTCTAGTTCATCCAGACTGTAGTTCTCCAGTGAAAAGCGGGCGCGCGTCCTCTTGCATATTGCCTCTTCCTCCTCTTCTTTGCTCAAACCTGTAGTTGGCCCAACCTGACCAGACAGGCCCGCGGCCAAACTATTATCCCTGTTATTTTCATCTAAAGGGGATTCTGTCAGCGTGGGGCCTGCACCGTCATTTTCTGAGGTGACACCTGACGAGCCGTCATCAGATGGGATATCTTCTCTGAGAAAGGGAACAAAGTCAAGGTCCTCTTCTTCCTCCACTTCTTCTGGCTCCATTACGGTGTGTTCTTCTGGCAAGCTAAACACGATTGATCATTGTCTCCAAAAAGAGCTTGAAAGGTAGAAACTCCCTTGGATGCAACTGCAAAGAAATGAAATGTAATGTCTTAGGATTTAATAGTAATTAGAATAGATGGGAGATAAATAAGTAATAGTTAATGGGGTGAGTTTAGGCTTATTAGAGTGTCGAGTTAGAAAAATTAGCTATAAATACCATGTAATTCTTGTAATTAAATATGATGAATGAAATTTGAGTCATGAACTCTCTCTCTCTCTCTCTCTACCCTCTCCATCTCTCTCTCTCTCTTTTGAAAAACTTGACAGTGGCTGTCAAGCAGTCAAGGTTACCCCCCCCTCTCTCTCCTCTTCCCTCTACTGTCCCTCTTCTCTTATCTTCCCTGTATCTCTTCTCTCTATTCCCTTGTATCCACTTAATACCAAAATACCAAAAAGTTCCACAAATTAGCAAAATTCCCCCAGATCCCCTCCAATTGCCATCTCCTTCCCGTTATGGACATGACACGAAAACACTCGAAATGGGAACAAGCAAAGAAGATAGCGGCGCGCTTAGAAAGGACAGGATGGCGTATAAGGGTTTAATTCACCTCTCAAAGCAAACCTAGCAACTGTAACTAACCGCCTTCCTAAAGAAAAAGGATTAATTTTTATCTTAGCATTCACCGTTGTCCATCAAAGTGCGCAATTAATCGAGATATTGAAAAATTAAGATGGAATCAGAGAATTTTAATACCTCGCTGTGCACCTTCTCTCCGAATTGATGAGGTAGACAAAACAAAGTGCGGATCGAAGGAGGTTGTTAGCGTCTCTTATCTTCTCTTCCCTTCTCTTCCCTTCCCTTCTATAATTCCTAATAATTAGGAGAGTATATCATCGAATGTTTCGCGCTCGCAAGTCGTAATATCGAGTAGATACTGACATTATAGGATTCGCTTTAAGTTTCGTGCTAGATTAAAAGGACGATGCAGATCTCATTGTACACGGTAGGATTAATAGGGTGCCGTACTGGATCTGAATTCTGAGACTCACTGACGAGCTCGGAATCAAAACGGGTGGGTAAATTATCTGTTTACTTACCCTGTGCGAAAGAGGAGAGATGGCGACGGAGGAATTCGCATCCTCTGAGATATCTCAAACTTTGCGTCAAAAATAGTTTTGCACAAATCTCAAAGTACAAATAATACTGGCCCCCCTACGCTATCCCCGAATAGCCACCGAACACGTAGGTCGCACAAAAATTGAGATATCTCGGAGGATACGCACTCGCGACGGAGATGAAACAGATCGCGAGTTTGCTACTGGGTGAGAGAGGCGTGAGAGGGGAAGAGTCGAATTCGCATCCTCTGAGATATCTCAAACTTTGCGTGACTTTTTGGAATATCTTAAGCGTTCAAATACGTTCTACACGAATCTCAAAGCACATATAATGCTGGCCCCCTACGTCCTCCCGAATAGGAACAGGACACGTCGGTCAATTCAAACTCGGCCCGTTTAGTTTGATGTCAATTGATCTGAACTGGACGTCAGGCCTGATTCATTTAATAATCTGTTCAATTTTTGTTCAATTGTTGTTCGGACCTGGTTCATTTAATAATATGTTCAATTTTTGTTTAATTGTTGTTCGGTTCGGTTGTCTACGAACAACTCTGTTCAATTAGCATTAAAAATACCAAAACTTTTATTAAACAAATAAATAAATATTGACAATGGAAAAGGGATTCGGAAAAATATGATTGTCTGTAACGTCCATAACGTTATAGATCAAAACATTCAAATTAGCGACATCATGTTAACTACTAATTAATATTTTTTCAATGTTGACCATTTTTGTCTACCATGTCTAGGGCTGCACAAAAAATTCGTAGTTCGCGATTCGATTCGAGTTTGATTAAAAAAAAATCGTAAAAAATTTGATTCAAAATAGTTCGAAATTAATTCAAATCAAACTCAAACTGAAGTAAGTTCAATTCGGTTTGATTCGTTTGTAGCTCTAACCATGTCCATATATTTTGAGAAAAAAAATTATGGACGTTGTATACAATGTCCTTAATTTTTTCTTTTTGATTCGATAGATCAACCAGCGAGTTTCGTTAATTAGCGGTTAATGTGATTTTGCTAATCTGAACATTTTGATCTATAACGTTCTATGTATGTAACAGACAATCACACTTTTCTTATATGTCGAATTTTTTTGAATCTCTTCTCCACTATCGCATTTTTTATTTTTTTTCCAATTAATAAAAATTTCGGTTAAAAACACTTGATCACAAGTTATTTTTCTTATGATTAAAAATGATGTTATGTTTTAAGAACGACGATGACATCGAATTAATGGTACTATACCAATAAGGCAATAAGGGATAGCATAACAATTTGTTGAGAATAAAAACTTCTGTAAGATAACCTCGCGCTCACATATCCTCAACTGAATTTGAAGCTTTATCGTGATAATAATTGATGATATATCTCCATAATTGACTCCATTTTTTAAAAAATATTTTATATTTATGTATGATTTTATGTATAATTTAGAATATAATGTTATGATACTGTAAAATTAATTTTCATTATCCGTTAATAAATATTGTACAATTGGTCTCAATATATATTTGATTCTCATAGTTTAAAAGTCTGACTCTATATTTTTTTTTTCTTTATAGAAAGCTTGCCGCACTTTGCTGTAGTGTACTACAGAACAATTCCTTTGAATTGCTATTAAAGAGATAAATAAAATAGTTCAATAAAAAATCGGAAAAATGATTGCAAATTTAACAGTGAATTAAAATAATTTGCAAAACAAAGGGAAAAAAAACATGAGAAGACAGCTTTATAAACTCTTAATTGGGGTCATAATCTTTTTGTTATCCTGATTTGAAAGACAGCTACTATGAATTTTTTTAACATAACATTTTAATAAATACATTTAGGTGTAATTCTTCTTTTAGACATTACTCGTGACAATCACAAAGTACTGTGCACAGGTCAGAAACTAAACTAAACCAAAAGAAACATACAACACCTTGAAATTTTTATGTAACAAGATTTACAGAGCGCAACAGGAGGGTCTTCCAACAGGAAACAGCTTGGATCCGATGACTATCGGATCCAAAGTGGTTCCAACGGGTTCTTTCACCGTCGGATCTGTTTTAGAATTTATGCGCAAGGATTTTAAAACGGACGCAAAATTGCGGACGCGAATCCTAAAGCAGATCCAACGGTAAGAGAACCCGTTAGAACCACTTTGGGTCCCAAGCTGCTCTCCTTCCAACAAGAGCAAAACAGTGGCGATAATTATCACCCGTACCAGCATCGAAATACATAACTGGTACCACATTCATTAGAGGACACACACATAAAATGTAAGGCAACAAAAATACATTATATTCTCATTAACCTGCAACTTATGTACTTAGGACATGAACCCATGTCGTAATTGAATTAACTGTTAGGGGGCGTTTGGTTCGCGCTATTGATCATTCTAAAAAATAAAAAAAATTCAGAGAATATAATTTCAGAAAATGTCATTTCAATGGAAAAATCACCAACACAACTCTCAATTCCATAATCAAATGAATCTTCTTTCAATAAATTTACCTTGAACATGTGTAGCCTCATTGGCTCCCCCCAATGCAAGTAAGTGCGCAATTTCTTTTTGGATCAGCTGGAAAAAAAAAGAGTTAATTTTCTATTTGCCCTTCAAAAATTCTTCTATTTTTTATTTACCCTTCTACTCTTTGTTATATCTAATACATCCTTCAACTCTCATTTTCTTTTTCTATTTACCCACAAAGATAATTATTAACAATTGAATATGATGTAGTTTATTTGTTACCCATTTTGCCCTTACTCTTTCTCTGTAAATATGGGATTCACATCTGCTGCGATCCTAAAAGGTAAACAGTAACCCTAAAATTCTTGCGATTTCAAATCTGACCGTCCAATAATTTCGTGCACGTATCTCAAAGCAGATGATTTTTCCTTACACGAATTTCGAAACAATTCAACAATTGGATTTGGAATCGCAGGAATTTTAGGATTACTGTTCACCTTTTAGGATCGCAGCAGATGTGAATCCGTAAATATGTGATGTACCATGCTATTGAGCACTTTTATTATCAACAAAAACCATATATCAATGTCTTATTTTCATAGATTCGCTTGACAATAGCAATGACTATTAAATTGGAGACACCACCTCTTCAGTCTGACAATCTTCATCCATCATTACTCCATCTCTTTCTCTGTCATGAATATCACCAACTAATCGAGCGCCTCCTTGAATTTCTTCTCCAAGACTTACCAATAACATATCTTAATTTCGTGTACTAATACTGTTCTACTGGATAAAATCAGAGACGAAAAGGCTCTGGAAGAATGAACCATTTTCTAAAGGTATGGCTTGTTGACTTGGATATAGAGCGGAAGCATGAAAAAAGAAGGTGACTTCCATATCAAATATGAAACCAGATAAAATCTTATATCGAAACGACTTCTGGCATCACTGAAGGGATCGAAACAACAATTGTAAGCCGTCAATTTCTCTGGATAGATCGAACTATTGGAAGAAAATAGAAAAGGTAGACCGACTAAGATCAAAGAAACTAGGCGACTGAAACCTAAATAGATCAAGCTAGATCGATCATGTGCATCTTTTATTAAAGCTGACACTTGAAGCTGCAGCAACCGACCAACCACCTAGAAGGGAGCAGATCATATGTCTTAAGATTAAGAAATTATTTTGCAATAATTGATATCTGTAAATGGCACCCAAAAGTTTCAATATTTTAATTGAATTAATAATTATAATGCAATTGTTATTCCATTAATTAAAACTTAGAAATCAAAGATAGCAACAGCTTTTTTCATGGGTTTACGTTTCATTTGTTTAATAGGTGTTTAGGTCTCAAATTGGTCTCAAAGGCTGAGCTTACAAAACAAAAGAAAGCACAGCCTAGTTTATGGAAATTCTAGATAGACGAAGTGTTTTTTTTTCCTTGATAGAAAAGAATGAAAGGCAAAGCGTCCACTCCCCCCACTCTGCCTACCTTTAATTCCCACGCCGAAGAATGAAAGGCACTTCGGACTTCAATTTGTCGCTACTAAGAAATTTAAGATAGAGAGCAAAAGTGCAGAGTAATAAAGAGCGATAAAAACAAAGAGAAAAATGGGAGAGCGCAGGTCACCCAAAGAACAGTAGCATAACATGAGAGAATAAGGGTATTTTTGTCTTTGTTATTTTAACTAGAGATTTAATTATGGTGAATTCCATAATTAATATGTAATGGATAAAAAAGAAAGAATGTTAAGAGTTGAGAGATAAATCAAATATATTGAAGTGTTGAAGGATAAATAAGAAATTAGAAGAGTTGAGGAGGGTATACAAAAAATTAACCAAAAAAAAAAGAGAGAGATGGAAGAAGAATCAATTAAACCCTTGAATCAGACTTCTATAAAAGAGAGAATTAAAGGGACACAACATCTCTTCCACATTTTGTTTTCTTATATTCCATTTTCTAATTTTGATGTAGTAGTAGTAGTAGAATTTTTATACTTCTATTTAACGACTTCATAAATATATCTATATAAAGAGAGATATCAATTTTGCACTCCCCATTGGTTAAAGACTTCCTAAGTATACAAGTAAATTGAGATCATAAAATAATCAATTTTACAAGATAGCAAAAAAATTAAGAAATTTCATAACATTTATAATGGTAAAAGATGATTTTTTTTCCTTATTCTGCAATTGATCTGACAACGAGAGATAGAGCGAGTTGGGGTTACAGTCACAGGAGTCGCGAACGGAGGCACGCACGATGTAGCCACAATCCAGGAGGAGCTTGACGAGCCTAACCGAAGGCTCCAATCAGAGAGGGCGACCGGTGGGTTCGAGGAGGGTGACAAAGCGGTATGGATACTTAGAGCATCTACATTCCAGCAACTCAAATGAGTTTCTAAATAATTGTTAACTACTTTTTAGAAATTAAGGTCTTTAAAGTTTCTAACTCTCACATTTCTGAAATTAATTTTAGAGTTTCTATTAAGTCATGGTCAGCATTGAGTTTATAAATAATTTCTTATAAGAAACTTTACTGCATAATTTCTAAATAAGAAACTCTTCCACATTCCTGAAATTAAATTAGAAACTGCCACATCAGATTATAAACTCTAATAATACCAGAGATGTAGATGCTCTTAGACTTCCTTTGTTTTGTAGCAGACCAGAGAAAAAAAAACGGAGGAGACAAAAGTGCAGAGTGAATATGAAAAGAATCCATTACTCAAAACAAAAAATTTAAAATTAGATCCAACAGCAGTGCTGGTCATCACTCATCAGACTCACTTTGGATCCGATGGCCATCAGATCCAAGCTGCTCCCGTATCACCCAAGGTAGTGCAAGTGTTAAATCCTGACTGTTCTTTTAACTTTGCAAGAATCTCAAAGCAACTCCTACAGTCTCAGCCACCAAATTGAATTTGATCCGGCTAGAATTAATATGAACCGTTCATTATTTTAAATTGCACCTCAGTAGGGGTGTCAATGGCACCCTTTTACCCGTTTAACCGACCCGTACCGTATCCGATAAGACGGGTATGGATAAGATTTTTTTCCGTAAACTTATCGGGTACGGGTAAATATTTTTTTCGTTATCTAAACAGGTAAGGGTACGGGTAAAGCCTATTTCATACCCGTTATTCGATCGGATAATTATAAAAGAAAAATTATATATATTATATATATTATTAGACATTGAAAAGAGTATTTTAATTGATTTACTTGTGCTTAGCATGATAAGCTTTTTTTTTCCAATAAAATACTATACATGTGTCAAATGAATGTATATATTTTAATATTTAATAAATAATAAAAATAATTATTATAATAGTATTACCCGTTATTTACCCGCTACCGTTTCGTTATCCGACAACCATAACGGGTAAGGGTAGGGTACGGGTAAGATAATTTATAGCGGGTAAGGATAGAGTACGGATAAGAACAATTTGTAATGGATACGGATGTGAAAATGCTTCCACCTGACTCTTACCGTACCCGTTGACACCCCTATACCTCAGGTAGCTTGCTGGGAACATGTACTCATAGTCGAAACATGCTTACGTGGTTAAATTACCAACTCGCCTCAACCAATGAGATCATCGATTAATAACAATTGATATAATATTTTCCATGTTCATGCACCAGATTTTGTGAGATATCATCACCTATAGAAAGAAGTTTGGAAGCCAAGTAAGCTCTAAACTAATTACTTGGCTACCAATTAGAAGTCTATCTAAAATGATGATAGTTTAAATATCTTTATTTGTTGTTTTTGTGTCTCTATTGTGTCTCTATTTTTAAAAACTTTAATAGCTCAAAATCTAAAATTTAAAGGTTAAAATAAAATCGATGGATGTGATCTATATTATTTTTTCTATGTGCTCATAAAAAACTATGACAATTCAATTTTGTTTATATGTGAATGAATAAGTTGAAAAATCAATGTCTCTAAATTATCTACATTAGTACATTTTTTACAAGCTCTTGATGACGATCAAAATAAAGTTGGAATGCCATAATTTTTTACACATGTATAGATAAAATAATGTAGATCATATCTAACGGTTTTATTTTGACTTTTAAGTTTTAGATTTTAAGTTATTAGAGTTTTTAAAAATGGAGGCACGATGGAGACACAAAAAATGAAGACATTTGAACCATCCTCATCTAAAATATATCATAAAACTGAGAAAAGTATATAACACATTCGATTTGAAAATTTATATATTTTAAATTTAATAAATTGGGTTGGAGGAAGGAGGATATTACTCGGAAATTGGAAGCTAATTAACGCCATTTTGCATGATTAATTAATTAAATTAAATCCCGAAATTTTTCAATCTACGTTTGGTATTAATTAGAAAGTCAATTATTGTAAAGGAATATTTGATTCATATATTCTAGCTATTTTGTTTCTAAAAAATCATTTGATACATTCTATTTAGTTTCTCAAAAAATATTTTTTTTTTCATTCCATTTAGTTCCACTTCAATCATTTTTTTTTTCATTATATTTTATTTTGTCCTCAGTATGATCACCGGATAATTTAATTATACATAATTAAATTGGAAATTTCACGTTTTTTTATGTGCCAGTACAAATTCCAAATACAAGCAAATATAACGACGTGCACTGCTTTTTTTTTTAATATAAAATGTCCGGTCTCTCAAATTAAATTAGAGGTAAATAAAAAAAAAACATTGAAACACTTGGCAGCGCCTCTGCCAAGCTTATAAAAAAAAAATGAGAAAATCGGTTATTTGACACTCCAAAATTTTCAAATATGAAAAATGTCATCACAAAACTATAAATCTGAAAAATACTACTCTAAACTTAGTTAATTCTTAAATTTGTCACAAATACACAATTTTTATACCATTTTTATTAAAAATTAACTGAAAAATACAGTTTTGAGATACGTATTTCTGTATTTCTCTATATACTCTTCAGACTCCTCATTATGCATATCTCAAAACTGTATTTTTTCAGTTAATTTTTAATAAAAATAAAGTAAAACAACAAATGTTATATAGAGAGAGAGACTTGTGCTAATATACCCTGTTATCATTTCATACGACATATATACTATAGAAGTATATATCGATCTTAATATATATGTCATAGATTTATTCTATATTATATTATAACGATTGTTAATAACCTAATTAAACGAACAAGTGGACAAATATTAGAGAATCTCTATTTTGACTAAGATTATTTAACGACGCGTGTAATTATCTACAACTTGTTCAAAAATATAAATTGTTAATAATGTTTGAATGATTTTTTTTTTTGCAAATACTAAGAAGCAAAAGTAGAACTAAATTAATGCCAAGAAAGTAGTGATTTTCATACCACTTTGGAGATCTGCATCTTTTCCTGTGTGCAGTTCAAATCATGATATTGTTAATTACGGTAAATTATTATTTTCTTTGAATAAGAAAACTAGATTTGAACATATATATTTGTTAATCGATAGAGAAGTATTGTCAGGTTCCTGATCTGAGTTGGATAATCAAAACGAAAATCGAACAAAAAAGCAAAGAATTGAGCCAATATCAGAGTAATAGCAATGGCGGCAACCCCATTTCAAGGGGGGAAACCCAAACAAATCTTATTCAATAGCATAGAAAAAGGTCCATACACATCTAGATCTTTTATAGGCGATCGTAGAGAAACAAAAATTATATTTACTAAATCGTTATAATTGCTGTTGTTACGACACATCTGCGCCTCATCTGCTTAATTGGTTGAGTTGGCTTAACACTCCAGTTTGTTTCCAGCGCTCTCCTCTCCTATACTGACATTGGGGGACCCAGCTTCCAGCGATCCATTCTTATCAATGGGTGGGTGCAGCGTGCGCAGGGGTGGACCCAAGTTAATCCAAGAGGGTAGCTCCCCTCTGAATTTTTTTTTAAGGTTTAGACGTTTCGATGGATCGACTCTACCACCCTCTTTGAAATTTTTTTTGCCTCTCTCTAGATGTTTTATTTTTAATTTAGGTTAAATTTAAGGTAAAAATTAAAATAAATTTAATGAATTTTGATTGGTAATTAAAATTATAGATTAAAATATCAGAAATTACAAGTCAAAGTATTGAAAAGTATAAAAATTAAAGCATTGTTTTTTATCGAGTACCTGATTAGTTAATGATTTAAATCCAATTAGCTATTTAAATCCGATTCGATATTTTTTTGCCCCTCTAACGAAAATCCTAGATCCGTCCCCTGAACGTGCGGGCAACATTAAAACCGTGAGTCCAATCTGCAGCATTGTTTCTTTACTTTCTTTTAAATTGTTCTGACCGTCAGCCTGCCCCATCTGCCCAGCACCTTCGTCTCCTCCAACCGAGCGTTTGACCAAGTCAAACTTGATCCGCTTCTCCTCCAATCGCAACCCATATCGTGACATATTAGATAAGCTAATTGCAATATTTAGTATCTTTTTCTTTCGTTATTGCTAAAATCTACAATAAGCATGATTATTTTTTCGGTTCTAATTATTAAATTCTGACCCTTCTAATTACTGCATCCTTTCTTTCAAAAAAAATGTCTCATCCTTGGACCATTGTAGATTTTTCTTATTACTTCGAGACCGATAATGAACAACATGTTTTTTTCTCAGATCGATGTTGCCTCCACATTTCTTCCTTCGACAATTGGTGGCATTTGGTGCGAGACGGCCGTAACACTTGCGGCATATCATCCTGATTACATTCTGTTTTTTTGCAAGATACATGAGTTCCTTGTCGTAGAAGTAGTCGTCTATAGTCAGCCAAAGTATCAGACACAACGTCAACCCCTTTTGTATGTTGTAATTGGTCAAAATATTTTCGTTCTCGAGGTCCTTCCCAGCAAATATGAGGCGCTGCTTGTCAGGTGGGATGCCTTCCTTGTCATGAATCTTGGTCTTCACATTGTCGATCGTGTCGCTGCTCTCGACTTCAGCCGTGATCGTTATTCCTGTTGGAGTTTTCATGACAAAGATCTGCATCTTCTCCTTTGGAAATTAAGGAAACACATCGTTAGAAAAGAAAAGAACATATTTATTATAATAAAACTATATTTGAAATGCAAACTTAAATCTCCGGAAAGTAATCCAAGATGTCAAAGAATAAGAATACAGAACTAGGGTGTTCAACCGGTTGGTTTGGTCCAAACCAAATTAAAATAACTAAATCAAATTTTTTTCGGTTTTTAAAAATCCAACCGAACCGATCGAACTAAAGTAGCAAACCGAATTAAAACCGAACCGATTAAACCGATTTAAACTTCGGTTTGTTTGGTTGAGCCGAATAGAGGAATAAATAAATGGTTTGGTTGAACCGAAAATAAATGATTTGTTCGATTGAACCGAATAGATGAATTCAATCTCAAAAAATCAAAACACGTAGATTCAAAATAAAAAATGAACCAAAACAATACACGAAGTCTCAAACTATTAATAAAATCAGTCAGTTCGGTTTATTCGGTTTTCAGAATTCAAAACTGAACCGAACTATTTAAACCGGACTATTTTATAAAATCAACCGAACCGAATCATTTAAACCGAAAAACCGAGCTATTTAAACCAAAATTTCCGATTTGGTTTAAAACAAAAACAAACAAACAGAACGCTTGATTAAGAAAAGAATAATTCAGTAAAGAGGTCCAATTCTCCCATACCTTTAATTTCTGCATGAGAAGATTTTAAACATAAAACTGATTAGTACAGATTGTGGGTTTCAGAGAGGATATATATATATATATATAGGACAGGGTTACGGTGATACGCGTAGCATAGAGCACTTCTGTGCAACGGCTCAAAATGTGAGTTTTTAAAATTCTAATGGCCGATCCAAACTATTAGATGTGTTCTCCATATTCATATGTGCTTGGAGACCAAATTTTACATTTTTTGGAATTTGTTTACTATTTATTAAGCCACTTTGAAAATCGCTGATCCAACAGTGGTTTAACCAAACAGTGAAACCGTTGGATCAGCGATTTTCAAAGTGGCTTAATAAATAGTAAAAAAAAAATCCAAAAAATATAAAATTTGGTCTCCAAGCACATTTAATATGTAGAACACACCTAACGGTTTGGATCGACCGTTAGGATTTTGAAAATTCAAATTTTGAGCCGTTGCACGGAGGTCTCTATGCTACACGTAGCATATTGGCAATTTCCTATATATATATATATATATAGGTTGGCTAATATCAAATCAGTTGTTCCTGAGCTCCGGTGCAACCAAGTGGTTTTTCAATTTTCGAAGTCCAAAACGTCGATCCAAACGTTAGATGTGTTCTCTATATTAAAATGTGCTTGGAGACCAAAATTTACATTTTTTATAATTTTTTTACTATTTATTAAGCTACTTTGAAAATCGTGATCCAACGGTGACTTAACCAAACAGTAAAAATAGAAGCCACCGTTGGATCAGCGATTTTGAAAGTGGCTTAATAAATAGTAAAAAAATTCCAAAAAATATAAAATTTGGTCTCCAAGCACATTTTAATATAGAGAACATATCTAACGTTTGGATCGACGTTTTGGAATTTGAAAATTGAAAAACCACTTGATTGCACGGGAGCTCAGAAACAACTGATTTGATATTAGCCAACCACTATATATATATATATATATATATATATATTTATTGATCTATATTTCAGTACTTATAGAAGAAGTCGTTGATTGACCATTATATTTTCACAGAAGAGTCCTTAATGGCGGCGGATGGTTTGGATTATCTGTGGTTTTACCCATACAGCTCCACCTAAGTCTAAACGATCTTAGATAATAGATTCTTTGTAATGTTAAATTAAGTCACCATTAGTTGAAGCATGTCTAGTGGTTAAATTCCCAACACGCCTCAACAAAGGAGATTCATCGCTCAATAACACCAATATAATATTTGTTATGCACCACAGATGATCAAGAGTAAAAGAAGTTCTGAAGCCAAGGAAACTAGCGTGCTTGACTGCTAAGATGTCCATCAACACTAAGGGCGTGTTCGGCCGTTTCACTATTCCTGCGGAAAAAAAAAATTCAGTTCTGAATTTATTTTTTCCCACATGAACAGTAATTTTTAGTTCAATTCCTGTGCCTATGCTCATTCCCAATTCGTATAGGTGATTACAAGTACCTGAAGTGAGGCTTCTTAGCTCATTAATTAAAGTTACTAGAAGAGAATATACTTTCAATTATTAAATGGGTAAGCATTTCTCAAGTAAATATTTATTTATCAAACCAATAGCAATTCATACATAATAAATCTTCGAATCGGTAATTAGGCCAAATTCTTGCTAATCTACTGTAATTCTCCAAAATAACTTAGATTTTGTAACTTTCATGTCAGGCTTAGTACTGATATGTATCAAGCATTCTTAATGGAGAAATTTGTTTGTTCTTTCCATGAATGAGTTTGCGACATGTGCATTGGAGTTCTTTCTATGAATGTGTTAATCATTGGTTTCTGTTGTATGGTGACAAACAATATCTGATTAGATGCTACTATGATGAAATTTTATGGAAACTACAAAAAAATTGATGGCTGAAAAGGAAGCAGCTCTACGCACTCCCGAGAGAAGGTGTTGGTGTGACATGGATAGTCGGTGCGACATTGATAGTCGGTGCAGCATTGATTGTCGAGCTCAAGTCCAGTTGTACTGCACCCAAGAGGAAGCGTGCAAGGCTAAGGACTCCGATTACTCCTCATTTGTCACTGATGCATTTCGCGTCAGGAAGAGAACTGCTGCTTCGACTAATTTGTTCCACTGGTACGAATCAGAGAAAAGAGTATCTTAACAAATTTGTCTATTCTCTTCACAACGAGGATGACTGATGCAACTTCTATCAATTTAATTTAATGATCTAATGCTAATGTGATGGTTAATGTTTCAGTACTCAATTGAATTTAGGTATAAGGTTCATGATTTGATACATTAGGATGAATACTTGAAAGGTAATCAATTGTTGAGTTGCTTAAATTCATAGTACGAATATTTCAATACTAAATTGCTTGGATAATTATGAATGAATATTTTAGGCATGATTATAAATATTTGTATTATATTAGGTATGAATAGCTAGTATTACTGTTGCAGTTAGTCTTCTGTTAAGTATGAATGAATATTTTATGTATGAGGTTGAATGATTTGTTAACTAGTAATGAATACTTACTATTACATGTACATTCATATTTCTGACAAGTATGATGAATACTTTATGCTTGAAATTGATTAGCTGCTACTATATGGATGAATATTTAGTTGCTACTGTATGGATTAGTTGTTACTGTATGGATGAATACTTAAATAATAAATACTTTATGTTTGAAATTGAGAGTGAATACTTAACTGCATAAGAATGCATACTTAATGCATAATGATGAATACTTTACTGCATAAGAATGAATACTTAATTGCATAACTATTTATCATATAAAAGAATAAGAATGATATTCATATTATACTTTGCATGTTAAACTGAATACTTGACCATATAAGAATGAATACTTGACTATATAAGAACGAATACTATACATACAACCTCTATGTTATCCTACACATATTCCTAAATATTCAAAATGACATAAGAATTAATACTTCGCATGGTCCCTCTCCATGTCACTTTCAAGGGACATTAGCGCAATTAACACGTTTTTACCGTTATTTAAGACGGGAGACAAATCAGAGGATTGATTAGCGGGACAGCTAGGCGGATCCTAAGAATGAATACTTACATGGCGAGGATGAATACTTGTGCAACCGACAACTCGAAAGTATGTCATCATGGATCTCATTTGAAAAAGAAAATTATGTAGCAGACGTTCGTGGTTTTAGATTTGCAAAATTCCTTACAGATCGTGAGAAATATTAGTTAGATTGAACGGAGAAAAATAAAACCACCTCTAAAAACGTGTAAAAGATGGGTGAGTGATGTGTCCAGTTTTTTTTAAATACTTGATATCTTAGAATGAATACTTGATGCATTACAGATGAATACTTGATGCATTACAGATGAATACTTGATGCATTATAGATGAATACTTGCGCGCGACAGTTGTAAAATCTTTAAAATATTAGGCGGTTCTCAAATATTAAGTGGTCCCCCAGTTAGTTAGGAGAATATCCGGAGGACTGTTAGGAGACTTTTCATGGAGAACAGTTAGGTGGTCTCTAAAATTTATTTATAATGCTATGCTCCGGGCAATTAATCGTACATGAAAAATAAAATAAACTTAACCCTTTGTTAGAAAAAGAAAAAAAATATTGTGTTGTATTGGTTTTATGCAGCGCACAAATAATAAAATTAAAATAGAAAAAAAATACATATATCCCTCGTGTCTTGCGTAGTTGCGTGAAAGCAAAACATAACTGTTAATATATTTACCCTTTTAAACGTCTCTTCAGTAATCGTTAAATAGTTTTTACTATATCATTTTGTTATACTAAAAAAAAATCAGACAAATGGAAGTAGTGGCAAGTGGCAACTGGTGTACTGTCAAGTTTAAATTAAAAGTCTAAATGAACGGCCAGATCCACCACATGAATTAAATCTGTGACGTCATCAATTCGCTGAACCAGAGCATCCGTTTCAGGCAACCAGGTTTCATTTTGGGGAAGTCGTGAGTCTGAAATCGGACCGGATCTAAATCGCCAAATGCCCAAATCAGTTGTAACAGGTTGCGTATCCTCTGAGATATCTCAATTTTTGCGTGACCGACGTGTCCGGTGCCTATTACACCTTGTTTGGATGGAGAGTAGACAAATGAAGAAGATGAAAAGAATAAAATGAAATGGAATGGAATAAAAATGAAGATTAATATATTTAATTTTTTTATATTTAAATGATTAATGAGAAAAAATTAATTTAACTTTCTTTCCGTCTTATTTCTTATTTTGTTGATTAAAATTTAGAATGTCAATGAGAAATTCGGTAGCTGTTGCAAATTTGTGACAAAAAAACTTGTACAAGAATTATATAGCTAAGTTATAGAGGTGAACATTTGTGTTATTTTTTCTAACGATATTTATAAAAACAATTCTTTCCATCCGTTACATTCCAAATCGGGAGGGAAACCGATTCTATTAATTTTAATGATACAAGGTTAAATTTTTCACCTTCTATACCTTTCACCTCCGACAATTTTGTCAGCTAAACACGATTCGACGGAAAGTTTTATTTTCTTTCAATTCCCTCCCTTCCTCTGCTCTTCATCCAAACAAGGTGTTAGGGGGTTGTAGGGGGGCAGTATTATTTGAGCTTTGAGATTCGTGCAGAACGTATTTGAACGATTAAGATATTCCAAAAAGTCATGCAAAGTTTGAGATATCTCAGAGGATACGAATTCTACAACAACCCTTTTCCGACGTCTCCTTAGTTAAGAAAACCTCTACAGTTGCCAAATATGAGAATTCTTGTGGAGCTCATCCGTACCGTCAGATTAGGATCAGACAGTTAAGAAAACATCAATTACTTTAATAGTAACCTCAGTCCTCAACTAATGGAGATCAATTGACAATTTTTTTTGGCAACTAGCGTCCCTTGGTGCACGGGTGATTCGGTGAAATATTCTCTGTGTCATTTAGTCGAGAAATTCCTAAAACGAGTTATATATTCAAAGGAACAAATATCTTTTCTTCACCTGCTACAAAAAAAATGTACGAAAGAACGACACAATTGGAGCAGAAATTCGGGTTCGGGTCCCAGTAGAATCGTATACTCTGAGATATCTCAAACTTTGCTTGACTTTTTGGAATATCTCAGTCGTTTAAATATATTGTACACGAATCTCAAAGCTCAAATAATACTGGCCCCCTACGGTTCCCCGAATAGGAACCGGACACGTCGGTCACGCAAAAATTGAGATATCTCAGAGGATACGCAGTCGTCCCAGTAAGGCCATGGCAAGAAATCAAGAATACAGAACAGGAAATAAATAGTCCATACCCCTGAGGTAACAGAATAATTATGTTTAAATAAGGACCGTCCGATCAGAATTCAGGCCAATCCGGCTCAATATGGAATGCGCTGGACCCTTTAATATTCGTATTGATTCTGATCGGTCGGTCCAGATCTAAAGATAAATATTATGTTACTTTAGGAATTGAATTGGGAAATTAAACCCTGGTTTCGATAACTCCCTTGCAATCTCCTTTTCATAGCGGCCATACCTACATCGTCTCTCTTTCTCTTTCCTCTCGTTAGACCCGATCCCTACACTCTTCTTCCTGTCGGCTCCTCTCTCCCGCCCTCCTAAAACCTGATCGAAGAAGGCACAGTCTCACCCCCTGTCAAAATTTGATCGAAGGTACAGTATCCCTCTTTCTTCCCCCTCTCGCCCCCTCTCGCCCCCTCTGCACTCCTTCTGTCTGTAGAGAATAAGTTTATTCTTTCTTTCTTTCTAGTTCGGTGTACTCGTCCGTGTTATATCTGGGATGCTTCCAGGTCGTGCGGTTGTTTGTACATGATCTTGGAAAATTGTTATTTGTACAGAAACCCTGGTGAGGGTATCTTTGTTTTTTTTTTGCCCTGGCAAGCAGCTTCTGTTGCGTGTGATTATCTGATTTTAAATTAGTTATTAGCAGCTCTAATAGGGGAGATTTGTGGAATTTGATCATAAGTTCTTAGTTCTTGGTTGTATTTCGTTCTCTCTATGTTGCTCTAGGGTTTTAGTATCGGCGGAGAGCTGTGTTTCCGAAAATTAGATTCTCTGGATACCTTATTCTTGTGGAGGTCGTATTATGGTATATCTTCTTGTTATCTATAAATACATGGTTTCCCAAAATTACAATTAGTTAGATTAGTTTTCTTCAGATTCCATTTTAGGATAAATTACAATTTGCAGTCTTTTCCAGTCTTAACTTAATATAGGAGTGTAATAATCTAGAGCTTTATTATGGTCGCCGCAACTTTAGTTTCTTTATGGGAATTTTCTAGACGCAAAATTTAGAAGAGAGGAATTTGCCATATCAGGGGAGGGGTGGGGGGTAGGGGTTAATCGAAGAAGTACAGCTACTTTTTAGTATGTCAAAGCTTCGTGGTATTATGGGATGGTGTTTAGATGTCTGTCTTATTAGTTTCGAGTAAATTGGCATATTTGTCCTTTGTGTATGGTGAAGTGATAGTGCTCTAATAAATTCTCCTTAGTTGATGAGCACCTTCACAAGTGCCAATTGGAGAATAGATGTTCAACCATAAATTGGAATTTGTGCTTATGAATAAATATCTCAACTCGAAATTGGTACAAAAACACCTTTTGCATTGAAGGCACTTGAACTATGTTTCCTTGTTCCTCCCAAGCTGACAAAGTTGCTCTTTCAGAGGATGAAGGCCATATTTTTGTTGTTTTGTAAATGCTTCTAGCAATTATATAACACCTATATTGATGTCTGAACTTCCTATTCTTTTTCATTGAAGAAATTAAAATTAGAGTGTCAGTTGAGCAATGTCTGCGAGTGCAAGTGATGATTTTGAGGCCACAAGTCGGTGCGGATCCTTGGATGCAAATTCTGAGTGGCGGTCCATTGAGCAGGTTGAGAATGGAACCCCTTCCACCTCACCACCTTACTATGATTCTGCTGATGATGATAATGGTGTGTTATTTGTGCTGATTTTAAACCTCTTTTTTATTCATCTTTGTTTGACCACTTTGGCAAATTAACATGTGAACTGAAAAAAAAATAATAACAAAAATCAAAGGATCAATAAGAGCAGCGAGATCAAGTATGAGAAAAGAAGAAATAATCTGCCTCACTTTTGCAAATTAATTTGCATGTAACTTTTCAATAAATTTGTTTATTCAACCAAGCTGAGTATAAGCCATGTTTGAAGCTTTTTTCCCCTAAATAAGAGAGTTCCTTAGAAATGTTACTGTTATCTTTAATTTTTGTTTGTATCTGTCAGGACCGAAGCCATCTGAACTGTACGGGAGGCATACTTGGAAAATTGAAAAATTTCAGACAATAAAAAAGAGGGAACTACGTGGTGATGTGTTTGATGTTGGTGGTTTTAAATGGTATAAGGCTCATATATATACGTTTCACACATTTTTTTTTCAGTTTTGTTATCATTTTGACCTTCTGGGGCTTAATAGGATTTGGTACAGTGCTGGTTGCTACTTAATAATTGTATGTGGTTTTCAGGTGCTGAATTGGTAGATTGCCTAAATTTTGAGGTGCTAAAATAATTTTGTAGAATGGTGCTTTCTTGGAATTTAAAAAGTTTGTTAATTGGTTTTTAGGTACATTTTAATATACCCACAGGGCTGTGATGTGTGCAATCACTTGTCGCTCTTTCTTTGTGTAGCGAATCATGACAAGCTTCTACCTGGTAGGTTATAATGTGTATGCAACTTCATTTTGAAATTTTTAATTTTCTAACTAGTAGTATGACCTTTTCCGTGTTATCAACATTTTCAGGATGGAGCCATCTTGCGCAGTTTTCAATTGCAGTTGTTAACAAGGATCCGAAGAAATCTAAATACTCAGGTCAGTTTTGGCCTCTTCTTTTTATTGTTTATGCTCACCTATATGCTTAGAAATTGTTTTCTTGGTATAGACACTTTGCACCGTTTCTGGAAGAAAGAACATGATTGGGGCTGGAAGAAGTTCATGGAATTGTCGAAAGTTAAGGATGGTTTTATTGATGATGATGAGAATCTCATAATAAAAGCTCAAGTACAAGTTATCAGGTAGAGAACTTTAACTTTTACATCATTTCATTATGATTTCCAGACTTTGCAAACCTACAAATATCATGTATACCCTGGAAAACTTAAAAAATATGCTATCAGTACATAGCCCGACAAACATGAAAGTTTTTTCTATGCACCTTAGTACCTAGTTTAAAATACCCCCCTATGTCCGTTCTTATGTCTACAAAATGTTAAGAAAAGTTATTAGCTTTGGAGAATGATTGGGCAAGGAGGTTATGTTGGATATTTGCTACTTTAGGAATGGCATGTGACTTTATTTTAATTTACAGAATTATAGTTATTTTGCAGTGCACATTGAACTAATCCAAGTTCTAAGCTGTATATGACCTTTAAGTTGTGTAAATAGATTGAAAATGATGGTGAAATTGGGATTTAAATTGCTAAGAAAAAGAACAATATGTGAATATGTTTTACATTAAGTGCATTCATTTAATGGATTTTCATTGCAGAGAGAGAACGAATGGCCCTTTTCGGTGTCTTGATTTGCAATACCGAAGGGAGCTAGTACGGGTTTATTTATCAAATGTCGAGCAAGTCTGCCGCCACTTTGTCGAAGAAAGGAAAAACAAGCTCAGCAATTTGGTCCTTGATAAAAATAAGTGGTCTAGGTGTGTCCTTCATTTTCCTTTGTTTTTCTAAAGCACAACATTTTTTTTATTTCAGAAGAAATTTCCATACCCATATGAGTACTGGAAATGTCTTGTTTGCTGTTGTGTGCACATTTACATGGAAAGGGTTATTGACATTTGCTACATGTGTCGATTGCAGTTTTCGTGCCTTTTGGTCGGGAATAGACCGAATCTCAAGGCGGCGCATCACAAGAGATCAAACCGAGTCTATACTAAAACTTTTAGTCAAGCACTTCTTCATAGAGAAGGAGGTGACCTCTACTCTAGTGATGGATGCTCTCTACACTGGTCTCAAGGTGCTCGAATGGCAGAGCAGGGGAGATGATGTGAGGTTAGCATTGAGGTTGCCTGGTCTGGATGACATGCCCGAACCGTTAGTTCGGATTGAAGAGGATATGTTTGTGCTATCTGATGATATTATAAATCTGATTGAGAGGGCCTCATCAGAGCCTGCTCTTCGTCAGAAAGAAGAGAAAAATGCACAAGCTGGCAAGAAGGTATGTTGAAAATACTTTTGATCTCATTGCTTGTCATTGGTATACTTTTTAATAGGTATGTAATCGACAAATGGGGAATGAACTGTGAATCATTTGAGAATTTGGGTTCTGATTTGATTTTTTTTTTGGGGAATTTCATGTATACCCCTCAAAAGCTTCAAAATTATGTATTTCCCCCCTCTAAATTCTGTAATAACATATTTACCCTTCTAAATTCGAATTACTCACGTATTTGTCCAATTAACTAATAACTGAAATTAATTAGGCATAATATTCTATTAATTACAATTAATCATCTAATCTAAGCTCTTCCTTCTGTTGAACCATTCCCGTGGACACAAACTGCCATGGATGATGACCTTCTCTGATCCCTTGCTCCTTTATCCCTTCTCTAAAATGAAATCCTAACCCAAACACCATTACTGTCCTTTTCTTCCCCTCTCCTTCCTCTTCTGCCATATTGTATCTGCACATGGGGCACGATCCATGCATATGTAACCACTTCTCTATATATGCACTCCCCATGGAACTTGTCCCCACTTGGAATCTCCTTCACTACCACCCCTTCTTTCTCCTTCTCAAACAGTTTGTTGAAGCAAACTACACAATCTGCTTCTTATCTGTTAACAATTTTGAGTGCCCCGATAGACACCTTAGATGGTAGCGGAAGCCATCCAGTGGCAGATCTGGTCATAGTGTATCCAAGAACCGCCGAGAGTATAACAGCGCCGCCCTGTAGAACCACCATGCTCTGGGCGATTGGGTTGAGCAACAAAACTCCTGACCAGAGGTGCATTCAAGCATGCCTAGGATGTCCGGGAAGAGGCTGAACCTTGGGCTTGCGTTTTCTTTGCTCAGCCATTGATCGAATACTCTGATTTGAAAATTGAGAAGAAAAAAAGTGTTTGATTTGATTTTTGACCATTGATCGACATCGCTCACAACAAGCTCTGGTAAAACCTAGCAAGGAACGCGGAGAAGAAAATTTTGCCTGGAGATTTAGGATTTTTTTTTTACCTTTTTTTCATTTTTGGGAGATTGATATGAAAAATGAGCTACAGAGAAAAAATAATTTATAAGTGGGGCGAAGGTAATTGAACTATGTGGAATCAAGAAGCTCCATAATTTGTTTCTGTTTGCTTTTTTTATTTCTCATCTACGAAAATGGTCCAGAAGAAGAAAGAAGGGAAGAGATTAAATAATTAATTGTAATTTATAGAATATTAAGCCTAATTATTTTAGTTATTGGTTAGTTGGACAAATATGTGAGTTATTCGAATTTAGAAGGGTAAATACGTTATTACAGAATTTAGAGGGGGAAATATGTAATTTCGAAGTTTTTGAGGGGTATACATGAAATTCCCCCTTTTTTGTATTTTCTTTCCATGTATTGATCGTACCTTAGATTTTGTCTCATGTATTTACATTATTCAAAAGTACTTGATCATCAAAATGTGATACTTATCAGCCAAAATTTACTAGGATGGTGCTTGTGGTGAAGATGCACATAAAGATTCGATTGAGTCTGATGAAAGGCGTTTAACAGAATTGGGCAGGAGGATGATGGAGATTTTTGTACTAGGTCATATTTTTAGGTATGCTATCTTGACTTGATAATTATATTTCACATGGCAAGTGCTGTAATGGATCCAATACCTATTATTGCATGACTGGTAATTCATTTTTTTTCCTTGCCGTGTTGTCGCAATTTAAATAAACATTTTTTTTTGTGAGGGGTTGCTGACACTAAATTTATATTAACAACAGTAGGATAGAGATAGCATACCAGGAGGCTGTGGCATTGAAGAGACAAGAGGAGCTTATTCGGGAAGAGGAATTGTTTGGAAGTTCCTCTGATCTGAGGAACAAACATGGCAGCACCAACAAGGAGAAGCGTTCTTCAAAGAGAAAGCAGGTCTGTACCTCTACTATATAATGGATCCTCATAGAAAGGCTTATAACTACTATTAGGGGTGAGTAAATTGCTCATAACTCGTGACTCGCTCATAACTCGCTCATTAACAACTCATTAACAACTCGCTCATTAATTTAATGAGCCGAGCATGAGCATACCCCAACTCGCTCATAACTCGCTCATTAAGGAACTGCCACATCTAATCCTGCCACATTTAATCCCAATTCCTTGAATTAAAATTAAAATTGAATAAATAAAAAATCTCCTAACCTAAACTTAGTTCCAGATTCAGTCCAAAAATTAAAATTAATAAATGACGCTTTAGTGCTCCACTACTCTAGCCTAAATTAAAATTGATAAATTTACTTGTGGACATTTTTATGTTAAATTATGTAATGTTTAATTAGATTGAATTATGACAATTTGTTAAATTCTATAAATGAAAATTAGTTTTTGATTTCTTAGCTTGCTCATAATTCGTGACTCGCTCAGTTGCTCATAACTAGCTCATTAACAACCCGCTCATTATCAACTCGCTCATTAATAACTCGCTCATCAACAACTCGCTCATTATCGCTCATTAACTAAATGAGCCGAGCATGAGCATACCCCAACTCGCTCATGCTTGTTCATTAAAAATAAACATACTGGTACTGTACTGGTAATGCTTGATGCCACTAGTCCTTTTCTGGATTCCGTTTTGTTCTGTTTCTTTATTTTTTGTGGCGTTGTTGTTTAATTTCCTAATATCACCAATTAGAAAGGATAAATTTATGATGCTAGGTTTTCGAATATTATACATAAAAATGTATAAATTTTAGGACTGTGCAAATACAAAATTATTAATATTACCTCATAATGTAACAATTTGATCATTCTGTACGATGTTAGCCCAAAGATAAATGCGCTTATTAGAGAATACTGACAATCTAATTTATGTCATTCTACATTCATTAGTTTTGAAGATGGAACGCCAAATCTGTTGCATTGACTATTCACGAACCCGAATTCTTTCATCATTTTTTTTGTTTAATTTTGTCAAGGATAAATAAATGTCCTCTCCACTAACCAATCAACAATCTTACAAAAGTTCTCGGCTCAAACACATATACCTTATTTTCTATATATTAGTATTATTTCTTGAGCTTTATCATGCCAATTTAATCTTTTTCAGACAAAGCAGAAACGCAATGGCAGGAAAGAGAATAAGGGAAAGGCGAAAGACTTCACACTTGATGGAAAGTTAGTTGACAATTCCAATGAATCTGACTCTATTAACAACAAACCAGAGGACACATCCGACTTATCGGACAATGAGGACCCGAAAGCCGATGCACCCGCACCCCAACCCGACTCAAATGAAACCAATAAGCCAGAAGAAGCAACGCCTCCTTCTGTAGACATCAAAATCCAAGAGTTCACTCCTGAGGGGGGTAGTAACAGTAGGAGGAGGTTGTCTAAAAGTGGGAGTAGGAGGAATAAGGAGGGAATTAATCAGTTTAACAGTATGAGTAGTGCCGCCAGTGCTGGTCCAAGTAGCCCGCCCCCTGACGTGCCAACACACTCTGGGCGGTACTACTCTGGAAGCTATAGGGGGCCCAGGTCAGAATCCGAGAATCTTGTTGTTTCACTCAAGGATAGGATTAAGCTTTTACAACAAAGGCTGGTTGAGGTAAATGCTGGTTTCTTTTGTTAAATTAAATGGGCTGTGAATTACAGTACAATTTGTCATCTGGACTCGTAGAAAGTAAGGTGGGCCTAGGGGTGCATGGCCTGTATATTATTTTTTAGTCTCCGGCTCATTAAGATTGTTGTTTCCAAGCATATCAGAATCTTTTGAAAGCTGATTTGTTGTTTGTAGTGATACATAGGGGGTATATCCTTTAGTGTTTTTTCTGTTATATCAGGTAATCTGGACCCATTGAGCATGCACGACCAGAGTACCCTTTAGTGTGTTTTCTTTTATATTATGTGTTAGAGATTAGGATAAGAGGTCGGCAAGAACCTTTAATTAATAGACCTAATTCCTAACAATTACTATTCTGGCAGAACAAAAAATATAAATAAAAACTAATTGAAATTAGGGTATATTTATGTTCTCATGACAATTCTATTAAATTTGTCAATGAATTGCTTCATTGATTAAATTATTTATTTATGAGGTTTATGTCCTAACTTTTTTAATTGGTTCTTTATGTTAGGTCGAGGATTCTCTGCTAAAGAAGTTCAACGCAAAGGAGCTTGGTGAAGTGTTTTCTAAAACCGAAACTGGTAATGAATCACCCTCAGCCTCTGCCTCCTCTTCTTCAAGCCCCATGAAGAACCCAAATAAATCCTCCTCTCATCCTTCCCCAAATATACCCTCCCAAGAGGACTCCAAGCAAATTCTTAAAAACGTAAGCAGCCCTGCTGTCAAGCCTTCTGAACCCATAAAATCTACCTCAAAAGATCATGTAACAAGTAATCCTGTACTAACTAACAGATCTCAAGCCAATGGAGCTGTTGATTCTTCTTCCAGCTCGAAAACTGATAATCATAAACAGAAGCAGAAACAAGTAACAAAAGAGAAAGGTGGTAATACCAGTCCTGGTGCTTCCAAAGTGACGTTGCGACAGAAACCAGCCACACAACCTGCTTTTTCAATTGCACCATCAGCTCCTATTTCAACCCATGCTCCTCAGTCCTACCGGAATGCAATAACAGGCTCCAACCCCCCTGTCAAGCCGTCTCAATCTCCAGTTGTGGTAGTTCCCCCTGAGCATGGATTGAGGTTTGGTACTGTCACTATAGAAACCCTAAATGGAGATGCACAGCATGAATCCTCTCTCCAGGAGTTGTCTGTCAGCAGCAGCAGTGTGGAGAGACCCGAGTTGAGTGAGGAGTCACTTAACGGCAACACTGAAGAGGCTGTACCAGACATGGAGCCTTTGAGCTCGAACCAGCAGTCTGGCCTGGTGTCTGACGAATTTCCCCACCTTGACATAATCAACGACTTGCTTGACGAGGATCAGAGCAATGGATACAACCATAGCTTCTTTAGTCGCCAATACTCTTTACCTGACAGAGCAAGCATGGCTGCTGATGTCAGCCCTAGCTGGGCTCGCTCACCAGAGGCTTACTATGAAAGTTTCCCTAGGGTTTATGGATCTTTTGGTACTCCTCGACTCAACGTCTCGGCCTATTCTGATAGCCAGATAGAGATGTTGCGAAGCCAATATGCATACTTGCGTGCGAATAATTTTGCCGTCATGCCAGGTGTCAATGTTGGAGATGTGAATGGTTATTCTATGTATGGGGGGAGCCATGTGGGAGAATATTCTGATAACTTGGCGAGTGGTGGGATTAGCAATGGGTATTCAACACACTATCAGGGGGAGGGTCCCAATGGTAATATGGGCTCTTTGCAATCTTTAGATTAAACGCTGATGTTTACACAAAAGGGGTTAGTATAAATGCTTTTATAATCTCAGCTTTCACGTAAGGCGTTATGCTAAACCTAATAATTAATAAAGAAATTTTAATTGACTGAGTTGCTATTTTTAGTTTCCTTCTATTATTTATTGAATTTGTTGTTTAATTTTTTGGTGCCTGAATTGGCTGAGCGGCTAAATTATTAATTCATTTCTGATTTCAGTACATTATAGGTTCTGACCACACTTGGCTTGTAGTTTCCAAATTCCCTCTTTTTCATTTTAGAAAATTAGTGAGTTGCCGAGGACAGACTACCAGCAGGAGCAGTGGGTGCCGTAGCTGAATTGATCTCAGAATAAGGTAACCTGTATCATTAGAGCTGCTGTATGGGGCGGTTTGTTTATATAATAATCTATGAGATGTGAGTACCAAAGTCGAAGCATTCCCAGGTTTCTTAATAATAGCTCTTATAAAAAAAAATGGTACATGGTACGTCAAGAATCACATTGATTGCTAGTTTTAGCAAAGAGACTGATGCATATGGTTATTGTGCTGATGCTGTTATGTAGACTTGTACATTTTTACAAGCAGTGTTGCTTCTATGCCCTTTGCTTGGTAGTCGCCTGCTGACAGAGTACAACACTACCAGTCAGGCTAAAAGTAGTGCAGTGTCTATTTATGTAGGAGGTCTGTTTTGAGATTCATATCAGATTAAAATGGACAAGACTTAGATCTCATTATACTAGGTCAGGTATTGCACTGGATCTGAATTCCGACTGTATTGCTAGTTCTACCCTCATTCTTTACTTCTTGTTGAGTTTTTGTTGCTTCTTTGTATAGATTTGATTATATATGTTGGTGGTATGTTGTCGATACTATTTCTGAAGGGATGGCTGGTCAATTCATTCGTTTTGTATTTTAATACAATTGTATTGGCACCCTCTGCTAGCTTTTAAGGGAGAGTTTTTAGGTAAGGATGAAATTGTGAAATAAAGCAACTTGCTTAAGAGTATCTAAAATGTAACAAAATAAAAGAAAGAAGAGTCTCTGAATAATATTCGTCCTAATATCTTTTCTAGATCAAAATGCTAAGTACAAAAAGAAAAGAAAAAAAATGAAGTGCAATAGTAACAAGAAAATATTACAAAACTATTAAGTAAATCCTTGCAAATAGAGACATTCGCTACCCTCCGCCACCACCGATATTGCATGGAGTTCCATTATTTATATGCCCGTTGGTGCAACCCGAAGGCTGAGATGATGATGGTGCAGAGCCTTTCGTGAACGATTCAAATGTTCTCTTTGCTCCCACAACCCTTGCATCTGTTTTCCCTTGCCAGAAAAATATCATACTTACTAGTATAAATATGGTTATAACCATGGACAATTTTCTCTTACTTAAAAACATCACTCTAGAATGAATCTAGAGAGAGCTACAGCTAGCTACCAGAGGTAAAAGAGAAACAGTATGAAACGAGTAGCTAGCTTGTTACTCTAGCGTGCTTGAAAATTGAAATGGTGAAAATGGTTACTTATACCAAGATTAAAAAGTAGATAAGAAGTAGCTAGGCCCTTTTCAATTGGAGAGCCGTATAACCCAAGGATTTGTCAAGGAGATTATTTTGATTGGTCTTATGATAATCTGATAGCATATAGTTTGCGACTGTGAAAGAAGTGCAAGGAAGAACGAGGTAACTACATTTACATGAAATCCACTTTCAAGGGTTTTGATTTGATCCTCTGCTTTCGCTACTGAAACAGGAGATATCCTTTTTGGTCAGATGTTTTATGTTTCTTGTCAACTATAATCTGCTTGGGAATTGCTTTATTATTATTTTTTATAGGGTGTTTTTTTATTTAAAAAAAAAAGAAAAGACAGAATTGCAGTTCAAAATTAAATTGTTTTTTTTTTTTGTATTTAAAACAAATGAAATTGTCTAATTACACGGAAATCAAAATGCCTACTTGACTTAACATGTATAACCGTATGTGTTAGTATCTTATGAAGAAATGGTGGTGTCCAAAACTTTGTTTAAGAGAGACAATTCCAAGTTAAGTCTTGTGCATCAGTGCATGGCATGAACTTGCTTTTTACCAACCAAGAGATAGAATAAAATACCATTAATTACAATTAATGGTATTATTTTTTGTTAGTGCTGACAGTCTGACAAGACAAAAAGGAATTAAGAGGATGGAAGCGATCCTTTTAAAGACTAATATGAGCTGTAAGTATGATCAGTCTATTTTCAATCATTATAGCTGCTTTTAATTAGCACGTGAATTAATGTTAATTAATTAATTTTACAACGACTAAAATTGACACTTAAACCTATTCTACGTTTTTTAAACCACAATTCTCTTCACACTGCTCAATGGATAAAGATGTTAACAATGTTGTTTTGACTTTATCTAACACAAACAATAGAATTAAAATGACAAAACATATGACTTGTGCGTTGCATGAAGTAAAAATAATGTTGTCAAAATCTTTACCCTTTCCCATGTTAGTGCTAGGAAATAATTTAATTGTTTGTGATTACCTAATTTATCGTAGTGCTCTCTGTTGCAAAATGTGAACTTCAGGCATGACAATTGAAATCATAGTTTTTACAAAAAAAAAAAAAAATGAAATCAATAAAATTGACATGCCACACAAGCAGAAACAAATTTCAAAATTAAAAAATCAATTTTTGGTCTAGTGGCAAAGACACATGGCCTTTATGTGAAAGGTTATGGGTTCAAAACCCAGATAGGGAAAATCCTTTGTTATAATAACAAAAATATTAAATAGTTGGGTGGCTTAACCTCCAACTTTACTAAAAAAAAAAAATCAAAATTCAAATAAAGATAGCAGACTACTTGCATGCCGCTAATATTGGTCGAATTGAATTTGATTATTGGCTTCGCGGTTATGATATTTCTTCGGTAATACTTGAAGGTCAAACCATCCAACTATTTAATATCCTTGTAGATTTTCTTATTCAGGTTTTGAACCTGCAACTTCTTATACATAAAACATTGCCTCTGTCACTAGATTAAAAACTGGTTGTCATATAAATCCATCAAACTTTTATTAAAGGAATGAACCAAAAGTTCTCTATTAAAAATAGCCTACAGGCGTTATTTACAAAGATATCTATTAAAAAAGCAAGAAAGAACAAAATGAAAAACCCACAAGGCCTAAATGAAGAACCAATGATATATATATTTTTTTATGGAACAATATATATAGAAAAAAAAAAATGCTATTTTCTACCACCATTAGGGCACTCGCCCCCATCGTCTCTATGTCCATGGGTGCAACTTGAAGCGTGCGATGCCGGTACAGAGCCTTTGGTGAATGTCTGGTACGCAGTACCGCCATTCTCTATCTTTGCAACTCCGGTAATAACCCGTGCTTCTGTTTGGCAATACCATGAACCTTGAATGCAAAGAAGTATAACTATAGTGAAAACAAAATTGTAGCACATTACTCCCACAATTAAGCTTTTGAGCAGAAGTACAATTAATCAATAGAATGGAGATTGATTTAGGAGTAGGCATGTAAACTATATATGAAGTCTATTTATAGTAAGTAATTATAGGTGGTGAGCATGCACTTTTGATTGGAGAGCCGTATGGCCCAAGAATTTTGACTTGTCACCTGGGTTGGGCTTTTGGGTGGCATACACTGTGGGCCCACATTGTCTGACTGTGACTGTCAATGGGAGTGACATTAAAAAATTATAATAGATAAAAAACTATATATGGCATGGCATGAAGGAATTTTTTTATCAATAGAAATTATAAAATTCTGATCAACACAGATAGAAAGAGTACCTTGATTGCAATAAATATGGTAAGATCGGAGTCAATGATCCCGATCCATGAATTTTTTTATTTTTTTTTAACTTCACAGAGAATTTGCAAAAAAAAAAAAAAATCATGGATCGGGATCACTGATTCCAATCCATAAATGGATTGATTTTCTGCAACACAAAATATATGTAACTATTGTTTTTTTATGGATACAAGAGTTTTGTACCACAGAAAATCAAGTTTTTTTATGGATCGGAGTCAGTGATCCCGATCCATAAATTTTTTTTTTTGCAAATTCTCTGTGCAATTAAAAAAATAAAAAAAATCATGAATTGGGATCCGTGATTCCGATCTTACTATATTTATTACAATCAAAGTACTCTTTCTATTTGTGTTGATCAGAATTTTATAATTTCTATAAATAAAAAATTTCCTTGCATGAAGCACTAAAAGTCTAAAACTCTAAAAAGTCTTTTATTTTATTTTGTCTTTTTTGTTGTTGGAATCCTCTCCATTTTGTAATGAATGAGTCACACCAGTCAATCTACCATGTACATTCTTCCTAATTGATTCTGTATTCAGGTGCCTAGTCCGAATAATTAGCAGGTTAGAACAAAATTTTTGGATGAGCCATAATTTTGTTATTATTTTGGAGAAAATTTTCAAGATAGGCAAAATTTTATAATTTTGAAGGATTTTTTTTTTATGATTAGTGGTACCACCAACAAATATATTGATAAGAAAAAAATTATTTACAAGTTTATAAAACTATGCCACATCACACATCTCCACTCTAGTTTATTGTACGGAGAAATTATTGAAAGACTTCTATATATATATAGAGAGAGAGAGAGAGGAGTTGGCTAAGATCAAAGTAGTATGACCAAAGTTCGGTGCTACCAATTCATTTTTACAATTTTAAAGTTCAATTAGTTGATATGAAGTGCTCAAAGCGTTCTTCATATTAAAATGTACTTGAAGATCAAATTTTATATTTTTTTGATAAATAAAATCTGAAAAACAGCGATTTTTAAAAATCCATAAAAAATAGTAAAAAAATATAAAATTTGGTCTCTAAGTATATTTTAATATGGAGAACACATTGAGCACTTAAGATCGACTATTTGAATTTTGAAAATCACAAAAACAAATTGGTAGTACAAAGTCTTACCAAATTTGGTCTCCTGATTTCACCTGGCTTTCGCCCCTGTCTGTATTTGGAAAGCCCTGAATAGGTTTCACATAAGGGTTCAGAATTTAGGTTAATGTAGAATCAATTTTATCTGTCGACAATTTTTCTCCAGTGTTAGGATGAAAGCAGATGAATATAAGAATAACTAAAGCTCAATTTAATAATTGAACTAGAAATTAAATTGTTGGCTCCAAAGGAGTATTGCCAGCAGGGAATTAAGACAAGAGAAGCAATTGAGTTAGGCTAAATAGGAGCTAGAAGTAGTAAAAATTACTCTACTTAATTGCAATCATTGTATTTTCTTTAAAATAACTTATTGGTGCTGATTTTGGATGTAAATTATAGAGTGGATGCAAAATTAAAAGAAGTTCAAACCGTTAAGAATAGAGTAGTGTTAAAAATGTTTCGTTGTTTTCATACTTCAATTATGATTCACATTTTAATTTTAATTTTTAAAGTTAAAACATGATATTCATATTTAAAATGTGTTTTGAGATCAAATTTCATATTTTAAAAAAAATATATATATTATTTTTAAGATAGATACAAAATTATTGTTTTTGGATAGTCTAGAATCTTTTGAATTTTTTTTTTTGCACATATATATAAATAGTAATTAAAAAAAAATATATAAAATTTGATCTCCAAGTACATTTTAATATGGGAATTATTTTGAGTTTTTAGGGTCCTCCAAATTCCAAATATTTATGATAGTTATTGTAGTGCGGGTGCTGTTATCATTTTCATAAAAGAAATGGTACATTGACAAAAGGTCGTGTAGCTTGTGGTAAACAATTTCAAGACCACAAATTTGACCTAGCGTGCCACACTGGTACTTACTGCAGTATTATTGGACCTGAACTAACCTTTATTTTCCCGACAGGAAAAAAGGTTGTGCCTATGAGTCAAATTGGTACGTTGCCCAATTATATTACCGATTTTTTCATTAATCGAAATAAAATAAAAAAAATATCGAAAAAGGAGTTAGATGCTGAGTTTTTTCGAAAACTAATAAGGACGTTAAATTTTTTAGCGTCCCTACGGACGTTAATTAAATTAACGTCCGTGCTAATCACAATCCCAACTAATCTAAACTCTGAAAAAAAAATTTCAGGAACGTTGAATTTTTCAACGTCCGTGAACAGTAAAACGTCCGTGAACAGTAAAAAAATTTAGGAAAAAAAAATTATGTTTGATTTTGGTTAAATAAAAAAAACTTAGAAAAATTATATTTCAACTATAAAAACAATAATTTATTTTTCAACTAAAAAACAATAATTTAGTTTAGTAATATTTTTAAAAATAAAATTTATATTTAAAATTTAACATTATAGATCCGATTTATATTTTATATATTATGTCTATCAATACAATGAGATTTGATTTATGTTTAGCTAAATCAAATGACTTGAGAACTCCATTATTAATCAATAGTTAGTGTAGTTCTCAAAAAAAAAAAATTTAGGTTTTTCTAAAAAACATAATTTAGTCATTTGATGTAATGGAGTTCTTAATAAATTAATAATGGAGTTCTCTATAAATTAAATTAAATATAAATATAGGTTTTATGTTGGTACATTATTAATCGATAATTAATTGCATTAAATTGGAATTTAATTGGTAGACTATCTATGTATCCGATAACATAGACATATTTCTCAAGTCATTTGATTTAGCTAAACATAAATCAAATATCATTATATTGATAGACATAATATCTAAAATATAAATCGGATTTATAATGTTAAATTTTAAATATAAATTTTATTTTTAAAAATATTACTAAACTAAATTATTGTTTTTTAGTTGAAAAATAAATTATTGTTTTTATAGTCGAAATATAATTTTTCTAAGTTTTTTTTTATTTAACCAAAATCAAACATAATTTTTTTTTTCCTAAATTTTTTTACTGTTCACGGACGTTGAAAAATTCAACGTCCCTGAAATTTTTTTTTTTTTTTTCAGAGTTTAGATTAGTTGGGATTGTGATTAGCACGGACGTTAATTTAATTAACGTCCGTAGGGACGCTAAAAAATTTAACGTCCTTATTAGTTTTCGAAAAAACTCAGCATCTAACCCCTTTTTCGATATTTATTTTATTTTATTTCGATTAATAAAAAAAAAGGGGCAAGTACCTCTCATTTTCTCTCATGAATCATGATTGAAACCTAACACACTTGGGGTTTGAACTTAAACATCCCCATCAAACTTTTTTAGAATTTTAATTCTCAGGTCCAGGCAGTGTTTTAAAATTTGGGCTATTCGGCCGAATATTCATATTCGGTTGTAATCCGAATAGAAAATATATATTCAGTCCGAATATGAAGTTTAGAGCATATTACCGGTTTAGAGTATATTAATAGTGATAAAATATCGATTTAAAGTATATTAACAGTGATTTATATCACATATTACCGGTTTAGAGTATATTAGCAGCAATAAAAATATCAATTTAGAGTATATTAACAGTGAGTCATATCACATATTACCGTATACTTGTTTATATATACGAATTCTCATTGAAAATCCATATATATAATGTGAAAATCTGTATATATAAATCCGAATAAAAATCCGCATATGCGGCCGCATACCGTATATGCAGTATGCGGTGGCCTTTCGCGTACCGAATGAGAACCGAATTTCAAAACACTGGGTCCAAAGACAACTGTCAAAATATAGCATGTTAGCAATGACTGTAGTAGAGGTGGTCATCTTGTCAGAATTGCGATATGCTGAAATTCCATTCTTAAATTTCAGGATCCTGAAATTTCATCTTTCTCTGTATCTCTTCTCTCTCCTCTTTTTCTCTTCTCTAGAGAGAGAGGTGGAACTTTAGGACTGAAATCTGGGCTGGAATTTCAGCCAATTTGGACTCCCTTTTGTCAACCTCTGAGTCTCATAGAATAATAATAGAGGGAGACCAATATGTATATTAGTAAGTGCTATGAATTTATATCTCAATTTTAAAATTTTAAAAATTCAATTTTGAGCCGTTATACATGATCTATACATTAAAATATACATAGAGACCAAATTTTATATTTTTTTAAATTCTTTTTATTATTTTTTTAAATAGACAAAAAATTACTTGATCTAAATTTTTTGGATCATCTTAAAATGGTGAATTTTCTACTTGTCTAAAAATTAGTAAAAAAATTATAAAAAAAAATTAAAGTTTGGTCTTTTAAATACATTTTTATATCACATTTAACGATTAAAAACAGAGATATGAAACCATCACATGGAAAGATCCGTCATATGCATATTACAAAGGTCTCACCCATAATAGTAAATATTTCCTTTAATGTGTGAAATTAGTAGTTCATATCTTTGTAATTTGCATGATATTAGCAATTATAAAAAAAAAATGAAACAAGCTTGGCCAGAGATAAAATATATCACTCCCCTTCTTTTCAAAATTATCACACAAAAACAACAGCTAAACCTATTGTATTTATTTTTCTCTAAATGAGCTACTTACAAAGAATAATCCCTCTACACATTTTTACACTTTAAAAAAAAAAGACACCAGAGACAAAAAAAAGTTTTATCTAAACTCACAAAACATACAACCTGGAAGAAATACAAAAGCAAACTCAAGAGGAACAAAAGAAGAGCCTGATGCTGCATGTAACTCCAACTACAAGCATGTACACTTACAGATCTTCAGTTATTAGAAGTAACACATAAATTGAATTCTTCGAGTCATGACACAAATCCCGGCATCTGAAATGGAAAGTAAAATCACTTAAAAACAGATTATTAAATTTGCTATCATAATTGAAGTTCTAGAAAAGAGTGGAGATCTATTGCTAACAAATTAATTTGACAACCTTGACAAGCATAAAAAACAAGTTATAATTTTGAAATCTAACAAGTAAAATGTAGTCTACATTTTATACACATCATATACATGAAATTGATTGAACTTGATCTCAGTTTCACCATTCATTTCCGTTCATTAAAAAGCATACAACTTACAACGATTCATATTTAATAGCATTTGATGGAACACCAAATGATTTTAAAATTTCATAAAAATTGATACACAACTAATCTATAAGGAGAACAACATGTATAGAATTTGTTCCTATTTAAAAAAATATATTTTTGCATGATTTTAGAAAGCATTGTCAAGATTGTTTAAAAAAGAATATCTTTTGTACCCCTCGACTCTCTCTCTCTCTCTTTTCAAAAGATGGCTAAACCCTGGAATAACGAGTTCTTAAGTATTTGACAAGGATACCAATGTTTCACACATCTGTATACAATTAATTTTATGTGATCTATGGGTATTAACAGAACAGTATTGGTACAGAGTGATAGCATGGGGGTAGTAAAGCAAGGGTGAGCTTAAGCGCACCTACGCTTTACTAATAAAATATCTCTTAGAAATATTGCAGAGGTTATACTCTACTTGGGTGTTCTTAAGCTCACCAAATCATTGGTGAACTCCAAAATCTATCGAATCTACTTTACGAATGATGTGTTTATATCTAAAATTTATAAATTTTTGAATCAATTTAGAATAAAATCAAGTGGACAAAAATGATGAAAAATGATGAAAAATGAATGTATTAAAATTAATTTATAAACATTTTTTTTTACCGCTTGACTTTATACTAAACTAACTCGAAAATTTAGAATTTGACATATAAACACATCATTTGTAAGGTAGATTGATTTTAACAGTTTCAATTTGTCGTTTGAAGCCAATCCAATAGGTTTTATAGAGTTAAGCTCACCAAGAGGCTTGGGGAGCTTAAGAACACCTTAGTTCTACTTCTTTCTTAAAGAAAACCCTAGTTTTACTTGTATGAGACACCTACAACACCAGATATTCTTCTTTTTCAGTGATACACAGCTGAAAATTTTGATTTTTTTTAGGGGAATATAAGAAATGTAACCAAGACATAAGATGTTACCTTTTCTAACATGATCACAACTAGCATAGGCTATAATCATTTTTTTATTTCCCATGGGCAATTCCGAGATCCCTTAAATCCCGCAAAGAGATTGCAATTTCCCGAATAAACCGTGCGCCTTCCTGGCCACTTTTGAGAGAATTTAAACTATGCTCAAGAAAATTATGATCTGCCTCAAGGGCCTTTAATCTCTTGGAAAGCCGAGAAATCTCCTCCTCCAGTTCAACCAGATCCTTCTCCCCACTGATGCTCTTCATCACTGGTACGGATTTCAAAACCTCACCATTTTCTCTGGCAAAATTCTCTTCATCTACCTCTTCAATAGTATCTAGTTTTGGAGACTTCACAAAGGAGCTATTGTTGGAGAAGTGATGCAATTTCTCTTCTAATTCATGCAATCGATCTGAGATGTAGAACTTTTGTTCTTCAAAGACTAATGATGACACTTCACTAAAATCAGGGTCCACCCCTGTATCTCCTGGCTGTTCTCGGTAGATTGCCAGGTCAGCTTCGAGTTCTTCAATATATTTCTGTTTCTGGGAAATTATTTCGTTGCATTTTTGAAGGGCTTCCTGATCATACTCTGCCTGTTCTTCCATCACTCGCTGGTATTGTAATGCCTCCATTTGCATGGCAGCTTTCTCCTCCTATAAGGCCCACGATAAAAAATAAAATAAAAGAAGTGTCTGTGTGTCTGTGTGTGTGTGAGAGAGACTGATTTCAAGAGGGGGGGGCTGTGTTGGTTTGCTCCAATATTTAATTTTTGAGATTTCAATGGGTTATAACGCTGTTCAATACGGACGATCGAGGGCTGCCCAATGTAATATGAACGTCAAAATATGATTAATAGTCAAGCTTAATATTCTTTAATTTATTTAATTTATTGGATAGGTTGAAAACCAGTGCTATTGGACAATAGTAGAATGTTTAAAACTGATGGCTTTCCCCTAATCCAAAAATAATAAATTAAAATTAAAAAATAACAAGAATTCACTTTTAATCATATTTTGACGTTTAGCATTAGGCAGCTGAGACCACTTGTTAGAGTCATGCACTACATACTGGCACTTCTATGCTGTGGATACCACTCCTCTTTACCATATTGTAATAAACTGTAGTCATGGCAATGTACCAGTACACATATATATTGACACCTATCAGTACAGGTACACATTAATACAGGGAAGGCATTATACTAGAATAACATGCTAGAATTAGGGGTGTCATCAGTTGTGTCAGGTCAGGTCAGGTTTGTTGGGTAGCAATATTTCATTTTTTTTTATACAGGTCAGACCCAACCCTACATGTCACAGGTCAATATTTTTTAACTTCGGTTCACAGGTTGACCCAACCTGACCCACATAAGTTACGAAAATACACACACACACTTGTACTGGAATATGTGATGCCAGAACTCATACCTGTAGTCTAGTCATCATGGCCATGGCCTGATTGGCAGCAATAGCGCTTGCATTCCTCTCCTCCTCCAATTCTTTATACAAGAGACTAATTGATTTCCGATCCAAATCAATCTGCCTCTTAAGCCGATCAACTGTACTCTCCCCTTCGATCTCACTCACCATGCTTCCCTCCATTGACATCATCGACTCGCTCCTCTCCAGTGACAAAGTCTTGGTTATGTTATGTAAAACCCACTCATCCCCGGCTTGCTGGATCCGGGGGCTGATGCTGAAATCGGTCCATGGCGAGTCAACCCCACGCGTGGCTGAGATTTGAGAAATCAAGAGTTTCAGTTCTTCATAAACCCTAGATGAATCTTTTCCTGTTATCACGTCTTCGTATCGAGGGGAGGTTGTGGCTCGGTTGCGTATAGCGAAGTTGTATGCATCAGTTAGACTCAAGCTACCGCTTCGAGAAGGAATTGGGTTTGGGATAGGGTTTGGGTTAGGGTTAGGGTTAGGGTTAGGGTTTTCTGAGCTCAGATCCTTTGCGGGTTCCTCAATAGAAGAAATGTCATCTCGAGTGGCTCCATTGCTCTCTGATTTATCTAAAATAAGGAGAAAAAAATGTTTAATTGAGATCCCTGAGTAGACAAAATAACAAAAGGAATATTACCATAAAGTTATACTTGATATTACCAACACAATTATCAGTTTGGATGTTACTTAGGGCTTCCAGTTGACCAAGTGAGATACATTCTCTATTTTCTTTTAGGATCAATTTTTTGTATTTATTTTCTTCGTTTTTGGGATTAGCTGCACTTTCATTTTCTTTCGCTTTCTCTTAAATCTTTTCCAAATGAAATTCTTAACACTAATCAGTCCTCGGTAATACCGAGCAAAACACAATCAACTTTAAAAATAAAAATATGACATTACGCATTGCAATACTACAAAATAAATAACTTATATAAATAGTTGATAAAAAGTGTCAACACCTTTCTCAGTTGCACTGTCCAAATCAGCACCTATTGAATCTTCGCATGGCATCTCTCTTAACAATTGTTTCTCTGTTTTCTCATCTGGCTCTACATCACACAATTCATCCAAAGTATTATCGCGCGTACTTGTATCAGAACCTATTGAATCTTCGCACGACAGCTCTTTTAACAATTGCTTCTCTGTTTTCTCATCTGGTTCTACATCACGCAATACATCCAAAGTATTCTTATGCGCACTTATATCAGCACCTATTGAATCTTCGCATGACATCTCTTTTAACAATTGCTTCTCTGTTTTCTCATCTGGTTCTACATCACGCAATACATCCAAAGTATTCTCATGTGTACTCGTATCAGTAGAAATAACATCCTCTTCCCTTTCTTTACCGTCCAAAAATGGTTCCAACAAGCTATCCTCGATGCCACTATCCTCTGTTTGTTTCAAAACATCAAAATCATTTAAGTCGTTTGTGTGCAACTCAGAGTTGGAATCCTCGGTTTTGAGCTCACTATATTCGACATGTGGCAAACCATCGGCATCTTTCTCCAATGTAACCTCGCGGTTCGTGCCGGTCTTAGTAACATCAATGAATTCAATTCCACTTCTATCAATTGTATCATGAACCAACCTAAACCCTTGACCTTTCGTTTGTTTTAACGGTTTGGCACAACAGGAACAAGCCCGTGCAAGTGGACTTATGTGAAAAGAGTCGGGATCCTCCCTCAACAGCGGAACTTCTAATATGTCGGTTTGGTCAAATTCAATGCTGAGATTCCCTGCTGACGAGTGGTGCTCGCCATTATTTGATGAAAACAAACATTTCTGACACATGTCATGCACATTTGACAAACGACGGTGTATACAACAATAGGCCAAGCTGGACATCTCCATTTTGTGCGAATCACAGAGCAAGTCACGATACAATGCAGGTCCCGAGCAACCTATCATACGGTCAAGTCTCGAGCAAAGGACACAAGGGGGCTCTAATTTGGATTTTTTCGCAAATTTAGTTATCAAATAGGAGAAAGCTCCATTTAAAAATAGTAATACCATTAGGAGCCACTCTAGCACGGCAGAGGAGAGAACCGACGAGAATTGGTGAACATTTAGGTGTTTGCTATTTGTTGCTTTGGATCCCATTTTTTCCCGATTGTTTTGTATTACTGCAGTCTCAGAAAGAGAGAATACCACCTTCTTGCAAAGCTGAATTGAGACAAAGAAATTAATAAAAGCATAGAAGCTTATTAAAACATGGTATTTCAAGATCAATTTACTTAAAAGTCAAGTACTGAGTTGCTTTATGATATCTAACTGGGCAAATAAACCAACTCAACTCAATTCTTTATGAACTGAGAACTTAAATTTAGAAAGTTCAAATTACATAGTGAGACATGGAGAAAGCCAAATTTCAAAGTTAGTGATCACATCAGCAAACCAAGAAATGAGAAAAGGTATTAATAACTGCAAAATTTAGAAACTTGTATACTCAGTCCCAATGGAAGAAGATGTCAGTGAGAAATTTATCAAAAAACGTACACAAAAATTGAACTGAGATTTCAAGTTTCATAAAATTTAACAAAATTATCAAAATATTCGTACCTCAATGATGGTCGATTTTGATCATCAAATTTTCTCAAATTACTAAGACCTCGGGATTTTTTTTTATCACCAGAATATACTTGCTACAGGTTTACTTCCCCCAAAGTCAAAACAACAGAAAGAGAAAACCCCCAGATCTACAAATGATGAAAAGAGGACCAGAAAAGAGATGAACGCACCTGAAAAGTTCGCCAATGGAATAGAAAAAAAAAATTAAAAGAGAAAAGTTGAGCTATTTAAAAGTTAGAGAGAGAACCGAAAGTTGAGAGCTTTTCTCATCACCTCACCGTCCAAGGGATCTCTCACTCTCTCTCTCTGTCGTCTCCTGCTGTGCTAAACACACACCAAATTAGTTTACCAAGTATTCACGACACTCAAAATTATTGGAGCTAATGTGGATACACACGTGCAGTGCATTTTAAATTCATTTTTTTTATTTTTTTAAATACATGAATTTCAAAAATAATTATTTTAATGTACGAATTTTTAAAACAAATAAATGGTGGATTTGAAATAACAAGTCCATGTAATTTCAAAGATACAGCATATTTATTTCCTAATATTTTCTGGGTACATATTTTGACATTTCTAATTCATGTGGCATATAACGGTGTTCAATACGAAGGGTTATGCGAGAGAGAGAGAGTGAACGAAAGACTTATGAGTGAGCCTGTGGTATTATGCATAGCACGGATGGGTCCGTACTATGATTCAATATTTTCGTTTTCGAAATTCTAACGGTCGATCTGAACCGTTCAACGTGATTTCCATATGAATATGTACTTGCTGACCAAATTTTACATTTTTTGGAATTTTTTACTATTTTTTTAGACAGGCAGAAAATCACTTGATCTGAAAATTCTTGACCATCCAAAAACAGTGATTTTCTGCCTGTCTAAAAAAATAGTAAAAAAATTCCAAAAAATGTAAAATTTGGTCAGCAAGTACATATTCATATGGAAATCACGTTGAACGGTTCAGATCGACCGTTAGAATTTTGAAAACGAAGATATTGAACCGTAGTACGAACCCATCCGTGCTATGCATAGTACCATAGGCTCACTCAAGACTTATTATGGTCACACTCGGTCTGTCTGTACTTGATTACTTATTTTATAACAATAAATGGGAAGGCGAGTGGAGATAAAATTGCTATAATTTATGTAATTTTTGCATTACAGAGGAGGTAACTTCTTTACCTTTTGTGTCTCTTTTTTTTCTTTTTAAATAGAGGTTGGAGCTCAAGTCATCTAACTATTTATTATCCATGACATATTTTTTCATACGTATTTCGAACATGTAACCTGCCACCTAAAAAACATTACATTTACAGATTTACTACTAAACTAAAGACTGATTCTTCAGTCTAAAAAGAAGTTTACAAGTTTATATATACCACTTTCAGTCATAACATTTTCGAAAAATCACAATGAATTTGACCTTGCAATCTGGAACAAAAAAATTTATATTGTGATAATTTGTAATTCATGAAATTAATTTCCCCACATATTTTTTTTTTCTTTCTAAACGCTATGCAGCTGCGATTGTTTTGATAAGTTTTATTCGAACAACTTATTTGATTAATTTGGAATTTATAGTAGCTTCAATCGGTAGTATACTGATTTTTTTTTTTTTAGATATGAAATTCATGAAAAAAAAAAAATTAAGATACATGCATGCTCACAATTTCCGAAGGCATTTTGGTACAACTACAAGTCATCCACCAATAATAATAATAATACAAATTAGCACTAAATTTTTATTCATGGACAAATCGGTGTTGAAATTGCATTAGATGAACGAAGCATTTCTCATTTGTTCACATACTTTCAATAAAACGTTCATTAGATGTTTAAAATAGAATTGATAATTGGTTATTTTCGTTTATGACTTTATGCTACTTGTTTAAATAAGTCAATTGTTTAATTGGTAGTAGTGTGGGTCCCGTTTCTAAATATGAATATATAAAAAAAAATTCTCAAATTCACGTGAATTTGATAAACGTGCATTAGATTTTAAAATTAGAAATTTGGTATATTATTATTATTGACTCCACATTTGACGTAGTTTCAATTGATGGAAATTCATGATACTGTTATTATATATATGATGATGCATTTATATCGCATAATTAGGCTTTTAATTATATGAACTTTTTTGCTGAACATTTTTGTTCGTTTATACAAAAGAAGAGTTAAGTATATATATGGGTTTAAATTCAATAATCCATGATTAAATTTAAATAGATTGGTTTGGTTTAAATGGATCGGTTTGGTTCAATTTTTTAATTATTTTGGTTTAGATGGATCAGTCCAATTTATATTTTGTTTGGTTCAATCATCGTTTTCTTTCTTTCATTTTAATTTGAATGTAAAACTTCTACATATTTTGTATGGAGTTAAACAAATTGTCTATGAAAAAATATATTTTTCGTTAATAACGATACCAATAGATTTACCAACGCAAAATACCTATAAGTAGTTTTAGAAAAAAAAAAAAAAGATACAATAAACACACAGTTAACAAAATAGTGATGGTTCTTTTTATTATTTTGGGGACGTTTGGATGAATCAAGAAATAGAGCAAGAATAGAGCTAATATCAAGATTAAGAATAATAGCTAATTCAATAAAATAGTGAGAAAATTCACAAAAGACGAACAAAGAATAGTCCATATTTGCTAATCCAAAATACACCCAAACGTAGAATAATAGCTCGGAATAGTGCTAATCGACTATTCTTCACCCATCCAAAATAATATTATAATTAAATATGTCTCAAAGATTTTCATTTTAGCGAGTATTTAATAAGTCATTGACCGATCTATTTTTTACATCTCAATATAAAGATTAATTTAATGATCCTTTTAGATAAATCGTAAGGATCGGTCGATGGGGGTCAAAATATTCGAGAAAAGTTATTTTTTCGCAAATGGTGTTGCAAAATTTCGTTTACTACTTTACTAGAAAATTGTAGGAGGTCGTAGAAAAAAGTCAGTGAGTGTAGCATTGCATATGTATTATTGTCTGACAATTCGGAATCACTATCCAGATTCTGTGTTACAAGTTTCCTATTACAAAAGCACTGACAAGCGGGATTATGCTTGTACAATCATTCAGAGAGTTCATTGAAATGCATGCGGGGTTCACATGTCAGTCACTTACAACAGACACTATAAGAGAAAAGCTCGTAACAGAGGATCTGGATGCAAACAATGACGCCTTGGCCGCCAACCTAATCTAAATTCTAAAGTCGGCTGGAAAATGAAAAGCACATAACTAATAAAGATATTAATTTGGACTGTCTACTATTAATTAGGCAAACAGAACTTACATGAATTTTTTATTGTACCTGCTAATTGTTCCCACACCACCATCTCCTAATATCCTCCACTAAAAGAAAAAAAAAAAAGATTAGTTACCAATAATTTGATGATTTAAATTTTCTGCGGTATTTAATTTCAATCTTTAGTGTATTTACCGTGCATCGATCTAGTATTTAACTTCGTTCATTGTAGTATTAACCATTGGTGTCCAACAAGGAAAAATATTGTCCTCGCACCACCACCCCCATACCCCCCACTAAAAGACAAAAAAAAATTAGGTTTCGACCCTTTTGAGTATTTAAATTTTCTGCAGTATTTAACATCTATCTATAGTGTATTTATAGTGCATTGAACAAGTATTTAACTCTATTCATTGGAGTATTAACTGTCTGTCCAACAGCGACACAATCTTTGTCCTCGCAAAAAATAAAAATATCTGTCCCCGCACATTTCCGCACTAAAAGACAAAAAAATTAGGTTCCGACATTTGACGGTTTAAATTTCCTGCAGTATTTAACTTCAATCTTTAGTGTATTAATAGTGCATCAAACAAGTATTTAACTCCATTCATTGGAGTATTAACCGTCTGCGTCCAACAGCGACACAATCTCTATCCCCGCAAAAAATGACAAAATAATTTGGTTTCGTCCCCATGTCCCCGAACATCAGTATTTAACTTTAGGAATGTTAGTATTTAAAAATATGAACGTTAGTATTTATCTTTAAAGTCAAAAGTATTAATCTCTAAAATTATAAATAAGTTGCATGGATTATATTTAGCATCTTATATCTTAGTATTTAACTTTATTCACATCAGTATTTAACTTGAGGGATGTTAGTATTTAACTTTAGGAACGTTAGTATTTAACGTTATGAAAGTTAGTATTTATCTGATGAAATGACAAAAGAAAAAATGTAATATTTATTCAAACTAAGGAAAGAGATCAAATTTAATTAAGGTAGATAATTAATGTGGGAAATGATGCTAATATGGAGAAAGTGCGGGATGGAAATAGAATGTGGGGAGGATGTTAATTAAGGTAGTTAATTAATATGGGGAGGGTGTGGGGATAGTGGGGGGATGGAAATAATTATTCTATTTTATTTTCCCGTTGATATAAATATTTCAACAAAAAATTACTTGATCTACGAATTCTGGATTATTCGAAAACATTGATTTCGTATCTATTTAAAAATATTCTAAAAATATAAATTTATATGGAAATCATATTTAACAGTTTGGTAGACTATTCGAACTAGAAAACAAAGATATAGATATATAAAACAGGTCGATCCCTAATATACATATTACTATAGGCTCGCTCTTTTATAGTTATATAATTACTTTTATTAAATATACGTGGTCACAAGTCATATAAATCTCAAGTGAAGCTATGGTACTATGCATAACGCGGAATGGTCCGCCCTATGGATTAATACCTCTATTTTTAAAGTTCAAACAATTGATATGAACTTGTTCAACATAATCTTCATATGAAAATGTATTTGTAAATGAAATTTTACATTTTTTTTAATGGTCTTGAACAAGTGATTTTCTATCTATCTAAAAAAAGTTAAAAAAAATAGTAAAAGATAAAATTTTTAGTATGCAATTATATTTTCATATAGAGATTATGTTAAATGGTACATAGTAGACTATCTAAACTTTAAAAGAAAATATTAATCCATAGTGAATCCGCACACACCTATAGTTACATGGCCTTAATCTGAATCTTTGTGTGTTCAAATAATTAAAGAATGCTTAAAAGATTTTTTCAAATTTTGAAAGCTTGAGCTCTTCCATGAAAGCTCGAGTGCTATTATTCAATCGAAGTTGTAGAATGCATATATTTAAAAAGTGCGTGTTTTATTATTTTTTTTTAAAATCAAATAGTCATGAAAAATCTAGATAAATAAAATAAGTTTGGTGGAGCTACAGCCTAATGATAGCGGTATAGTATTTAAATATTGAGACTGAAGTAAAATTGAACAGCGACTGAACTGAAACTCTTAGTTTCAAGTAAAAATTATTTGTAGTTGTTCCCAAAACAACATATAGCTCATAATCTGCCCCAATTTTCGACTTTTTATGACATTAAAAAAACTAAATTAATTAGATACATGACATAAACATTGAAGGGACTAGTTAGTTTGGACAGGTAGGCATTTCTTATACACCGAAAATAACATGTCGCGCAAGCTTTTAAATATTTATAATTCCTGATTTCAACTTACATTGTTACATTCAGATTACAATACAACCGCACGATCCAGTATAGTTAGGATATCGATCTACAGGAATAGTGCATTAAGTCTTAAATAATTTTTACTAATCTATGTTATCGGATTTTTATAAAAAAAAATTTGGTGGTGATAAATGCAATCAAAATATTATAGCTAAATAAGATTAAATAGTAGATAGAGAGCCTCTAGGTTTAGATTTCCTATCATTTTTATCATGTAAAATACTAGTTTCGACATTTATCTAGGCCGCATGTGGTGTTGTCACTGTCTTGTGCGGTATAGACTGTCCTCAAGTACCCCACGCACGGTGTCACTACCCGCACGGTGAGCTGGGTGTTTGTTTATGCAATTTGAAAAGTTTTCTGATCTTTCGATCAGCTTTTGGACTACCAAGACTAAAGTATTTTAGATACAAAAATATATATTTTCATATTACTACACGTAGTTGAAATATCCCAAAAATCTCACTAAATTAAGTGTTTCCTAATGTTGTTCCAAGTAAGTCTAATATGTCCGTAGATGAATTAAACTTAGTCTAAGTACGTTTTATACTATCCTACCAAAGGAGACTCCTGAGTTTTAACTCTAGTACTTGAACCGCTCCCAAGGCTAGTTAGTCCCAATCTCACCACTACTCATGAGTAATTCCTCACGCGAATTCTCTGAATTGCTTATCAAAGACATGTGGAGATCATTGACATATAGTAGACATAACTATGTATTTATGCAAGGATATTATTAAGAGAAAATTGTGAAAATGCCACTCCAAAACCTTCAAATTGTGAAAATGCCACTCCAAACTTTGAAATTGTCAAAATGCCACTCCAAACTTCACTAATTTGTAAAAATGCCACTTTAAATAATTAATGACTAAAATACCTTTCTTCTTCTTTTCTTTCTCCTGCCTTTTCTTTTTCTTCTATTTCGAATGGCGGCTGAGCACGGCAGAGGGGGGTCGTAGAGGAGGGTTTGATGGTGCTGGTGCTTGTCGGAGGAGGAGGGGTTGTGAAGAATTCGAAGACAGGCGAGAGGAATCATGCCCGGAACCTGCTTCTTGCACCCTCTTGCGACGGGCGAGGGTCGGGTCGGCGAAGGGTGCGGGTCCTGCGGGAGGAGGCGACGGAGGGGCGGGGGCGGAGATGGACGAGCGATGGTATTTTAGTCATTAATTATTTGGAGTGACATTTTTACAAATTAATGAAGTTTGGAGTGACATTTTAACAATTTCAAAGTTTGGAGTGGCATTTTCACAATTTGAAGGTTTTGAAGTTGCATTTTCACAATTTTCTCTATTATAAAATAATAAAGTGCAATAGAAATTCAAATCATAACGCAAAATAAAATATAAACATATATTAAAACATAATTCAGAATTCAAGTATAACCCTCACTCTAGAGAAGAAAAGTGCTTCTCATAGCCATAGCAATAAAAGAAAGAAATAAATAAAACATAAATTACAACCCAATTGAAGATGCATCACACCTCATAGTGAGCCGACTTTTGCCTCCTTAGATCATTTCTCCACTACTTATCTTCTAATGGCTAGCTCTCTCTCTAAGTAACTCTCTAAACTAACCTAACAACGATTATTGCTAGCTACAATTCTGGACTTGACACAATTGAACACATACTAAATCCTATTACAAAAGAGGTATTTGTAGTCTTTCTATACACTAGTGAGATATGGGGGAAGTGGAGATCAGGTGGGGACGTGGGGTCCACCTATGATTTATTAGGAATTATCTAAAAATAGCGTAGCTCATCAGAAAAGAGGATCTTCTAGAAGGCCCGGTCTGCTTAACCACGCGATCTCTGGGCTATGTTGCACACGACATGGAGGATGTCGCACGGTCTTCTGACTTAGCGGATTTTTTTTGTAAATTCGTCATTTCACATGTTGTGCACTTCGTGAGTGGTGTTGCATGTTCCATGTGATGTCTAATTTTGCCAGCTATTTGATAATCGTCGAAATATGACATTTTTGCTTTGTTTTTGGTCTAAATACACAATTTTTTCCAAAACCTGCTAAAATGATTCAAAAATGCGTTTGCAGTAAATAGATCGAAGAAATAACTACTTCACATTCTCTTTCTGCCATTTTCTAAATAAAAAGATATTGCTTTACGCTATATGATTTGGCGTCATCACTAATCCGATCATGTTATGAAACATTGCGTGACCAATATTATAAACATTGTTCTCTATTTTAATTTATTTTACAATTTTTTATTTTTGAGTATATTTTAGTTACTTTTTTCTAAGAACTATTTTTTTTGACATACATTAAATGATCATTTCACGTATATTATGTACTGTACATTGATGAAATTGATTGTTGTTTATCTCTTTCGGCCTTGTGACTGGATTAATAACCAGGAAAGAAAAAAAGGAAATAAAATACATTTTCTTGAATTGCAAATTTCCAGACCCATTTCTTCTGTATATACTAAAATTTTAATTAAATGAAAACAAAAAAAAATTCCATGAAGAGGGGAAAGATCCAAGTAAAAGAAAAACCCAAAAAAAAAAAAAATTAAATTTAAATAAAACTCAAATTTATGATATTCCATCCCCCATTTAACCTCACAGAACCTAAATTTTCACTTTGCCAAAATAAGTTATGTTATTTTACATATAAGACCACATGTTTGTCTTTCACGATTCCATACACCAAATAGAACAAAGACCACTGGTCACCAGATAAATATGTCCTTTGCTTGCACGACACATTTACAAAATAGCCCTGGATAGTATAATTTACAACAAACCACAACTCATTTTAAAAATTGCAAAAAAAAAAAATCGACCAACAAAGCACACTAGCTTGAAGAGAGAGAGAGAGAGAGAGAGAGAGGCTGTCTCTTGGTAAGAGAGGTATAAGAACAATAACCTTAATTAAAAGTTCAAAATTAGAACCCAGATACATCACTGTGAGAAATTTTCCTTTTCAGAAAAAGAAACTGGTAACTTTTGAGTCAGGTCTGTACAGTGATATTGGTACCGGTACCAATTTGCCCTGCTGTCTTTTGCCTAACAGGTTTGCTGGCTGCCTTTGTTGTTGTCATCATGGCAGTTTTCGGGGTGCTAGGTGCAATTTTGGCTGTTTCACTGTGACATGAGTCCAAGCTGTTGCGGTGCATCCGACAACAGTAACCATCTCTCTCTCTTGCATCGCTACAGCTCTTTCTTCGTGTCAACTTTGGAGATTTGGCACGAGTAGGAGGCACCTTTTGAACAGAGAAAATGAAAAATGAAAGAAAGAAAGTGAGATGATATAACATATTGAAGGCAAAAGAATCTGTTTCTATAACATGTCGAGCCTCTCAAGTTATTTACGCTTGATATCATAAAAATTGATGAAACTATATATCTTTTGTTCCTGACATATGAGTTTACTTGGAAGAAACAGCAAAGGGTGGTTCTACTATTTTGAAGAAAATGGGGTAACATAAGGTACACATTGAACCGTGTATTCTGAAGGAAAAAAAATTACATGGCTAAACATGAAATTGTTCCTTCCTAACATTGATACAAATTCTCCTGGTTTTATTATTTTCTGGCAACTATGGGCTGTAATGAAATAAAACCTCTGTAGTCTCTTTGATGTCCTAGGCTCAAGTATACAAAATCCAAAACAGTATTATTTGTGGAAAGAGAAGCTAAGAAGTTCCCATAGACATAGATGCGACATAATACTTCTTTTATTTGGACGGATCTACAAACTCTAAGATTGCGTATATTAATCATTTACTCAATATATATTACAAAATATATTGAATATTTTCTCTTTTGATAAACGAATAAAAAACCTCATCACAAGCATAGAAATAATATATCAATAACATTTTATTAAATTACGTATGACTAACAGTAAAAATCAGTTTCCTTTACAACAACAACTAAGCCTTTAGTCCCAAACAAGTTGGGGTAGGCTAGAAATGAAACCCAATCGAAGTCACAAAGTAATGTAGGTAGTAAAAAAATAATAATAATAACAATAGTAGTAATAACGGTACCAACAATTATAGTAATAATGCAAATAATAATACTAACTATATTGTGCCTACTATAGATCGTGGGGGCAAAAGTCCTAGGTCCTACGTCATTGACCCTGAATCATCAGTGCTATGACCTAAAGCCTATAACACTACCCCAAAAAATATTTCCTAGGTCATGGTTCTAGTACGTGGATCGCTAACATCGATACCATGCAAATTTTAGTTGAACACAGCATGACAACATACAGATGAGTGTTCAAAAGAAAATTCTTGCTTTTACATGTTCTTTTTAAAACCAAACATTATTGGTGTTTGGTTGAGGCCTAAAGTTTTGGAGGCATAAGTTGGTTATTCCAACTAAGGCCGGTCTAAGTTATTAATGTTTAGTTGAGATCTAAAGTTATTTCAGGTCCTAACCTATTAAAAAAAATAGATCGACTAAAGAAGAGAGGGGAAAAAAATGGAATAGTCGCTGACAGTGGGAAGGAAGACTATATATTAAGCCACTTGGAGAGGCGGTTTAAATTAACAGGCCTAATTTTAAAGTTACGCCTAGTTAGGCCGTCTTAATTAATCCGTGTTTGGTGGAATAACTGAGGCCTAAACCCTTATTCTATGGTTTAGGCCTCAACCAAACACCACAAAAGATGGTAACTACTAGACCATTTATTTTATTTGTTGTCAGCAAAATTAAGCATCTGAAGTACAAAGAAACCAGAGATCGAAACAAAAAAATTACCTTTTTCAATTCGACCTTAGGAGGAGGTGGCTCATGATAGAAGCTTGGTACTGGGTTTGCTCGGGGTACCATCGTCTTCCTCATTTCTCTTATAGCTGCCTCTTGTTCTTCCTAATATTAATTTAAAAACAAAAATTTAATGGCCCAATTTTCATGCAATTGTCTGAAAAGATCGGGCCAAGTCTAAGCCAGTTTGTTTGCATACAAGATTTAGTTCTATTACTCATCTAGTCAGGGTATACAAAAGTAGAATTAACCAAAATAACCCTGGAATTTACAATTCTAGATATGAATTGGAGTCAGAGAATAGCTGGAATATATGACACCAGATATATGTTACAAAATTTCAGATATACATTGGAGACAAAGTCAATAGAGTTCTTTTGGAATAGGAAACCTTCTTTCCATATTTACTTTTGTCCAATATTTAACTATCATAAAAAATTAAAAAATATATATATAAAAAAAGAAAATAGTAAAACCTTCTTCCTAGCCTCAGCTTGAAGTTTCTCTGCCTCCATGGCCCGATGCTTCTCCTCTAACTTGGAGTAGTACTACACCAATGAGCAGCAAAAAAATCAAAATTAATACTCCTATTCTCTAATAGAAGACAAAAAAAAAAATAATAATAACCAGAGACAGTAATAGAGTGAAAAAGAAAAACACAGAGATGTTAAACTCCAACTATACTCTGGACCCCACCCTCCTTTCTAAAAGGTAAACACATAAAAAAAGATTCTATACCTCTCTCCTTTTTTGTAGACGCTCTCCAATTCTGAAGGTTGGGGCGATTGGTACAGTTAACTTTGATCTTGAAGACCGTGATGGTGTTGTTCTTTATCAGCTCAGGAAAAAAATTTATAGTAAAACTTCACAAATAACATAAGCAATGCCAAAAGAAACTAGGCACCATGCTCTCCACACTGTACTAATCATGAATTACATATCCTTCCCCTCTTTCAACCTTATAAAAATGCCAAAAGTAGCCCTCTTTGATGAGATATGGCTTATGAATAATACTGGCTTTTATGAAGCCTTATGCCAATTTTTTCATGGTGGCAAAAAAAAAACAAAAAAATCCACCCATATCTTTTTCAGAAAAATTTGATTTATACCAGGACCACTGAATTATTCAGCAGTTCTATATAAATCAAAATTTTCTAAAAAAGATGGTATGGATGAATTTTTTTTGGTGTTATAGATAAACAAAATCTGACCCTTGTGTGATACATTAGTACTTGCTTCTGAGCATATCTTTGTGTACAGCATATTGAAAAATTGGAGAATAAAACTTGTGAAAGTCTGTAAAAGGATACGAAGAAGTAACAGAGCAGGTGTCGTCATCATCTGGGTGCAAAGAATTGTCGGGATGCAACGGCTTCCGAGTATTAATGCCCTGCAATTTATAGACAATTGCAGAATAGATGTTATCCATTTCGTCAAATAAAATAAAAATAGTTTTGAGTAATTATATATGTGGTCCTTAAGGAATAGCTCTTTTCCTATTGTGGGGCTCAAAGTTTGTAAGTTTCGTTTTGTCCCTGAATTTTTCAATTTTTACCAAATTTTATTCCTATCACAAAGTATTTTAAGAAGTGAATGGATAATGTGGTTATCTACTGGCATGGGCTAGTATCAATGCTATTTCACTTAATTTCATTAAATGGTTCAGAACTGCAGATGCTTACTCTGACAATGACAACCTTGTTACATTAGCAATAAAATTTATCCACTTTAGCTTCCTCATAATATGATTTTCATCGACAGTCTATAGTGTAAACAATTGTCAATTGGAGGACCAATTCAATAGAAACTGAAAATTCCAGGGACCAAAATGGGAAGTTCAATACCTCAAAAATCAAAGTGAGAAAAGGGCTGTACTTTAAAGACCCATCTGTGTAAGTTACTCGACATACATTACTCGAAAGATAACAACTGATTGTGCAAAAAGACAAACAAAATTCGAAAAGAAAAACACAGAGGCATGTGCTAACTGGTTCCAACCTACCAATCAAGATCAGGTACAAAAGAATATTAAATAGAAAGGTTCTCCTTACATACCTGTAATAAAGGAACCAATACCTGGTACAGGTACATAAGCATGGCCAGCATAGAATATCATTAAATGTTTTAAGCTTCTTTTTATTAAAAAACATTAAAGAGTGAGGCTATGGTACTTTGCAAAGCTCAGAATGGACAGTACTATGGATCAATATCTCTGTTTACAAAATTTAAACAACCAATCCGTACCGTTCAAAATGATCTCCATATAAATATGTACTTGGCAACCAAATTTACATTTTTTTCACTATTTTTTTAGATAGGTAGAAAATCACCTTATCTAAATTTTTTTTTAACATCCAAAAATAACGATTTACTATCTATCTAAAAAAAATGTAAAATTTGGTTTCCAAGTACATTTTCATATGGAGATCATGTTGAGTGGTTCGGTTCGACCGTTTGATCTTTAAGATCAGAGATATTGATCCATAGAACGGACTGATCCACGCTTTGCAAAGAACCATAGTTACTATCAAAGAGTCTTTTCTTCAATCTGGTATGTAAATGTTATAAAAGATGTTAAAATGAAATGGAACATTTGGAACAGTTAACCTTGGCAGCCTCTGCTAAGTTTTAAAAAAAAAAAAAAACATTTGGACCAGTTTGATATGTAGCTATCTCTATTTTCTAATAATAGATTTTTCGCAAAAAAAAAAAGTTCCTGTCTGAAGGTTTTTGGCGGGATCAAACAAAACTTTGAAAGAGAATAAAACGCTAAGGGAAAAAAGAAACAAATGATTGTAAATTAAAAATGAAAAACAGCAAACCTGGATCTTATGTGAGCTGCTCTTCTCCAAAACACGTTCTCCATTTCTTGAACCAACTGGAGAGACCGAGGGTTGTGAGGGTTTCCCAGTCACCCTCTTGTCGGTTGCAAGTGCAAAAGGAAGCGGTAAATTGTGCGGCCTATGCGCACCATTACCAGAATCCCCAGCTGGTGTACTGGTCCCACTCCTACTATCCATTGATTTTGAATAAGAGATCGATTTCTTAACCCTTGTAGAAACTAACTTCTCTTCTTTGGTGTTGCTTGCCATCTCTGACATGTGTAATGGAGGTCGTTCCATTAGTTCTCCTTTATCTTCCCTTTCTTCTCTCTCTGGTATTTCTTCTTGGCCAGGTCTTGGTGAGTTGTCACATTGACTTGAATTTATAGCATGACCATTTGAGGGAGATATGACCACGCAATCTGATTCTTTATCGGTCGGCATTTGTAGGATTTCTTTAAAAAATTGATGTCAGTTTACCATTTTGTAGCATGAAAGAAACATTTCAAGGGTTAAAAGGAAGACAATTTGAAAGTTTCTCACAAAGGACATGCAAGCATGTATGTTTAATAGATAAATAAGTAAATAAATTAACTAAATCAATGAATGAATGAATTGATAAATAAAAGTACATAATAAGCACATCACTATAAAAAATTTGGTGGATTTTCAATTCTCATAAATCAAAGATAATGACATACCAATATAATTCATTATGAAACAGTATCTAGATAAAGTTGGGGGTGCCTTGTACCCTTTATTTACCAAGTGAAGTTGCAAAATGTATTGCATCATTAACAAGAAGGTACTTAGCAAATAGCGTTTTTCTAGTCAGATTGAATTTTTCTAAAATTACCACACCAGTTTATTAACAAGTTACATTATTTACAATTACAAATGGCTCTAGAGGCGAGACCAGTATATACATATAGAATAAATGAAATAATCTTAAGAAGGCTTAGAAAATGATACTAAAGTAGAATATATTAAATAGATCTTCAACCTTACAACTATAGCACTAACCCTCTAAGCAAATACTAAAACATCCCAATAAAACCAATAAATATAAGCAAAGAAACAACAAAAATTTAATTGTCACTGAAACAATGTGGACACCCACACCCATAGAATAATTGCAATCTACAATTTCAAAATTATTACAAATATATTATTGCATCAGAAAAACTATGATTTCTAAAACTTCAGTCGATGAGACCCCACAGAAAGAAAGGCAATTTTTATTCTTCAATTTCTTACAACCCAAAATTTATTTATAGTCCAAATATATTAAAATCTGAGACCAATAATGTAAATACAAATAAGAGAGCAGTACACGAAGCAAATGACACTAATCCTATATAAAAACTTCAATTGTATCGCCGCAAACGAAATCAATATGATTATACACTCAAAAATAAAAAAAAATATATATATATATATTTTTGATTAACCGAGACTTAATTAAAATCAGCAATTTAACAATTAAGATATGACCCGCACGACGAGAATCGAAACTGAACAGGAGCGCACATCCCCAATTTTTCTTCTCTTTTCTTTTCAATAAAATCAAACCATAGACCCTCGTTCCGACAAATCGAAAGAAAAAAGAAAAAATAATTATATCCTTACTAGACAGCACGAAACCAGAAAACGAAAAAAAATATGTAGAATTATTAGATAAAGAACTTAATATTCTACTAAAACTCACAAGAAGAAAAAATCACCTTCTGTTAGTCTAAGCAACGGTCGGAGCTGAGACGAACGAGGAATAATTCTCTGCTTCAGTTTTGCTTTATAGTTGACATCCAAATCGCCGTTAGATTGCCGTTAAGTTGTGCTGAGTCCATACTTCTGAGGTAACAGAATATTTCTATTTAGATATCGATCGTCTGATCAGAATCCTAGTGACCGATTGATTCGAATCGAACGGTGAGAATCTAAATAGAAGTATTCTGTTACCTTAGGTGATATAAATTCGCACTAAATCGGTCGTTTGTAAATCTCTCTCTATCCCTTGTATCGGCGCTATGTCTCCGTCCGTGGAAAGCGACGTCTGGTCGGGCAGGGTGCAGAAGGGTAATTATGTAATTTTATACATCATAGTCTGTTGCAATTCATTTGAAATACCTTGTTTTTACATTCTGATACGCGGTACCCGCAAAAAAGGTTAATTATATGTATCTATGTACGGTGGGTCCATACTGCCAGTTAAAACATATTTGTTCTGACTTCTGAGTAAACAGCAACGAAAGATCCCAGAACTGTAAAGTAGCGGATCCGGATACTGTTAAATTGAGATCCGAACTATTACTGGGCTACACTACAGTAGCAAAATAGATAAACTAAAGGTCCCTATTTTGTCCCCCAAGTGCTTAGTGGATAGGCTGACAAGCTGTAGGGTCAATTTTGTGTCGAAATTGGAGAATTTTATGCTATGTAGACTTCATTTTTTTTTTTTAAAGAAGTGTAGAAGTATAAACTTCTTCAATTGCATTGAATTTAAGGCAAGTACTACAAAATTTTAATTAATTATATTTTTAACCTAATGAAACTTTCATCTTCTGGATCATTTAGTTGTTATGGTTATTACAATTATTAACATTTAAATTTGTGAATTAGGAATTGTTCGACAAAATTATAAGCGAAATGGGCGTTAAGTAGGGGTGTTAATGACACTCGTTTACCATGTCCGTATCGTATTCGATAAGACGAGTATGTGTAAGATTTTTTTTTTCATTAGTTTATTGGGTATGGATATGAGTAAGGATTTTTTTCATTAGACAAACGGGTATGGATACGGATAAAGGTTATTTCATACACATTGGATAACGGGTAATTATATAAAATAAAATACATATAGATATATAAAGTACATATAGATATATAAATATTATATTCAATTTTTTTGTTTTCCATATCATTGTATCAACGTTAATCTATGAGAAAATATATGTCTTTCGTTGTAAAAAAAATATTATGTTAAATATATTATTTTTTTATTTGAATGTTTTGTTATTTAGTTACCGAATTGACTTTTAAATTTCTTAGAAGAGATATATTTGTGTTTTTATTTTATTTTCTTTATAAAAAAATATTAGTTAGAATTGATTGTATATTTGTATTTTATTTCTATATTGGTAATTGTGATTACATATGTATAACATGATGAGTTTTAATTGTCTATTTGTAAAAAATAATAAAACAATTATATTAGTATTATTTGTTAGTCATATTTGTAAAAATAATAAAACAATTATATTAGTATTATTCGTTATTCACCTGCTACACCATTTCGGTACCCGCTAATTTTAACGGGTATGAGTAGGATAGGGTAAGACAAATTTTTAATAGGTATGAGTAAGATATGAGGGAGCCAAATCTTAATGAGTATGGGTGTGAAAATACTTCCACCCTACGAAAGTCGATATCAATGTTATTTCAGTTATCAAATTATTTTGGTGCATTAGGGGTGTAAGAATTGTTCTGTAGACCAAATTGGATGGGCTGAAATTAAATATGGATAAATATAATTGAATTTCATGAATATATGTATTCAAATTTCTGCTCTATCTGATTAAAATATGAATGGTGCATCTAGATAAGTTTATGTGAAAATGTTCATTTCAAATTTTCAATGGATGCGATCAACTAGTGCACAATATTATAAATGTACATGCACAATTCATTTTCAACGATCTATTATGTTTGCACCACTTCAAAAACCGAAAGAGGAAAAGAGAAAAAAAAATGAATTTGTCAGTTGGCGTTAGCACTGACTTACAGTGTTTGTCAACATATTCGTGTGGATACTAGTAGAAACGTAGCTGGTTGTTGTTGTTGCGTACATCTGACACGAGAATGAAAGAAAAGGCTATTACTTAGACAAATATCTTTGTTGTGCATTTAGTAATAAACTCTATTTGAATTTAATTTTACACTGAAATTTTATTTTTAAATAGTAATCAATTGATTGAATTGAATTGAATTATAAGACATATTCTATCCGGAAGTTCTAACAAGAGAATGATTAGATTTGACTACATGACAAAGCTCAACAACAAATCCCAACTTTAATAATATTTAGCACACGGCCAACTTTTTATTATTTTAGTGGAAGTTATCAACGACGCTACTATTCTAGTGTTTCCCACGTACGTAACTCTCAGTCGTTGGATATAGCGTATCCAGATCCGATTGGTTCCGAATGGTACAGCGGTACAGTATGCAATGGAAGATTTTTAATTGGATTCAGCTATTACTTAGAGATCCACTAGTAATATTTGAAAGTTACAACATGTTATAACTCTTGGTTTTACAATTTTTAAAGTTCAAATTTTTTATCCAAACCGTTCAACACGATCTTTATATTAAAATGTGCTTTGAGATCAAATTTTACATTTTTTTTTTGAATTTTTTTTACTATTTATTAAGTATTTTACAAAACTGATGTTTTTAGACAATTTTGGACCACTGAAAAACACTAGTTTTGTAAAATACTTAATGAATAGTAAAATATTCAAAAAAAGTAAAATTTCATGTCAAAGCACAATTTTAATGTAAAGATCATGTTGAACGGTTTGGATCGACTGTTTGGACTTTGAAAATCACAAAATTGAATGCTGTAACATGTAAGATCCAAAATGTTGTAAGTAGATCCCTCCTCATAGTAATATGCTTATAATGTAACGATCCGTGTTGTCATGTTGTGTTATGAACTCATATATTTATATTTAAAATTCAAATCAGAATCGTTAAATATATTTTTCATATGAAAATCAAATTTTATGATTTTTAGAAGATTTTACATTTTTTTTAAATTGGTTCCTTTCTAATGGTTCATTATCTTTAAATCAAAGGTATATTTTATATGTATATTGTGTTGAGCAGTTTAAATCGACTGTTTGAACTTTATAAATAGATATACGAGTCTCAGGTGGAGTCATACTTTCAAACTATAGATTAAGAGTCGGTTATATAAAGCTTTTATACTGAGAATAGAAATTAATTAATTTTACAGTACAATGATATTTCTCTAAATTATATAGAAAATCATACATAATTAAAAAAAATTAAGATCAACTGACCCTCTTATATTCAATTCAAATACGCCCTAATATGAGCCCATATTGCATTGTAATATGCATATTACTATAGCCCCACTCTTATCATTTATGCTTATGACTTATAATGAATGTGGATACTCTACACGTATAACTTCCAAAATTAAACTCCACTCAATACATAGAAGTATTTGATATTGAGACTTCATTGTAAAAAACTATGAATTCACATCTAGTGCATTACCTGAAAAAAGAATATTTTATAATTAGTGGATCGGTACCGTTCTTTTTAGCTAAACACGAATCTCAAAAAACAATAATACTGCCTCTTATTTCTCCCCGAATCTCAAACCGGTTGAGATTTAATCTCAAACCGTAAAGTGAGGCTCATCCTCTATGGTACCTAGGAGGATATTGGTCCAAAAACTATTGCACTATCAATAGCTGAAAATACAGTTGCAGATATGAACAAAACTAGAAAACTGAGATTGAAGATGTTGAATAAGTTATGTTAATGTAATTTTATTTTTATAAGGGGATTGAAAAGTATAAGTATTATAAAATTATAAATTATAAAAGATGAGGCTTCAAATGTCGTCATTTTTTGTACCTCTACTATGTCTCTATTTTCAAAACGTTAATAACTCAAAATTTAAATCATAAACGTCAAAATAAAGCTGTTAAATGTGATATATGTTAATTTCTCTACGCTCATAAAAAATTATCACATTTAATGTTTTTATGTGAATCAATAAGTTGAAAAATCAACGTCTGGAAATTATCCACATTAGTATGTTTTTCCAATCTCGTGATGACAACCAAAACAAAATTGAAATGTCATAATTTTTTACATGTGCATAGATAAAATGATGCAGATAATATACAACGGTTTTATTTTGACTTTCAAAGTTTTAAAATTTGAGTTATTCAAATTTTTAGAAACTAAGACATGATGGAGACATAAAAAATGAAGACATTTGAATTCTTCACATTATAAAAATTAAAGATGTTAATTTTTAATTGACAAATGTGACTTGGTCATTCCCGATTAACTTTTATACAGCCTTTGTATGTAGGTTAAATGTACAATAAAAAAATTTAATTAGACAATTGTCATTTTTTTTATGAGTATGAACAAACAGACATATATATTTTACTCGTATATTTGATACTGAGTCTCCACCGTGAAAAAAGCTATATGTTAGTAAGGGGTGCTAAGCTATCTCTATAATTTCAAATTTTTAATTATGCATATTGAAATTTAATTAAATTTATTTTTTTTAAAACGTTTTATATAGTTTAGCTCCCTCAATTAGTATTATATATTTGTTTGTAGTTTAGTGGTTAAAATTCAATTTTACAATTTAGAAGATATGAATTCAAAATACCACTCACTACATTTGTACATATAGTGGTTAAAAATTTCTAATTCTGCCTCTAATAATAATCAAACAATTAATGTCTTTTCAAGTCCCCTCTGAACTTCAACCATGCAAAATTTATTAGATTATTTTAGATAGGATTTAGCTGTCAAATTGGATGATTCATATATGATCCGATTTGTTGATGGCAACTATTATGTCATATCTGATTTAGATTGTACATCCAAATGAAAAGTATAAATATGTTGAAGCTGTTCAGTGAATTATATTTTTCTTTTAACAAGGAACAAGAAACTGACCTCAGATAATACTCAAAATGTTAAATTGTATTTGTTTTCCTAACTTCATTTATTATTTTTTAAATAAGATTGAGCTCTTATAAATTCCAACATATATATTATTTTAAGATATATTATAAAAATTAAACATGCATTTTTTAGAAGAGAGACAACATTACCGTGTGTGCTAGATCTATAACTATTTTAGCACTATTTATTTATAAATTGTTTCACAAGAAAAAAATTCTTTGTAAATTTGAAGTGTTCTAATTGACGTTCTAACGATCTTTTGAGGTTATTAAATTGATTATGAGTTTCTCAACATGTGCATATGAAATAAGAAATTAACTTGCTATGTTGGTCAGTGACAAACAGGGGCAGATCCAGTGTAGTCCGAGAGGGGGGCAGCCGCCCCCCCTGAATTTTGAGTTTTAATAAAAATTTATCGGTTCCGACTGGCTTTGCTTCTCTGGAAACCCCATCCCCCCCCGACCCCCCCGACGAAAATCCTAGATTCGCCCTGACAAACTATTTATTTGCCTAGCTTTGTATCAGGGATTAAACAAACAAACAAAATAATTTCAAATACAAAAATTGTAACCACATCTTACAAAATTAACCATTGGTAAGATTTTTTCTTTTTTTTTTAAATAAGTGGCAGAGGTGACCGATTTTCATATAATATAAAACCTTACAATATTCAACTGGTACCAGAATACCAGATACATCAACATAACAGCCACACAAAAAAGTGCATACGACAGTTTATAAGAAATCTAATACATCATAACAAACAACTAAAACATGCATAATAGCCCCTAGCAAAAATACTAAAATAGCAATGTCTTACATAAACCAATATGCAAAAAGACCCTGTAAAACTAAGAATTTGCAGAACATGGTGAGGAGCTTGAACTGACAGGGTCATCCACCAAAGCTGTCTCAGTTCTATGCATATGAATTGAATCATGTATAACCTCCATGAAAACCATAGTGAAACCTATCAATTCCTTCAAATCAGAAGGTAAGATAAAGTTAATTAAGATAATTAAGTGGAGCATATTTTAAAATATATAAATAATAACAGCATCACTGGTACTCTGGTAGTATCTCTGTAGATGAAGACAAATAAAACATGGATGATGCATGTCATCCAAACAAATCCAGAAAGGTAAAGGGTATATTCGTCAAAACTGATTTCGTCTTGGTGCTACTGCTTCCACTATAATTTAAGAACCTTTTCATGAGTTTTGTACACAATAGATAAACACAAAGATTAGCCTTCAAAGTTGTTGCCTATAATGTCCCCCGAACAGGCAACAGCCTCTTTTGTGTGTCGTCATGCTTCATTCCTTCAATCCCTCTCGGCGAATATGTGGTGACATGTATGGCTACAGAGTCTTACATGCATAAGATTTCTCAACAAGAATGGTGGAGATGGGGACAGGGTCAAAAGGGACCTCGCGGTTAATCTGTTTAACGTGACCTGATTGGCTCCAGTTATTCTATGTCATATCCTCTCCATTTTCATTAGAGAGTCCTCTCCTGCTCTCCATATACAGTAATCAAACAAAAACAATCGGACGGTCTAGAATATTATAAAGTATTCTATTTGTATTATACAGTTCAAAAATTGACATAATATTTACAATTTATATAATATTATCATTTCTAGTCGTATACAATTTATTTTGCTATAACAAACAGGGACGGATCTACACTATGCCCAGGAAGTGCTAAACCATTATATGATTTTGGAATTTTTCATCATGTAAATTTAATTGATTTTTTTTTTTAGTTTTTATATAGTTCAGCCTTCCTCATAAAATGTTAGATGTGTCATGTGTGCTTGTAGTCTAGTGGTTAAGACTCTATTTTATTCTTGAGAGGTTTTGGGTTCAAATCCTACTAGTTATAAACTAATAATTATTTATTTTAAGTATTACCTCTCATAACTAAATTTTCTAGTTCTGCCCCTGATAACAAATTTGATGTGATATTTTTGTAGTATCTAGTCTCTTATTGAGTAATACAACTAATAAAGTCTCTAAAGAATTTATTGTATTAAGTTTAAGACTTGATATTTATTTATAAGAAAATTTTAAAAACAAATTAATAAGGTCAATTGATGTTAGATTTTAAAATTTTATGAGAAATATTCACTGCGTCTAATCAACATAGAGTAGGGAACTGAATGATGAGCTTCATATCAAATTTAGTATGATGCTTGATCAAAGTTGTTTGTTTGTATAAAGATTATTGTGTATTTGATTCGCACAAATTCTAAAATTGTCTGCACACTCATGATGCCAATCGAACGTCTCTGACTTGATATCTGATCAAATTTGATCTGATGTCCATCGGACCATCCCTTCTAATTAATATTGGGTATAATCTTTTAGGCCATGTTTGGTTGTGGTGTAAGAGGTAGAGTAAATTCCTTACTCCACATTTAAGGAGCCAAACGATAAGTAAAATAGGAGTAAGATGGAGTAAGAAGTGAGCTAATCCGGATTAAGTTACTCCACCTCTCTAGGTGGATTAACTTACTCCACACTTAATCCACTTGCAGGATTCACTATCATAGACTTGAGTTCTTTTTTCAATATCTTACTCCTTCATATGGATTAATTTAATCCATGACATGAACTACCAAACAAAGGTGTAAAATATGAGGAGTAAGGTGGAGTAAGCAATTTAATTTGGATTAAAGAGCCAAACAAGAAGTAAATTTGAAGGAGTAAGATGGAGTAATATTTGAATTAATCCGGATTAAGTTACTCCACCTGTGGGTCCCGCGGTTAGAGTAACATCATCTTATAATTTCTCTCTATTCATTAGCTTACTCCACCAAATTCCAATCAAACTCCAACCAAACATGATTATTTTAATCCACCTTAACTCGGAGTAGGAAATTTAATCCGGAATAACTTTACTCCACAACCAAACATAACCTTAGTTTATATCTAGATGAACTGGAGAGACAATAGAAATGTGTGATTTTTGTAAAACCGGAGAGAATTGGTATCATGTGCCCACCGAAAGGTTAGGTGCGCTTTCATTTTGTTTTCAAAATGCTATAGTATGCATGATTTACTTGAAGCCTACATACTACTAATATGTACTTGCCTATACCTGGAACTATTCATGATTTAGTTGGGGGAGCAATTGTGTGGCCAATAGGAATGCGCCAATTAGATACAATAAATTAAAATGTATGATAATTTCATAAATAGAAATATTTATTATAATGAAATTGTTTTTAAAATATCATGTTGGTAAAATATATTAATTCATATTTGCTCATCTATTTCGGAAATTAATTTTTAGAATGTATGCGAATCTATTTTTTTTATTTTTGAACGCTAAATGCAATTCTAATTAATTGTGAGTACAATATTTTTGAAACCAAAATTTTTTTGGTTAACACTCCATTAATTCCTAATTAAATAAATGCCACCCTAATAATTATATTTAACAAAATACCACCCACGCTTTTCCAATTCGCGCACCAAACTAGGCTGGTGCGCACCCTGAGGAAAGGTACCATTTGGCGCCCTTGCCCAGGGTCGCACCATTTTTTTTTAGTTTTGCTATGTTTTTGTTTCAGAATTTTGTTTATGAATTTTTTTAAAATTACATGTCACAAAATTAATAATTGTTGTAACAATAGATATTTTTTCTGCAGTTTCATCATTCAAGAGGTGGTTATGTTGTGCTTCATCTTTTTTTCTGCAACAATATTTCAATTTGTTTTTATAGATGGAATGTGTGTCATGTAGTAGATTTTATGTTGTGTTGTAGTAAGATTTATTAGTTATGTTTTAGTAGATTTTATATTGTGTTGTAGTACTATTTATTTGTTGTGATCTTATTTGTGCTATTTTTAGTTAAAACTAGCTTATTTTAAGTTTTTTTTTTGTCTTTTAAGGAAAATAAAATTATAAAACAAATAAAATTCAGCATCCAAAATAAAATTCTAAATTTTAAAACAATTCAAAAACAAAATTCTAAAACAAAAAAATAACAAAACCAAAAAATATATTAGTGTGCACCCTGGGGAAGGGTACCATTTGGTGCGCGTCCCAGTTAGAGCACTAAATGGTATCCTTCTCCAGTTAGGACACCAAATAGTACCCTTCTTCAGGATGCGCATTAACCTAGTTTGGTGCACGAACTGGGAAAGCGTGGGTGGTATTTGTTTAATTAGAAATTAATAGAGTATTAACTTCAAATTAATTTTAGTTATTTATATTCTAATTAAGTCATTCAATGCAAACACTTTATGAGGTAGAATTTATTACAAAGTTTCGTAAGTGTTATTATTTTGGAATCGGATCATAGGATCTATTTTTTCAGTCTGAATTGTTCCATTTAAAGCAAACATCTAAGATTGACCCGTTAATGATATTTAAAATTATTATTTATAAAATCAGTAAAATATTTCGATACTTTTATTTTGAATCGACAATCTGAAATTCTGAACTGAAAGGAACGAAGAGCAAAGTTTTTTTTTCTTTTTCTTTTTGAGGAATTGAATCTTAAAAAATTTAATGTAATAGGTACTTTGATAGCGGTTTTTGATAGATGATCGAACAAATTCTAAATTTAAAAAATAATAATATATAAGATATCCAAATTATGAACAAACACTTACAAATTAAATGTTCCTTTGTTTAAACAATTTCCGTGGCTGATTGTCAAAAATATTAAATGTATGTATCATAAAAATACATGCATTAATTTCAATTTTTTTATCATAAAATACATGCCAGAATTATCCATAAAGAATTATACACGGCTAGAATTATGCATAAAAAGACAAATTTGGTTTCCCTTTGATATATATAGAGGTTCATAAATCAATTTCTCGCATCTAATTTTGGGACCAGGTGTGTGAATAATACACTGTTCAAGTAATCTTTCTATGAGGTCTACTGTTGATTACCATCTTTTTCAATGACATGTCACTTATATATATATATAAAGAGAGAGAGAGAGAGAGAGAGAGAGAGTTCGACTATGGTGAGACGTCGAGTAAAACACGTTTGTACTCCACGTTATATCTTTATTTTCAAAGTTCAAATAGCCGATCCGAACTACTCAACATGCATATTATCCATATTGAAATGTGCTTGGAGACCAAATTTTACATTTTTTTGATTTTTTTTACTATTTATTATCCACCTTGAAAATTTTAAAGTTTCGAATTAATTTAATATAGAGTCAAGTGGTCAAAAGTTTAAGGTTTATAAATTAATTTTAATGCATTTATTTTTTGGACTCCTTTGACCACTTGACTCTATATTAAATTAATTCGAAACTTTAAAATTTTTACATGTAGACGCATCAATCATTAGGTAGAAGGATTTCAACGGTTTAGATTCATCGTTTAAAATCAATTCGATATATTTTAGAGTCAAGTTCACAAGAGGCTGGGTGAACTTAGGAGCATCCTAGTTCTACTCTCTCTCTCTATATATACATTACATCATGACAGAGAATAGCTCAAAGGGACAGTTGATTGCCACTGATTTCCTATCAAGGTACAGTTGGTTGCCACTCATTTTTATGGAAGGTGCATTTGAAACTAGAAACCAAGAAATTTCAAAAACTTTTAAGTTTATTTATAGGAGCTAAACTGTTCCGCGCATCTCCCTTGGGGCTCTTTGAAACTCCCTGGATACTAAGATGAATTCTAAGATGAATTTGTGTCCAGTGGGGTACTGTAAAAAAGAATATTTTAGAATGATTTTCTTTTTAGTAGATCCGGATCATTTTTTTTTAACTTGGCACGAATCTCAAAGCCCAATAATACTGTCTCCTATTTCTCTTGAATCTCAAACCGTAAAGTAATGCGCATCCTCTGTAGTAATAGAGAGGATACGGATCCGACTAAGATGGTGTGGAGATTAAATTTAAACTCGAGCTCGTTCAGTAAATTAAAGATGTGGAGATTAAATTTTAAGCTCCACTGAGAAGAGCTTGTTCGACAATAAAGTTAGGAGAGGGGGGGGGGGTGTCCGATGCCCATCGGACCAGAACAGTGTTCGATGGGTGGTTTCTACCGTCCGATCTACTTGAAAATATGTGTGCACGGATATTAAAACAAACAGCACGGATATTAAAGTGATGCGCACAGATCTTGAAGTGAATTGGACGGTAGAAATATCCATCGAACACTGTTCTGGTCCGATGGGCATCGGACACCCTCCTCTTCCTAAAGTTAGAGTGTGGTTATGGTACTATGCACGCGGATGATTTGTACTACAGATCAATAGCTCTGTTTTTAAAGTTGAATAAGTCAATCTAAGTACTTCAATATGATGTTCATGTGAAAATATACTTACAAACAAAATTTTACATTTTTAGAAATTTTTACTATATTGTTAGATAGGTAGAAAATCACTTGATCAAAAAATTAATTTTTTTATCTATCTTAAAAAAATAGTAAAATTTTGTAAGAATGAAAATTTGGTTTGTAAGTATTTTTGTATGGAGATTATGTTCAATGATTCAGATAAACTATTTGGACTTTAACCATGAAGATATAGATCCATAGTACAGACCAATCCACAATATGCATAACACTGTATATAGCCTCACTCGAGTTGAACATCAACTTTCTTAAGAAAATTTAAGCTAGACAAAATGCTTAAGTCACATAAAATCACGGCTTAAAACTTGAACAAGCTTTGAAAAAAATGAGATTTTTTAAGAAAGTAATTTTAAGGTTTGTAAATAATTAAGATCATCGATCAAAACCCTATTCCATGCATCGAAAAATAGACTCAAAATCTACTATCCATAGAGGTACTACAAATATATTTTACTATTTTAGTTCGGTTTCAGCCGAACCGACTATTTGAACTCCACTAACTCTGGTATGTGATCCGGATACTTTGAAAAAATTTGTTTCATAACTACCAAGACAGATCGTAAAATATCATATGTGCAAGTTAAATATGGATTATTGATATTAGTAAAATGAGGAGAGTTCAAATGCCTCTATTTTTTGTGTCTCTATCATACTTTCATTTTTAAAAACATTAATAAATTAAAATTTGAATCATAAACGTTAAAATAAAACAGTTAGATAAGATCTATATTATTTCTCTATGCTCATAAAAAATATCACATTTCGATTTGGTTTTTATGTGAATCAATCATCTGAAAAATCAACGTCTAGAAATGATCAACATTAGTACCTTTTAACAAGCTCTTGATGACAGCCAAAACAAAGTTGAAATGTCACAATTTTTTACATGTGCATAGATAAAATGATTTAGATCAGATCCAACTGTTTTATTTTAACTACTAAGTTTTAAATTTTGAGTTATTAAAGTTCTTAAAAAATGAAAGCACCATGAATATACAAAAAATGAGGCATTAGAACCCTTCTTTAGTAAAATAAGCAATGAAACGGTAATTGATAAAATAATATGAATCTGCCTTCATTTATATGTTACATTAGCAAGTGAAGTAGCTAGCGAGGTTAATAATTAAGTGACAAAAATTGAGTAATTTAACGCTTCAACTAATTACTTCGCATCTTTAATTAGAAGCTTTAACCTTATTTCACTCCCCCTTAAATCATTTTTGTCTGATGAATTAAGCACCAATAATCAGTAATTCATTGTCAAATAACAACATGCATGAAATAATTTCACATGTGTTCTAATTTGAGAAAAGCCATTGACCGAAATTAATGCCCCCCCCCAAAAAAAAAAAAAAAAAAAAAAAAGGAAAATAAACCACAAACGTGACTTGATGATGAACCCTAACCAGTAACCACTATAAAAAAGACAACTTACGCTCATAATAAATTATGGAAAGCAATTTGTCCGTATAGAAGGGACCATGCCCCCTGTTTCTTCTTGCAATTATTAGTTGCTTGACACTGATAGTTAACTTTTTTTTTCTCATCGATCCATTCTGCCGGATTTTTTTATCTGTAGTATTTTTTTAAAATTAAAATTCAAAAAGTAACACAGTCGAGAAACAATATAAATTGTAACAAAAACACATACTAATTATGTGTTTCATTCAGGAGTTAACACGAACAATTCAAGTACCGCGCTTCACTCAGGGGCGAGCACGGTTCAATTCAAGTAGAACGACAGACTAAATCTACATTTTCACTTAGAGATAAAATGCAAAAATCTGCGCTTCATCCTAAGTGAAACATTGATCTTTTCAAGAAAAAAAAAAGATAACATCAATGTTGAGTGAAATGCAGACTGATATGCACTTCTCTCAGGGTGAAACATAGAGCAAACTAGCTGTGCGTTTCACTCAAACATATGTTTCACATCAAATGAAAATGCATACTAAGTTTGTGTTTCTTTCAAATAACGATGTTTTAAACCAACCATTAATGTTTTATCCTGAGAAAAACACAAACTAGCCCCTGAATGAGAGCAAACTAAGTATGAGTAAGAATCTGCTCCTTTCCTCCTTTTAGAGAGAGGAAGAGAGAAAAGAGAAAAGGAGAGGAAAAGAGAGAAGGGGAGGAGGGTTCTTCTATTCTCAAGAATAGAAGGGGATTTCATTTCGACTAAGTATGAATTTATGCGAGAATCCAAGTTTCCATAAAAACCGTACTACTTTTTTTAATTTTGTTTTAAATGCTACAAATAAAAAAACGGCCCAATCTATGCAAGAGGAGAATGTCCAGTTCAAATTGAACGGCTATTATGAAAGTAAGATTTACAAACAAGCTAGTCTGGTACAATTATTTTTGAAATGCTAATCAGAGCAATTTCTTTCGGGTTTACGACATAGCTACAGAGAATTTTTTTTTGACAAAGGAAAAAAATGGTCTAGTCCTTATTTCATTAATCATATGAAGTTATAACATATGTAACTAAATAAGAAAAACAATTATGCTCAAAATATTTGAACATAAAGCAAATTAAAAGGAAATAAAGAAAAAAAATTGTAGGAGAATAAGAAAAAAAGAAAAGAAAAGTGCAAAGTAACTAGTATGAACTAATCCATTCTTCTTAAGCTCCTATTAATAAATTCTATCTCCATTGTGTTTCTACTTATTCAGCGAGTTTACAACATATTGTAATTTTCTTCTCTAAAAGTTCTGCTACAGTGTTCTCTCCATATAACAAACTGTGTAATTAGCAAGATGAACTTTTCTTTCTTGCTAAATTTGAATTCTTTTAAACTTACTACAATGTTGTTTTCACTCCCATATGATATTCCTCCTGGTATTTTGACCTTCATCCTTAATTCTATTAACTTGTATAATATCTTTGCATGCACCCGTTCATTGAACAAGTGTAAAACCGATTCAGATTGCATCTTGCACATGATATATCTGTTAGTGAGGCTCCATCCCGTCTATTAAAATTGTCAACTGTCAGCATTTTGTTTGGAAGTTATATATAACAATAACACCTTTTTTCACTCAACAAACAATAACACCTTTTGAAATGTATACAAACATATGTTGTTGTACTAAACACTATACAAATGAAGAAAGATCTTCCAAAATTATATTTACTTTTTTAAAACACATTAAGAGCCTTGCTTATTTTTTTGGTGAAAATAAATATTTCAGAGCAACTAAATTGCAATATCTTCTTTATTTAATTTAGATGCAAAAATATAATTTATTTTATTTTAATAATAAAGTAACTTATATAATTTTTATGTCCCAAATTAAACTTTGTGCTCCTTGATAGCACAAATTTGATTTAGACTACGTTATTTGATTTCTTTTTTTTTTTTATAAATAAAGAAGTTAACCTTTTATGGAATTAAATCATGTATACTTCAGTAATTAATAAGCATATATATAATATAACATCCGGGCGTCATTGGAATTTAATGGGTTGTTAACAGCACCATAAAGCACCCTCATTATTAATTCCTTTCCAACAAATGCATTATTCATTAATCATTATTAATTGATACAGTGATAGGTGTCTTTGACTCGGTCAAACTCTTTAGTGTGTTATTGTATACTTCACTAAAGTAGTTGGATTTTGAAACATCTTAGTACTTAGTCATGTCTACAGAGAATGACATGATTGAATCATTTTGTTTATTATTATTTGAAACAATATTTGGTTTACTTGATTGCTAATTTTTTTATAGTTTTAATATCACAAATTCACATGTTTCTCATTTAAAATGTCGTAGATGTGTTTAATATGTTAATATATATATTTTTTAAATGATACAATCATTTTGTTTAACGGTTGTGTTACTTTTCATTATACATTATTTTTAACGTTTTAAAAAAAAATTTATTTGTTTTCAAATTGCCGCATTGTTTACAATTTCACATGCTTGTAATTATTAATTACGGATCTGAAAGATTTATAAAATAGAGTAGAACTATGGTGCTTCTAGGAGTACCAAATTTTTTTGTACTCTTAACTCTAAAATCTATCGGATTAACTTTGAACGACAAATCCAAACTGTTGAAATCCTTCTATCTTACGAGTGATGCGTCTACATGTAAAATTTTTAAAGTTTTGAATTAATTTAGTATAAAGTCAAGTGGTCAAAAGTCTTCCAAAAAATGAATGCATTAAAATTAATTTAGAAATCTTCTAATTTTGACCACTTGACTTTATACTAAATTAATTCCAAACTTTAATTTTTTTGCATGTAGACGTATCACTCGTAAGATAGAAGGATTTCAACGGTTTGGATTCGTCATTCAAAATTAATCTAATAAATTTGAGAGTTAAGAGTACAAAAGGACTTGGTACTCCTAAGAGCACCCTAGTTCTACTCTATAAAATAAGATATAAATTAGAATTTTGTAAAAAAAAAAAAAAAAAAAAAGAGGATAGGAAGGGAGAGATGTTTGCTAAATTGAAATAATGAATTGGTCCCAAGATTGAAGCAAAAGTAAGTTTGAAATAAAGGGAGACCGTTTAATTAATGCGAATTTGTGATTCTCCCGTGACGAGGAAGCAAAGTACAAATAACAAATGGCATGAATGAATGAAGCATGAAATAATGAACTCAGACTGCACAGCGCTCACGGAAAAAGAGTTGGTAACTGTGCATCTTTTATTTATTGTTGATGTTAAATTTTACACACCATCAATTATTAACCCATTTATTACACCCTCTTGACATTGTGGTAATTTAATGCTGCCAATTTTGTTTTATTTTAGAAATTTAGAAATTTAGAAGAAGAAAAAACAGAATATTGAAAATAATATTGATTTTTTTTTTCCTGATCACAGATTTTAAATTTGTTGCTTGTTGCTAAAATAATTTGAGATCTTTCATTGCTAATTCATAAGAAAAAAAAAAAAATTGATCCGGAAAACTGAAAAGAATTAATGTTGTTAGAAGGGACAAGTGTCATTAATTTGAATCAATTGCCAAACACTTGTATTATTTTGAAACTTGGCAAAATTTGGACTCTGTTTTTGGCCAAGCTAAGCAACTCTTGGTCTCTTTAACTAATCCATTTAAATTACATCTTAAATACTTTACCAAAGAAAAGTAATGATGCCATTTAATTATGCTTTACTCATTTAAAGAATGCTTAATTAGGCAATCTAAGGATCTAAAACACAACAAGGCCTTTCAAGAATTGTTCATGATATTGATCATCAAAAAGGGTAAGAATTTTTAGCTTCCTGCATAATGGGCTATAGAATCAAAACAACACTGCATATAACTTTGTGTTGTATGAATTCAGAATTGATCTGTTAAAATATTTGTCCTTTTAAAAAGAGAATTCGAGTAAAGATATTGATAATATTGTTTTGGTTTCATGCAACACATGAATCATATATATATTTTTTTCATATTAACTATATTGTTTCGTATATTTATTAAGTTAAAATAGCACTGTCAATATTTTTTTCGAGAGTTATATCATGATATGTCATCTGTGCAATATAATAGACTTTCAAATTGCCTATTTTGATCGTAGTTGTTGAGAACTCATTGTACAAGTAGGCAGGGACGGATGCATGATTCTAATCAGAATAGGACAAGAAATTATTGAATCAGATTTAAATAGATAATCGGATCAAAACTCATTAGATAATCGGATACTAAATAAAAAATAATAACAAAAATAACAAAATAATATTCTAATATAATTTACTTCGTAACTTTTAGATAATCAACTATTCAGGGTAGGGCAATATCAATTTTCAAGGTAGGGCAAAGACCAAAAACTCCGTCTTTATAAATTAGTTTTAAATTTTCAGGATAGGGCACAGTTGCCCTACCCTGTGCTACAATAGATCCGCCCTTGCAAGTAGGTATACTATATAGGCGAATATGGGTAAGAGTGCTGTTCCTTTTCTGTAAACTTTCTAGAGACGAACATATAAATATTTCAAGGAACTAAACAAATAGCAATGATAAAAATAAATGGAGGCCTTTTATATAATTGGAGCATGTATGGTACTTGATTGTATTTCTCTCAAGAATATATGGCACATGATTGTATTTGATAGAAGAAATATCAAATTGTCAACCTAAATTTCCTGGCTTGAACTATATTTGAATTTAAATTATGACTGTTGGCTTCACTGATCCAAAATATGCATACATAGTTTGAATTTAAATTATGTCTATAACTTTAGAACAGTACTTCACTTGTATGTTTCTATATGAATTGTAATATATCAGCAATGGACATATATCCCTTCCAAACAAAATGCCATTTAAAGGCAAGATTAAATCCTGTTTAAGACCAATTACATATTTTTTTTATGACGAAAGAGATTCTCTTTCATCATAAAGAATATGTAATTAAGGTAACCAAACGCATTCTCGATCCACCTCGTATAAGGCGATCATTTCGGTATGATTTGATGATGTTACCGTAAGAGTTTGTTCTATCGATTGCTAAATTTAACTCTAATTACAAATCAGAATTTCAGAGAGGGGGAAATAAAATTCCGGAAGGAGGAGGACAAAATTGGTCCAAACTTATATATCTCTATAAAAATTCAAAATTCAGCGCAGGCAGTGAGAGGTGATTGCCCCTTGTCCTTACTGGATCCGTATGCGTGACTCCCAACATCAAAGTGATAAATTATTTTAGTTTATGCACAACTAACTAACAGTATGAAAAATATATTAACGAACTAGCTCGACTCATGATTAGCTCGGCGAAAACCAAACTTGGCTCGTTATAGCGTGAGTCGAATTTGAAATTTGCCTAATTCAGTCCGACTCATCGACAACCCTGCTCTCGCCTTTATCAGATAATTAAAATTCAAAATTATATCCATATTCATATCTGTACGGATATTCGGATACGGATCCGAATACAGTCGGATATTATCCGATCTGTTTGCACCCCTATTTCCATGACTTCGATCAAAATTAATCAAAATGGATGGTTCGGATATATTTAAAACTCTCTTTCAAGAAAAGATATGTAATTTAAACCATTCAATATTATGAAAGAGAAATGCCATTTTTTATATGGCAGCGAATGCAGACTACAAAGAATAGTAATTGAAAAATAAACCGCTGGATCACAAAAGGATTTAGTCTAAATTATTCTGCAATTGCTTTGAAGTAACAATCTATGGCGCCAATTTACAAAAGGATCACAATACATTAGTTATAAAATTGACATTTTTTTACGATTATTACGATTAATTGTGATTTTGTTATCTTATCCATTAGGCGTGTAGTCTATAAGAGGCGTATATAATGCATAAAGAAAAATGATGAAATGTTGTAGTGGGATATGATGTCTGGAAACTTAAATCTTATTATCATTTATTGGATTACTGAAATTATCAATAATGAATAATAGAAATGTAGAATTTTGATAAACAAACTATCTGCGTAAGAAAAAAAAAGAAAAAAAAAAGAAAAAAAGAAAAAAAGAAAAACAAATAATAAAGAAAGAAAGAAAGAAAAAGAAAAGGCCGAAGATAGCCTCTGAAATGAATTAATTCGGCCCAATTAAAATCAGAGCCCATGTTTTTACCCAAACTAGTTGCCAGTGCCACCGACAGGAGCAGAATAAGCTTTTTGTTTATTATTTATTTTTATTTTATTTTTGTACACGCCCGTAGGCTAAAATTAATTAAATGGCTTTAAGCATATGAGCAGCTAAATGTTGTTCTCTACGTTAATAACAAACTTCCATGATTGATTTTTTTTCTGAAAATTTCCCATACCTCCATTATCAGCTCTATATCCCACATGTTACTGTTCACGCGGGAAAAAAAAATTCAGTTCAACTGAATTTTTTTCCCACGTGAACAGTAAAACGATGTTTACTATTCACCCGTTCCCGCGTCCATTCCCATTTCCGGACTGCAGCCGAATAGGACTTGAAGAAACAACATTCTGGGATCTCTAGCTGGTGTACCGCTTGTACCAGCTAGTGACCTACCTTGCCTCTGAACTCTGCCTCAAACGAATTACCCATCTACCCGGCACTTGACGGGTTTGTCAGCTTATCAATTCGGATTCGGGTCAGGCCGACTATAAAAAAAATAACGATTTTCAATAAATTAAAAAAATAGTAAAAAATTTTCAAAAAATGTAAAATTTGGTCTCCAAGCATATTTTAACATGGAGATCATGTTGAACGGTTCGGATTGACTGTTTGGACTTTAAAAACGAAGATATAAGATATGAGACATGGATGATGTATGAGGAGGTGAGACATTGAAATCCTCCTCTAAATTAAATATTTAATTATACTAATGTTTGCATTTCGAGATTCTTTTTCCGAAATATGTTAATTAAAAATTACAAATACGCTACAAAATACACACGCAAGCTCTAGCTTGTATTCATATCATAATACAAAAGGAGGTGATTACATAATTCAAAAGTAAAATGGAAATTTATGCTTTTCCCTACATTTTTAGAGCTTATATATATATTATTACTCCTTTTTCCTACATTTTGTATAATCGGCTATTAACTGTGCATATAGTTAATTTTTTTTTATAAAACCATATAAAATTGTACAAGAACTTGTGAAAAATTGAAAGATATCCTGAGGTGAAAGACTGAATGAATAAGCTCATATAGTTTCATTTTACGAGGGTAACTAATAATTGTAATTTTTACAAAAAATAAAATAAAAATTTTAATGGATCAAAATAAATATTTTCAATTTATGCGTCTTTGCCCTATATTAAGCTAGAGACATGAAAATATTACATTATATGAATGTTTAGTTGCTACTAAAAAAAAGAGCTAAAACACAACATGTGCTAATTGTATATTAAATGTAGCTAGGATTGGTTAGCCATTAATAGCCATACACCGAGTTCGGATTTTTAGTTGCACTTATTAATGTTTATATGTGTTGCAAATTTTATGTAGTGAGCAATTCTTTAAAAAATGCACTGTTCAAATAATTAATTTTATGTTGTCGGTTGGTACTTAAATTAATTAAGTTGAATTTTACTTCAGGGAATTGTTCTCTAATAGCAGTATTTTTAGGCTCGTAGATAATTCTTTACAACTAGCAAATCAATTATTTACCCAGTTAACAACAATAAAGTATAAAATTACATAACAGAAAAGTCTATTACCTTGGCGCAACAAAGGATCCTAATACCTGCATCCACTACAAGGGCTTCCTTTTCTGCATCTATTAATGTGGTTATAGGCGAAACGGGTAAAATATTTAGTTTTCTTTAACCACCATATGGAAATCTATAGAGAACAACGTCGCAGAATCCACCGAGAGGGCGAGGCGGTATTATCATTTCTTACCAATGGACTTATTTCTTAAAAAAAAAAAAAAAAATTCAATGCTCTCTTAATCTCTTATTAGTGAGTCCATATTCCCTGAGGTAACCTAATATTACTGTTTAGATCTGGACCGTTCGATATGAATCAAGCTCAATCCGGCCCCAGATGGAATAGGTGGGGATTCTGATCTAACGGTTGGAATCTAAACAGAAATATTTTGATACCTGAGGTATTTGAATTCCTCAATATAAGTTGGGATTTGGGAACCGTCGGGAATTCGCATCCTCTGAGATATCTCAAACTTTACGTGACTTTTTGGAATATCTCAATCGTTAAAATACATTCTGCACGAATCTCAAAGCTCAAATAATACTGGCCCCCTACGGTTCCTCGAATAGACACCGGACACGTCAGTCACGTAAAAATTGAGATATCTCAGAGGATACGGACCCGACCGTCGGAGGAGGAGGAGGTGGTTAAATATTTATACAAGGGCCTAATCGAAAATTTGTTGTCGATTAATCCTCCTCCCAATCCTATCGACTAAGTGTTTCTCAAGCAACGGAGAGAAACCAAAAACCAAAACCATGGAAAACCTTCTCACCTTCTCTCGACCTCTCCTCTTTCGCCTCCCAAACCCTAACCCTAACCCTAGTCGTAATCCAAGCTCCGCACCAAACCGTATCCATTTTCACCTTCTACACCCCGAGACCAAAACCCTAAAACTACCCCCGCGTCCACGCTGCCCACGCCTACGCCTACCCCCTCTTTGCGCCGCCACGGCCGCCGCTTTTCCCAGCGTTTCCAACTTCACCACCACCTTCTCAGCCTTGACCACCGCGATCTCGTCCTGCATCTCGCCGTCTTCCCTCTCGACGACGATGGAGATGTTCAGGCCGCCGATCAACGCTGCCATAGCTGCGTTCGCCAAGTGGCTCTGCCTATTTAGAGAGGTGTTGCTAATAAGAGTTTTGTTAACTTGGTTTCCCAATATAAATTGGGAGAAACAACCTTTTTCAGCTCTTAGGGATTTAAGTGACCCCTTTATTGCAATTTTTGGAGATATCATACCCCCTTTTATGGGGAAATTGGATGTGAGACCCATCATTGCCTTCCAAGTTCTTGAGGTGGTGATCTCGATCTTGAAAACAAAGCAGATTATGTAATTTTGAGGTCAGTAATAAAGTTTCATCCTTCTTTTCTTCTTTTTAGATAGTTGGAACTGTATAACTTAGTTTTTGTTTGTTTAAAAGTGTACAAATTCCCAATTAATTTGTATGACTGTATGGCCTTGGTATGTACTTGATAACCCGAATTAATTTGTATGACTGTGCTGTATGGACCTGGTAACATATAACCCTGGTATCAGAAACTTAAAGGATTAGTTTGCAGGATGGAATAATTCCTTATTTTGAATCTTGATGTGTTGTTGTTTGTATGCTAACTCTTTTATACCATATTTTTTTCAGGTGTTGTTTGATCAATCTTGAAAATTTTCATCGCTGATGGGAAGAGAGAGAAGTACAGTTGATAGATTAGTTAGTGAGCTGATTTCATTTTGTTCAATTGGGAATATAGAAATGATGATGCATTACATTTTACTATTTCTCCTTTTGGGTGGCGGGAATGTTCTTCGGTGAAACTGAGAGCTGTTCATGATTCTGTTAAGCAGATGGCAAATGCCCTAATTGGGATTTGTGGAAAAGAGTAAAACAGCTCCTAAGTAAATTCTATCATTTTATTATTGAATTGCGAAGTGCGAAATGAATTTTGAGTGTTGTATTTATTGAGCTATGAAATGGAAAAATTAACATTTCATTCAATGTTTACTAGTTTCTTGCATAAAGTTCAAAATGAAACCACAAATCCAACTCTCAAGTCAGTATATACCAGAGCTGTGATGTACGTATTACTGGTCAGCATATACCTGTACTGGTACTAAAGTGGAATGTATATTGTACCGGTCAATTAATTACAATATGATGTCATACCTGGAGGTATGGATGTAAATTTGTCTGATGTTTACATGTTGTGCAAGCCAAACTCAGAGGAATGGTCATCCTACGTGAATGGTCATAACTCGTTAGTCATGCTGTTGTTGGTCATATATATATATATATTGATACGGCCTATTTGAAGTGGATAGCCCGTATGCTGGAAATGAATTGATTGTGTCGAATCTCTCCCTATCTCGGTCAATAGGTCGAGATGATGCCGAAGGCTGGATCTCTTCTTATCTCGCTAGATAAGTCGAGATGGTGTTGTTGTTGGCTTACTGCGGGATGCAAGCCAACCTAATGAAGGAATCGGGATGAGGATGTGAGATATTCTACTCTTTCCTATCGATATCTTTCTTAGCGTAGTTTTTGTTGGTAGACAATTCAATCCCTTTCTCGGAAAATCTGAGGCTTTTTATATCCTTCTTCCTAATCGTCCCCTCTGCGGTTTCCTCAGAGGATGTGGGGGTAGTTAGGAAGTCGGTTATTTGTTGTCTCGCGTGTAGCGGTTTTATACCATGTGTTACGGTTATGCCGGTTATGTCGGTATGTTGGCCTGTTATTTAATTGGGTTTTTCCTTTATATTCTGGGTTGGCCTGTCAATTGCAAGGTCTGAATCCCAGATGTTATTTAAGCCTTTTAGGGCCTGTGTAACATGGTCTTATCATTTGCCCCCGAAGTCGGAATGCATCATGTCGATGCTTTTGACTTTGAGAATGTCGGTGCTTTGAATATAATGCAACAAAACAATATAAGATAAAAAAGCATAATATTGTTTATAATAAAAGTATAAAGAGATTCTTATGAAAATACATCGATATTAATTTAAATTAGTTTATTTAAAGATTATTATTTGATCAAGATCTAATAGTTTTGATTCCATGTTACGTGTGTGATCATGTGCCGTGTCCTGATTAGATCAGTTCATGTACTGTGTTCTGTTAATTTTTTAAAGGGTGATCACATCACGCGAACGGTTACAGTACGGGACATGCGAGTCCCGACATGTAACTGACATAAGTACCATGATGTGACGTATCTGATCACATTGTGATTCCTTTACATCCTGACTAAGTATTAATTTTCCTTGGTTCAAACCGGAGGATGCTCTCCTATTTACATTGGGTCAGTCTGTTATCTTTTACCATTGACCTGACTAATGGTCCGCGGTCAGTCGGTTTGCATCAGCTGACCTGACCAGTTCTGGTCAAAACTGCCACAATTTGCATATATCGCCAGCGTGATTTTTTTTTTCTTTAGATAGTGCGGTCATTTTTTTTCAATGCCTCGATTTTTTTTTGCCTACGAAAATGTTTGTTGAAAAAGCAAGTTTATTCTTATCAGAAGATAAAACATGAGGTCAAATATATACGAATGCCTGTGCACTGGTGGCTACTAGTGTTAGATTCATTTTCTGATGCAAATTAAACTCTAGCATATTACAATTTGCTTTTCCACATGGGATTTTCGAGAAAAGTTTTAAATTTATATAAAACTATTAAAGATAATAAATTAAAAACCTTTTTCTAACAGCTGATACAACTCAATCCAATAGCTAGAACCTTATTTGTGCAATTAATTGCCAAACTAGAATGTAGCTGCAATGAACTAAAGGTATACACTAGGATGACGAGTGATCCGCCATCCATCAAAAAGGTGCATTTTTAGGGCCCCACTTGGCGGTCAGATAAGTGAATTCAGATCCAGTCAGGTACTGTTCGATTAGATATGACTAGCCTCAGCATAGCACTGTCTATTGAATGAAGAGCTATTTACTGTTTCCGAAGTAAACCTACAAGAATCAAAGCAACCAAAATAGAAAAACGACTGGTTTTGTATTATTCTGTAGCCAAACAAATTATGTTTAGATCTAGACTGTTCAATCAGAATCCGCACGAATATTGAAGAGGCCCGTGCATTCCACCTCAGGCTAGATTGTCCTGAATTCTGATCAGTCTGTATCTAAACAGAAATATTAAAGGATAAACGCTTCTCGCTTTTGCGAGCAATGAAGTACAGATTCGTCAAAAATGTCATGTTAGTACCAATAGCAGCTTATAATGTACTGTTTTTTTTTTTTTTTTTTGAAGTATATAATGTACTGTTTTTACCTTATTACATGGAGTATATCTTTCAGAATGTCCTGCTACTCACTTTTCTAGCAGCTTTCTATTTGTTAAACATTATGGATAAACGTTATACACTTAAAACCCATTGAACAATTTGACTAACCGCCTCACTTGGTGCAATAGTACCAGAACCTTAAAAATATATATATTTGTTTACAAAATGTATTCTACAACAGTCCGCAGAAACATCGGTTCTACAACAATTCAGCATCAGTCAGTATCGTGTCTGCAAGTTAGTATCAGTAATACAACCAAGTTATATTTCAACTTTCCCATTACATAGTTAAGTCATAAACACTAGGATGAGCATGTGATTTGCGCAGGAGGGAAACACCACAAAAAAGAACTCCCATTGCATCCAAATCATGCATGCCAAAACCAAAATAAGGCTCACAAAATGAAAAAAAGAAAATTTACAAAAAAGACAATTCATTTGCCCAAGTGAGTCAAGATGCGGTTTATCAAGACTTCCTTTTTTCCAGTCAGCGGGAGATTGTGCGCTGTCAGGTAGTACTTCAATTCTACCACAGTTAGTTCTTTCAGCTGCCAAAATAAACCATTTGTCAATTTGAAACTCGACATTTTACCTTAAACAGATAGTCATGAATTTCCCAATTTTCCCTCACAAGCACCTGATTTGAACCTTAAAATCCCAAAAAAATACCAGTGCCCTCCTTTCTCCTTCATTATTGGCAAGGGAAAAGTCAAGCAGTGTGCTGTTTCCTCTCCTTTATTTCTCTTGTTCTTCACCATTTTTTAATGTGTACTGGCATATTTCTACTATGTGAACATGTGATACTTCTTTCGATAATTATGCAAAACATTAAACTTTTGGAACTTGCTACTTATTAGTAAGCAAAACATCACTATGAAATGATTTACTTTGGAAGGATGCATTTCAGTCCTAGATATCAACCAAAATTGGAGTATTTTAACTGACAAAATGAGGAATCCATGATAAAGGAAAGATCTGAAATCATTCCCATCTGCCATGAAAGCTTCATCGAATCGTAAATGTAAGTAAAAAACCAAGGCTTCAATTTTGAAAAGTGAATTTATTCTACCTTCCCTTTGTCAGCGAGATCTGCCCAGTCATAGCTCTTGCTTTCCTCAGTGGCCTTGTCTGCGATGGCCTTCCTCTTTCTTGCACCATCAGCGTGGGCCCCACCTGCAGCCTTTTCTTCTTCATTGTAGTCTTCTCCATACACTACAGTCTTGAATTCTTCTATAGCCTTCACAACTCCAGGCCTTCATTCAAGTATTTGTCACCACTCAATTAAGTTGAGGAAACCAATGAGGAGGAAGAAGGAAATTAAATTACCTAGAGAGGCCTTCTTCATCAGGCAAGGTCTCATCTTTTATATCGGGCATCTCATCATCCCCCAATGCAAACACTTGCAATGCGCCATAGTGTCTCTGTAGAGCTACAAATTATAAAATATTAAGTGAATAAGCAACATAAATGCTGGTTGTCTGCATGATGAAATATATACAACCATAAAAATAGCAGCATGGGTGGTCACGGTCCTTTCTAGGATCCCAATTTTTTCACGGACCATACCAATTAAAGAAGTAAAAGAAAACCTCAAGGAGTACTAAATTTAGTTTGGACATCTCTTTAAATTTTGTCACGTACTAAAATTTTAGCTTCAGCTGAACTTAAATAACTACAAGCAAGCAAATCATCAAGTAATTGAAAATGCAAGTACCGGGGTTAGCAAATTGGCACACAGAGAAGTCTCTCAGATCAATTCTCTTGATTAAAGTTGATGCCTTCTTAATTTGTTCCTCCGTTGCACGAGGAGCTACACCCTCAGGCGCAGTGTGAATCTGCATGGAGAAAGTATTTTACCACTTTGGATAGATATCTATTTGTTTTGAAGTTATTTGGCTGTATTTTAGAGGTTATCCACCAAATGAGTCCTAAAATAGCCTGAATGAAGCAAAAATAAGACGAGAGTAAAAGTTGAATTTTCACCTGAAAATAAGAAACCACACCAAGAGTCCATACCTTACTACATCACTGGCCCGATTATCACGGTGTATGCACTATTCTAATCAAGACCTAGCAACTTTTACATGATCTTTATAACCCGACAATAAAATAAAAAGGAACAAAAAAGGCAAAATAATACTATTAAGAGGAATTGACCAAATATGACCCGGTAAACTTGATATCAACCCAAAGTTCATATATTTGGTCAGATGATAGACACTTGGGCTGTTCAGAGCCCAATCTGGTCATATACAGCCAAAAATAGCATAACCCGAAAGAGAACATGTTTTTGCCACCTCCATACAACCCTCCAGGACTCCTCAAAGAATTATATACATACGGAAAATACTTAAGAAGCTTGCCTCTTCGACAGATCTAATATCATCGGAGTAAGGCAAGTAAATCATGTGCATTCCTGGTGGCTCAACTTGACCGCTCGAGGTTGCGACTTCTTCCTGTTTAAACAATAATAACCATTGATTTAGTTCAGCTATAACAAAATCTGGGTTACGGGAAGACATTTTTTTGTTGTTCATGCATGTGGGGCCTTGCTGGCATGAATTCTTGTCCTAATAACACACAACATCTGGTGTTTTCAGGTATCTCATCGTCTCTTACATATTTACTAACAGCCAGTTGTCAGATATCTCTATCAAAAGAAGGTACCTCTACCTCCTTCCATATATTGACAAATATGCCCCCGATTCTGATGAACAACCTTTTCTCTAAGTGCAAACTGAGCTAAAATTAAACCTAGGTGCATAGGTCAGGGAAATATAGATATTGTGCTTAATTGAACCATGGTTTCAATTTAATGTTAGGCATTATTTGCAAATGACCATAAGAGAATTTACAGCAATTGAATAGATGAAATTAACTGTTCCTTACAGCTAAAATATTGAGGGTGCTTTAAAAAATAAAAGAAAGGAAAAGATCTCTAGCTCTGTAAAATAATATTCCTTCCTTTCTAACATAAGTTTTGAGAATACTATTTTAACTTCAGTGAGGATATCTTACACACTGTCCAGTACTATCCATGGAACTGTAAGCATTCTGAGAGACCAAAAAACCATCTCCAACTTTTATTATCTACATTATTTACAGTATTTTCCAATGCTTTACTGTGCAACAACTCATTCACCATAAAGCCATGGATAGGAAATAGCAAAGTGCTGTTTTGGGTACGCACTTAAGAACAATCCAGAATAAAGAGGTACGGAAGTATTTCCTTGCATCTTCATACTACATTTCTCAATTTTTCCTAATTGAATATTTCAAGGTTTTGTAGGGATACAAAGGAACTGCAATTAATAATAGAAAAGGCTTACTTGTGCAACAAGAGCAACAAGGTGAGAATTAGATGAAATTCCATAAAATGCAACTGCAAACCTGAAAATTTACAATTTAGTGCACTTTCAATTAGGCTATCTGAGACATGCTGTAGTTACTGAACCGGATTCTATTGTTAGCACAAATGAAAAGCAAATGGAGAGAGCCAACTCTGACCTTCCAAGTCTCAACATTGATTTATGCAATGCAATAAAAGCACGAGTACTTCCAAATATATCCTGCATAATTGAAATCCACCCCAAAAAAGTTTAATGCCAAAGGTCCCTTTTTAAGAAAAAGATTGCTATTGAGCATTAGTCAACTAGACATACAAAACTACAAGATTATTGCATAAACACAATCAATGGGGAAAAGAATTATTATTGGCAATTTGGGAAGGCACAAAACTATGAGAGAGGCTACGGTACTATGCATAGCGCGGATTGGTCTGTACTACCGATCAAAATTTCCGATTACAAGTCCAAACAATCGATCTAAACCGCTAAACATGATCCATATAAAAATGTATTTGTTGAACAAATTTTATACTTTTTAGAAATATTTTACTATTTGTATAGATAGGTAGAAAATCACTTGATCTAAAGATTCTAGACTATTCAAAAGTAGTGATTTTCTACCTATCTAAAAAATAGTAAATAAATTCCAAAAAATGTAAAATTTAGCCTGCAAGTACATTTTCATATGGACATCATGTTGAACGGTTCACATCGACTATTTATACTTTGAAAACAAAAATATTAATCCGTAGTACAGACCAAACCGCACTATGCATAGTACCATAGCCTCACTCCAGAAATATAGTGGTCAGACCAGGTAGTCAGTGAAAACCTATACTTATTTAGGCAGTAAAATGGAGCATCTGAACAATAACTGGCTTTAGCATGACATGTCTGACCTGAACTGGACTGGCTGAGGTCGATCAGCTAGGTTAAAAATTGGCCAGTTCAATTGCTTAATTTTAATTGTTTTGTTAAAATAAAAAATCCCTATGCTCCACAGTAGCCAAATGTTTTCCACTAAAAGGATGTACAAGGAACGAAGCAAATCCAATCAAATACTTTACATTCTAAGCCCATAGCTGAAATTAAGTTGTCATTGTGTGTCTCATTTGAATCTAAATGTGTGCAGTGACCTAATATACATCCAATAGAGGTCGACTTGACCAAGTATATCCCAACAGGTCTGACCTGATGTTAGTTTTCAAAAAAAAAAGAGTTCGCCACCCAACCAACCTAATAAAACCTATTTGTGAGCTTGTTTCTTTTGTTTACTCCATGCTTTTTTTTGTCATTTGGCTTGGTGTTAAATTGGAGTACTACGGTACTACAGTACTATGCATAGCGTGGATTGGGCTGTACTACAGTACTATGCACTTTGGTGAGCTTTAACTCCAAAACCTATCGGATTAACTTCAAACAACAAATCTAAACCATGAAAATAGATCTACTTCACATTTACATGTCAAATTTCTAAAATTTTGAGTCAATTTGGGATAAAGTCAAGCAGTAAAAAAATGGTAAAAAAATGTTAAGTAGATCGCTTGACTTTATACTAAATTAATTTGAAATTTTGAAAATTTGACATGTAAACTCATCACTCGTTAAGTAGATCGGTTTCAACTGTTTGGATTCATCATTTGAAGTCATTCCGATAGGTTTTGGACTTAAGCTCACCAAGGGATTAGTGAGCATAAGAACTCCCTAATTCTACTCATTTAAATTGCATGATAAGTAGATACCATAATTTAGATGATTTACTCCTAACCTCATCGCTGGGAAAGATAAAGGTTGAAGGTCGTAAGTTGTGATAATCCTTCAAGCAATGCAATGGTTTAAATCCCAGAAGTCTAAGATTGTTAGCACTATTTGGTAGCTTTTTTACTGAAGATAACTCTGCTACAGAAAATTTGACAACCTTGCTACAAAAGAGGAAAAAGTGATGAGAAAAAATTGACATTTTTTTTTTTTGTTTTTTTCTAGGATCAAAATTCCAACAGGTAAACTTGAATATGGCAAACACCTGTAAGTTGTATCATGTTCGTAAACATAATTTCAAATGTTTAAATAAACTCCGTGATACATTAACATAATTTTGCAACTTTGTTAAACGAATTTCTATTTTGCATCACAAGAGAAGATTTGGTTTATTAGGAGATGTGAGATTTCAAATTTGGATGGAAAGTCTATATTTCCATTCCACTTAACCAATGATATGGACTCTGGTGTTACTTGCAAATTATATATAAAATATTAAAATGTGTACCATGATCCAAATATGAGAAATGTACATGCAAAATATATACCCACTTTGGTTGTTGTAAATTATCAACCTACTTGTTGTAAGGATGAAATCGCTTAGGTGGCTCTTCAAGCAGAGCTCCCGTGTCATTGCAAATAAAAGATCTCTCTGTCTAAAAAATCATAAAAAGTTTGGGTGGTATTGCATAATATTACATATGTTTGATCAGGAAGAAGTAAAAATTTACTCTTAGTTGCTACCAACAAAAATAAAAAATAACTAATATATTGACGGTTTACACCAGCACAGCAGTTAATATTGGTACTTCACTTGAACGATATGGTAAAAAGCAAATCCGGTAATGACGTGTAGGTATCAAATCATTATGGTGTTTCTATGATCCATGCATGCCCAATCAACTAAACACCGTAAGAGACTAAGAGACAAAACAAAATATAATCTGAGTGCAGTCACCACAAAAACCTAAAAACAGAACTTAAGATAAAAAAAGGTTCACAAACCAACTATTTGTAGTTCCGAAAAGTGGCCCCTGTTTTGTCAGAGAACAGATACAAAATAATATAGAAAATAAAGAGGTGTACCCTTAAAGGAATGTTAGTCATAGCATCAAGCCAAGTAATAGTCCCTGTAAAGGCAGAGAAAGAGAAGGTTGGAGATGTTATAACTAGGAAAAACTCACATCAATGTAGTCATTTGTACTGATAACTGCCATATGAACCTTAATTAATTAATTAATTAAAAGCACCAAATTATACCAAAATAAAAGGTAAGATGAAATGACCACTAAAAGGTGCTTTTAGTTCAGTTTGGTTGTACAGTAGTAGTAGCCTACTTGATAGGTACAGCTATAGAGCATACGATGCTGAACACTTGGTGTACCTGGTACAGTAGGGCGAATCAGAGCATATGTATTAACTTCAATGCAAACATCATTTGTCAATTGAAATGTTAGGGTTTTGACTTTGCGCTTTTTAAAAATCCTCTTTCTCAATTGATCAGTCATATCCTCCAACCTTTAGTAAAATAAAAAGAGCAGACAAGAATTCTAAAGTTAACAAATATTTTTGATGGTATTTTTTTTTTATTTTTTATGGTAAACAAATATTAAATTAGCTTTGCATGAGACTAATCCCTGACAATATTTAAGCAATAACTAATTAATTTTGGTTTCCCAATATTACATGATGTGATAAGAGAATTACTTTTGGCTAGCTAACGGCAAGAACTGAGCTATTTCATCGCCTTCTAATCCCAACATATCCTGTAATCCATTCATGCAATGGGCATTTGAGTAAAATTCATAAAAGACAATTGCAACAAGATATTCACAAAGAAGTTATGGACCATACAGCATAAAATATCGAGATATTAAACTCCTCATCCAGTTGACTCAATGGTAGAAACTCAATCAAAATGCCAAGATCTTGTGCATCCTACATGAAAAAACTCGAAGCTATAGCCTTTATCAAGTAAAGATAAGGGTGCAGTCTACCAATTGATATTTACTTGTAGCAGGAATTCATTTTATCTTTATTTTGTTTTTGTTTTCAATTACTTAATTTATGTCTGGAAAGCTGTAAAGACAGTTAAACTTGCCGTTAAACCCTTTAACCGTTTTTGGATCCCTCAACGGTCAAATCTGTTAAAATGATAAATGAGAATTAAGCAGCGGTTAAACCGATTAAACCATTAATTGAAACCTCCCTGCGGTTAAATGCCATACTTTTTCAAAAGCCTGATGCCAGAAATTATATTTTCCATTTTTATTTCTCGTTATCTTTATTTTGATTTTATATACTATTTGCATATGAAATGCTTCCTGCTGCTTGCAAATAAAGAAGATGCCAAATTGCTAATTGCAAACATGAACGTTCATTTCTTTTTTTATTGTGGGAATGGCAAAATATTGCGTTCAGTTTGCAAGATAAACAATAAGTAATAAAGCCAGGTATTTTTATTACTTTTGCACGCTGAATGGTTGTTCTAATCATATCAGTTTTGACCGGGCCTGTGACACTGCCAAATGGATCATCTTCATTCGTGAACAAAACCATGCGTTTGGTTGCGGTTTTTGCTGATCTGGATTAAGTACAATGGGCACAATTGAAAAAAAGAAGAAAGATTATATATGATGCGCTATAATATAAGTTGTTTCATAACCAAAGCATCACGTTTTAGTTTAAGAAATATTTCATGTGTAGTCATGAGAAATGTCATGCACTCCAACAAAACATGGAAATATGATATTCAATGCACCTTCCTTTTGTAATTCACTAACACTATACAACCCTTCCTTGCTTACTTTTATCTTGAGTAAACGAGAAAGAAGAGAGTAAAAATAGAGGAAAATAATTGGTCTTTGCCATGATCGGTGGAAGGCTACTTAGTAATTTCTAATAACACAAAATTATTCCTTTCAGTTTATTGTGCTCTCAGTACTTTCCTATTTACTTATTAATAAGGGCTCGACACTTGAAACAAAAGATGCACCAAGAACCAAAAGAAAAGACATGCAATAAACCGGCATTGCACCAAAAAAAAGGAAGGCTGTTAGAGGTACAATGAACCCAGTGAAAGTCCAACAGGGTTTAACTTTTCCAATACTGTAATGAACCAGGCAAGAACCAGCATGAATTCCAGAGATACGTACCCTTTGCGTAACAAGGCCTGTGCAACCCATATAGCATTGTAAAGTGAGTTCTCACGGGACCCGGGGGTGATGCCATAACGACTTCCAATACTGCTTAGAAATGTATCTACCATGAAAGAAATTATTAAGGTTCTGAAACATTTTCGTAAGCAGAAAATATATTTCCTTTCTAAAATGAAAAATAGACAAAAAAAAGGTCTTGCAAAAGCCTAATTTTTTCCAGTTTCACGTGACATTCCTTGTACTTTCAACTATCACCAAACTTTTTTAAGTCAATTGCAAACATTTTAAGTCATTGGTAAAATCAACAATGTACGACTATTTTGCATTTAGCAGGTTCGATCTTTTGTGAGCACAAATTAAACAAAAAATTAAAGGAACCAGATTTCAATAATTTGTCTAAAATTTAAATAAAATTATATATATTTACAAAGATATTAGTGTTACTTAATTTTTGAAATGAAAGACAATATACACATTCAAAATAGAGGGCAATATAACCATTCTTTGATTGAATTTACCAGTGAACCTTAATCTTTATGAATGAAAGTTGGCAAATAACCCAAAAAAAAGTTGCATCATTTTCATTCTTTGAGATTAAAAAGGGTGAATTGTTTGATCTATTTTGCCAAACCTAGACGAGAAAGACGCAATTAGTACCCTCAATTGAGGAGAGCTCTTTAATGAGCCTAGCAGTGGGCTTGTCTAGAGGCTCTCTCTCCTCTACATTGAACACATATACAGCCTCCAGGTCTTGCAAATTCTTCCTTTCCTTCTGCAAAAACAAAAGAAAGCGAACAAAACGAACACGAGTGATGAATATTAACAAACTAAGCTCATTCTGAAGAAGTCAAGATTATTTCAACAAGGCGTATATGTAAGGTTTTTGAAAGTTTATGGGTACTATGGGTACTATAAAGTTTTTGACTTATGCATGATTTTCTATATAGTCTATGGGTACTATAAAGTTTTTGAAAGTCTGGCTCCGCCGTTGATCATGTTTAGTAGGGTTTCTTGATCTTATGGAATGTCAGGTCAGGCCAAGATCTGCGTGCCGCAACCTTGACCCAACTTATATAGTACTCAGGTTTAATATTGTTTTACTATCAATAAGCAAAAGCTCCTTATTAGCCCAATGTCATTTATCAAAAATAAATTAATGATATCAGTAACCTGTGAATCCAAAACCACAGTATCAAGTCCCTCTAAAATCACAATGGACCATATCAGACAGTTTGGCATTCTAACCTGACTAACTGACACAACCAGGTAAAAGCCTGGTCCAAGAAAACAACCAGTTTTATTACATAAAAAGTTTGTCTATCCAAGATAACAAACAAAATTCTCTAGAAACAAAGATAAAAATTGAAATTAGTGTTGATTCATACAATGTTTTACCAGTGCAATACCAACTCAACTATCCTTTGGTAGAACACTGCAACGATAAGACTAAAACTATTGTGCTTACAGTATTAAAGAAGACAATTGCAACTTCATCATAGGATCTGCCAATGATTTGTGTCTTAAGAGCTTGAGCAAGACAATTCATTACAGCATGGAAATGGGTATCGGATTTTCCTCCTTCCTAGAAAAAATATTACAATAAAAAAAATCTGTTTCTGTCAATCCCAATTTCAAATTTCTTAGGAAAAAAAATTGTCATCCCACCACCTTATGCCCAACCTGACAGTTGTGGTACAATATATCTAGAATTTCCTCGGCAATTGACAAAATATATTTGGCAAAATGTGGGGTTATCCCATCAAATGTAAAATGTTAAATTAGAAATGCAAAACCCTTCTGGTGAACATGAGTCAATAGATTTTTCTCTTGAACTGAAGTGTTTACATCATAATAGAGTCAATACTGTACATAGATAGCAACAAAAAAGACATACAGAGATGAAATACAAAAAGTCACGTGATAATAAAAAGACATACAGATATGTAATAATAAAAGTAATCTTACGCACATCAGTTGTTGCTGGGCCAAACATTTTTGGAGAGGCATCAACCAAGTACACCACTAGATCTTTGGTTGGCTCTTTTTCCTGCTTGATAGAAAAAAGTAAAAAGTCATAAAAAAGGGTCCATTCCATATCAATCTTGAAAAGAAGTTCAAATATCTCATAATATAAGTATTTCCCTATTTAAAAAAAAAAACAAAGAAATGTCTATTATCTCTCTGGTTCTTTTATTCAATGTCCATAAATGAGTGAAAGAAAAAGGCTAACTTCATGTGAAGAATATGGCTAAGGAGGGGCATGTAGGGTATTTCTTCTACTTTGAAGGTTAAGTAATAACCCCTGAAAGTTCTTATTTTCATTTTTTGAGCGAGAAAGGAGGCTTGAATTTTAAATTTTCTAAAAAGAAAAGTGCAGGAAATGACTGCAAGGCACTTATTGTACTTCTGTAAACAACACCAGCTAAATTATTTTATTCCCCAATATCCAGAGAAAGATGGATATTTGAAATTCCTTCAGGGGTGCATAAATAAGTGGTCTTATTTGAAAAATACGCCATAAAATTATCTGAAGCTTGTACACATCACGATACTCTTGTCTAGCCTTCAAACATTCCAAATGCCCTTTACACAATGCTATTTTTTGCAATTTATCAATGCAATTTGCAAAATACTCTTTCTTTCAAGCATTTCAAACAGTGTTTTCCTTTCACAAAAGAAACATAACACAGACAAAATAGAGGAAGCATGGAAGTGTACCAACCTGATAGAACTCCTCATCAGAATCAGAGTCGCCTCTAAAGATGCCTTCGGGATCTAAATCCATGGCGATTGTTATATCCTATAATATACTATAATATACTGGATTGAGGTTGGAGATGTCTAGTGTGTGATACCAGGAGATGCGGAGCAGATCCTCCTTGACTTCAACACTACTGAAGTTACTGATCAGACAACTGAGAGGGTTTTATAGACTTCTAGCAAAAGAGGTTTTGTGCTGGAGAAGGAGACGGGGAATTTTACAAACGGGTCCTCCTATAATACATAATTAAGCCAAATGGGCCTGTCCTGAAAAAGTACTGATTATTACTGTTGGAAGTAGGGCTGCTAATATATAGAAGCCCTGTTCAGGATCGGGCCCACATCAATCTTGAAATTTATAAAGCCAGTTCGTGATCGGCCCAAAATCAAACTGTCCATGCTCAAGATCAGCCCGTTCAATATTGTTCAAAACTTAGTTTGGTTCAAAATTGAGTTCGGTTCGAATCAGGCCCGTTTCAACGAATCGGGCCGAACAATGGACAACCAAGCAATTCTAGTTATGAACAATCAACCGGGCTTCTACCATTAAAACTAGCAAAAGGCAAAATCTGAAGACTCCAAGAATTTGAAGCAGGTTTGGTATTTTAGCTTACAAAATTAAAACAGGAGTTGGGTGATCTAGTTCACACATAATGTTTAGTCTTTTGCTTTATAGGGGGCGTGATATTTTTACAACTTTATATCAAAAAAAACTATCTAACCTTAATTGCTTCTACCATGTGATGAATCATCTTGCAACCTATCAGGCCTATCTAAGTGATCCACATCAAGCCCGCACGGTTTCAGGTCATAAGCAGTAAAGTGGGGCCTGAAAAAAAAAAAAGCATTGTTATTTATACAAAAAAAAGATGACTTATAAGTACCAGAAAAGCTGTTGTTTGAATGAACATAAGAAGATCACTGAACCAACTGATCTATATACTGAATAAGATATCAGTAATTAATGGATAGGCTATAAAATATATCTAGACCCACCCCCATAAAATTCATACAAGTACCAGAGATGAATGACATCTGTAATGTCAGTAGTCAGTACTAATCTACAACTATAGACCTGTCACCTGGGATCTAATTACAACCAGTGAATCTCACAAGCTTAAGGGCGGACCCGTTAAGCTTATTCAAACCCGTTAAGGCTACAGGCTATGCTTTATCTAACACTGATGTTATTTGCCATGGCGAACAGCAAAATACAAGTACCAAAAGAAAGAGAAGAGGTGAAAATTGCGCAATGGTACCTGAAAATGTGAAAATTGGGCAACGGCTATGAGACACAGTAGAGGCGGCGCGACGGAGGAGAGGTGGCGCCGGCGAGAGAGATATGCCGGGAGACTAGCGGCGAAGGAGGAAAGAGAGAGAGAGATCGGACTTAGAGAGGTGATATCATGAGCAGCGAGTAGGGCTGTTGGAAGAGATGCGCTCAAAACCCTTTCAATCGGGCTGCTCGGAAACTGTTCAAACGGGCCTTCTCAAACGGGCTGAGGAATGAACATAACCGAACAAAGTTCGGGTTCTGTTCAGATTCGGTTCATAAATAAAAATTAAATTGAACTGAACCGAACATTGGACTCAGTTCGGATCACACCTTGTTCGACAATAATTTTTTATGTGTTCAGCAAATTTTTTATGTGTTCAGCCCGGTTGTCCATGGACAAAACCGGTTCAATTAGCAGCCTAATTTATTACTTATTAGACTCATATTTTTTTAGGGCTTAGATTATATTGAATAACATAAAATTAGGTTAGCAAAATAGCACTTTCTCAACACTATGCAGAGGAGGAAAAAAATATTTGAGTTGCATCTAAATAATAATAACAACACATTTTTCAAATTAATATTAACATATATCCAAACATATTTTACATGTTTATAAAGGGGCGGCTAGTATGACATCAGTGTCATTTCAGCCTAAATAACACCAACTCCAAAATTTACCAAATTGACTTCCAATGGTGAATCCAAACCGTTCAAACCGATCTACTTCATTAGTTGTGCATTACATACAAATTTTATAATTTTCCGAATTTATTTAGTTTCAAATCAAGTGGTCAAATATGTGAGGTTTTAAGTTAATTTTAATGCATTCATTTTTCAACATTTTTGACCGCTTGATTTGATACTAAAATAATTCGAAAATTTTAAAAAAATTGCATGTAAATACATCACTCATAAAGTAAATCGGTTTGAACGGTTTGGATTAGTCGTTTGAACTATATCGAATCAATTTTAGAGTTGGTGTCATATAACACCAATGTCATATTAGCCGGAATCGTTTATAAATCCTCTCTTGACGTTGCTCTCTGATTTACAATTCTCACGATTCTTACTGCATCTTTGTTTTACAATTCTGACGATTCTTACTCAGAAAGCTGTTTTCCTGATACAACATCATGAGTGTGGCTAAGTTGCTACCGGTAGCACTTCGACCGAAGTGCTACTGGGGTCATATCTTAGTACTCGATATTCAAACAGCAAATCCAAACCGTTAGATGTTCAATCTATATTAAAATGTGCTTGGAGTCCAAATTTTATATTTTTTGGAATTTTTTTGCGATTTATTAAGCTGGTTTGAAAACTGTTGTTTTCAATGCTTCAGAAATTTAATAAAAACAGTAGTTTTCAAACCAGCTTAATAAATAACAAAAAAATTCCAAAAAATGTAAAATTTGGTCTCCAAGCACATTTAATATAGATTGAACATCTAACGGTTTGGATTTGTTGTTTGAACATCGAGTACTAAGGTATGACCCCGGTAGCACTTTGGTCGAAGTGCTATTGGTAGCAACTTAGCCACACTCTAACATCATTATAAATTCGATCAATTATACTAGAATCAATCTTTGGTTTATTGGCTAAGGAAATGATCTCTGCATATTGCAAATTCAAAAATTGAATAAGAAATATCTGTGAATATTAATATGCAAATAAGGATAGGACATATATATTATACTTTCTCAAAGATTTTTTTTTTATCAATTATACAAAACATGGTATTTTGACAACAACAAAAAAGTCACGGAACGAGCTAAATTATGGCATATTTGGCGGGCTATTGGAAATGAGCATAGACACGGAAATTGAACTGAAAAGTACTATTCACGTGGAGGAAAAAATTCAATTAAACTTAATTTTTTTTTCCCACAGAAACAGACCCTAACTGTCCACTTGTCCAGCAACAACAACAATGATAAAATGTTAGAGAATATTATTGCCGCACGATACTGAGTGAATAATTATTTTTTACAAACTTTAAAAAAAGTAAGCTCAAGAGTCTTTTTTTTTTTTAAATTCTGTACATGCTAAACATTTTCCATTATTCACTTCTTTTTGTTGACTAAACAGTGCAGTTGCCTTACTATAACATCATTATTCAGGATTCAGGAATCAGGAGGAGTAGAACCAAAGAAAATCCAAACAATCCACCGCCATTAATTGTGATATTCTGTGAATATATAATGCTCAATTAGAGGAGTTCTTCTATAAATAGTGAATTATCTCCCCCTCTGAAACCCACAATTGGTGTTAATCGGTTTTATCTAAATCTTCTTGCTCAGAAATTAAAGGTATGAGAGAATTAGAACGACCTCTCTAATTACTCAATTGTTAATTCTTTTATTAATTTAGCGATCAGTTTTCTTATTCTTTGACATCGATCCTGGATTCCCGGAGCTTAAAGTTTTCTTAATTATCATGTAAATCTGTTTTTTTTTTTTCTCTTTTTCTCCTTTTTTCTACTGTAAAAAATAATTTTCACTTAAAAAAATTAACAATAGCGTATTTGAACTGCACACAGGAGAAAGATGCAGATCTTTGTGAAAACTCTAACAGGAAAAACGATCACGCTTGAAGTCGAGAGCAGCAACACAATCAACAATGTGAAGACCAAGATTCAGGACAAAGAAGGCATCCCACCTGACCAGCAGCGTCTCATATTTGCTGGAAAGCAACTCGAGGACGGAAGAACCCTGGCTGATTACAACATACAGAGGGAGTCAATGCTGCATCTGGTGCTGAGACTGAGAGGCGGCTACGGTTGGATCCGTGATGAAAAACTCAGATATCTTGCGCAGAAGCAGAATGTAATCAGAATGATATGCCGCAAGTGTTACGGCCGCCTTGCGCCAAATGCCACAAATTGTCGAAGGAAGAAATGCGGTGGCAACAGCGATGTGAGAAGAAAGTTTGCTTCTAGGTATCAAGTTAAAAAAAAAAATCTACAATGGTCGAAGGATGAGATAACTGGAAGGATAAAATTTTATGCTTAAAATCAAAAGAATACACAGGCTTATTGTAGATTTTAGCAATAATGAACATGTTGTTTAATTTCTGATATTAGTTTAGGGTCAGATTTTGTTATTGTCTCTTGATTAAATTTGAATATTAGATTTTTGATCAAAATATTCAATTCAAGCAATAAATGAGAAATTAAGCAGATGAAAACAACAGTAGAGAGAAAAGCGAATAGTTTTCATCTCTTTCATTCATCGTCTCCGAGTTCAGGTTTCAATTCAGTAAAATTTAATACCAAATAAATTTCAATTAAACTTTATTGATCGGAAGCAATACAGAGAATATAATTGAAAATTTCTCCATTTATGTATTGATTAGAAAATAATTTTAATACAACTTTGCCAAAAAGACCCACAAAATACCCCTAAACATATTTATACAATAACAACCTTATATATTACACAATATTACAGTATTTTCTTCTTCACACAGATCTTAGAGAACACATCTTTAGATCTTGAAAAGTTTCAGTGTCAATTATTATATATCCTGATAAAGTTTAATCTTATTGGGATACTGATAAAATGTATATATACTTGCTATGGAATTCTGTTATATGGTTATTAGATTATCTTTCTTTGTCTATATATAATTCATATTGAGAACCGTTCGATCCGTATATGCCCGAATATTAAAGGGACCTCGCACGTGTATTACAAGTGTGGACTGAATCGGCCCGAATTCTAATAGGAGAATCAAGATTCTGATGTCTGAATGAGGGCTTGAGGCTGAATTAATTTAGGGCAGTAACAAAAGCAATACATGCAGCAGGTTCTCATTCACTGAGTTTGGAAAATGAATGAAAGTTCCACCAAAAATGATAATATTTGCATGGCTTTTATATTATGATCAGAAGGTACTGACGGCTAAGAATTTAGCTAAGAGAGGATGGAATTTACCAGTATGTGTGTTCTTTGTAGAAATAATGAGTCAATTTGGCATATGTTTACAGAATGTTGCTTCTCTTTAGCATTATATACAATGGTAACAAATAATTCACAGATGGCTTCGAGCAGGGGCGGAACCACGGCCTGGGCTCTGGTCTCTCTTAGCTCAGAAAATATACAGAATTTTTTTTACTTATAGGCTCTTGACACTCCCTAAATTATTTATGGGCCCTTGTGACTTCCTAAATTATTTATGGGCCCTTGTGGCTCTCAGCCCCTTGCGCTGGACCCTAGTTCCGCTTCTGGCTTTGAGGAACTGGCAAGAGGAATTATACAAGGAGCATCAAGATGGATAGTTTCAAAAAAGGAGATGCAAAGTCGATCAAGAGAATTGTTATTAATTTCTTTATTCATATGCTAGGAGAGAGAAATACAAAACAATAGAGGAGCTAGTAAGAGAAGTATAGGTCCAATGAAATATTATTCAAGTAATTGTATGAAGATTCATTAGAAGTGTTTTAAATTATTATTTTTTATTTTTATTTGTTTTCTGTTTACTTAAACTAAGGTTCTAAATAGCGATTATCGCGTCATTGCGGAAAGACTAAATAAAAAATTATCGCGAATAGCTTAACTATAGCGAAAAGCAATCCTACATAGTATTTTTGATTAAAAAATTATGTTTTATATTTCTACTAATTATCAACATTATCTAAAGTCTCATATAGCACAAACTACCGGTATAACTAGGACTGCCAAAAGTTCGTAGTTCGTGATTCGATTGACTTTGATTCGAAAAAAATCATAGTTCGCAATTAACTCGTTCGATTGGAGTTCATTCTGAAACAAATCAAACCAGTTTGGTTTGAATCTTATTCAAACTCAAACTCAAAATGGGGTAAGTTTGATTTGGTTTGATTCGTTTGCAGCCCAAGTAATGCCAAATTGATTAAGAAATTATAATATTCATATTGAACCAGTGCAAATTCCAATTCCTATTCAAAATATTCCTAGTAATATCAAAAAATATATTATCTTCTCTATACAAAATAACTTAAGCATCATATATAAACTAATTATTTTTTCTATTTAAAATAACTTAAGCATCATGTCATAAGCTATCTATATTTTTCTATTTAGAGGCAAAAGCAAAATATTGGTCTTTCAAGGTTGTGGTTAAGCTTTTTACTATGCAATCTGGACCTTAAAAAATATAGATAGCGCAACCTTCAAATCTACGGTATTAAAACAAAAAGGTAATAAAAGCGCAACTCAAACTAGATCGATATAAATTGGAATTCAGTGGACTTTGCTCTACGGCTCTACCTGACGTATACCTGTAAAAAGATCGATGCTTCGTATTTGGCTTTCCGTTTTCGAAGTTAATAATAATGCATTTTTTTTTATTATACATTTACCATTGCAGCTGTTTTAGTTTGCATGTTAAATCTGCAAACAAAAAGTAGGAGACACTGAATACATTTCACAAATCATATTCGGCAAATATGAATTAAGTCTTCTTAAGACTTAATCTGCTTCCTTTAACTTTTTTAGCCGCTTAATCCTGCTGAACACAAATTCTTTAGCACGGATTAAGAACACCTCATTTAGTCTACTTTTACCCGGATCTTAATTTCCTGTCCGGACCTTAAGGCACCTATACCTCCTCCTTAAATGTTTAATCATTCATCCACGGATTAAGACAATCGAACGTTGGTTCCTTAGCGCTTATTAAGCTCTTAATCCTTCACTCTTAATTCTTTGTTACCGAACGACCCCATATTGATGTGTGATTCAGCCCGACTGGCCCCAGTGTCACATTACTAACATTTTATAACTTGTCACATGACACATCACGTTACGGCATGTGATTAATATTTATTTTTACGCGATATAACTTTAATAATAAATAACAATCATATTACGTGAATGATGCTAAAAATTTTATTAATACTGAAAACAAATTAAGAATCTAACTTCTGAGAAAAATTTGAAATCTATTCAAACCGATTACAAATTAATTGGTTTCAGAGGCTGAAACCGCTCACAAAGCCATCAGTCTGGAGCCCTCTAGAACCGATAACAAAGTGACCGGTCTTAGAACGGATGGCATTGTGATCAGTTTCAGCCTCTGAAACCGATGGCATCGGTCCCAGTACATGGTATAATTTACTCTGACTTTTGGTCATTTATTACAATTTTTATTTAATTAGAAAATGTTATAATTTATTTATTTTTTATATTAAAATATTAGAAATATTGTATATATTTCTTCAAAATTATATGTAATACTATATAATTTGATTTATTAGAAAAACTACAATAAATAACCCGGATCAATATTTTTCAGACTGGATTTTTCGCAGCTATAAGAAAAATTAAAATATTTTTTTGTATGTTATTGAAAAAAAATAAAAATACTTTGAATCTGAATTATTGATCTCTGTTCAAAAGTCACTTCTGAATAAATATAGAAAATATTGTGGTATTTCTATTTTCGAAAAAATAAAAATTTACTAAAACTTTTGTCAAATAAAATCATGACATATCATTTTTTAAAATAGATATAATATCTTAATATTTAAATGTGCTAGAAGAATCACAATATTTTATGCATTTATCTAGAAGTGATTTTTGAACCGGAATCAATAACTCAGATTCAAAACATTTTTATTTTTTTTTCCAATAACACAGAGAAATATTTTAAGTTTTCTTACGGTCGCAAAAAATCTGGCCTGAAAAATATTGATCTGGGTTATTTGTTGCAGTATTTCTAATAAATCAAATTATATAATATTACATCTAATTTTGAAGAAATATATACAATATTTTTAATATTTCAATACAAAAAATAAATAAATTATAATATTTTCTAATTAAATAAAAAAATTATAGTAAATGACCAAAAGTTTGATTATATTATACCATGTACTGGGACTGATCACAATGTCATCAGTTTCAGCATCTGAAATCGATCACAATGCCATCAGTTCTAGGACCGCTCACTTTGTTATCGATTCTAGAGGGCTCCAAACCTATGGATTTGTGAGCGGTTTTAGTCTCTAAAACCATAATTTGTAATATGTTTGAGTAGATTTCGTATTTTTTTCAAAAGTTGAATAGATTCTTAAATTTTTTTTTATATTCATAAAAATTTCGGTGAATGATGTGACCATATATGACATAATTAAACTTAATATAATTGATCGTGTTTATTTTTTATTTTCAGGTTTAAGTTTTTAAAAGTTAGTGGTTTAAATTATCTATTAATGATTCCAATGATAAAAGGACGTATTTACAACGAGTCAAATGACCTTTATTCCTA